>OZ024697.1:6059144-6409347 GCA_964016905.1 Perithous albicinctus
AGATAACGTAAAAAAAGTTTCATCCGATTAAAAAAATACGGGGTCAAAAACCACATAAATCTGGCCGATTTCAAGAAGAATGTCTCTTACATACTGTATAGATCGGCAGCATTTAGAGCGCCAACAAAATTTACAAATATATTTTATTATTATTTCCGAACATTTCGAACGCTTTCTTGGATTCTCAGCAAATTCAGTATCAAACAACGACAAATTCTATTAAAGTTTGATGCAACATTTTGGACCAGTTACGTGAACCATTCTTGAGTTTTAGCGGTTTAAAAAAAAATTACGAAAATGAAAATTTCTATAAAATCTTAACTAACTTAATTTACTTCTCGAGTTATAGTAGTAAGAAAGTCAATTCAGTGTACCACATATAGATAACTGTGTCATCAATCTAGAAAACGCCAGACTCTTAAATTTCGTGTTAAAAACATTGTACATTTTAGGAGTTGAAGATTCCTAAAATGTACATTGCTGTGATGAATCCAAAACTGTGTAATGCCAATTTCTCATATTGACCGTAATCGGATGTTTATTAAAGTTTTCTGGGTCATTATGCCCCGAACACTCCCACATATTGCTTGAAGACATTACGATCTCTTAAAATCACTTTCAGTCTTAGGAAATGTAGATTAGGTTTGCAGTAGAATTTCCAATACTAATGATACTTTTAATGGACTCAAATATAAGGTATGGCACGTAGGAGTCTGTAATAATATTTGTCAGTCCTTTAACTCGTGAATTCGTATTTCGCGAACGTGCGACAATTTGTGAGGATGAATTTAAGTTTATATTCGTTCATGTTCCACAGATTGCTTCTTGAGTGTATTACCGTTATGTGAGAGTAGAGGAAAAATAACGAAATAAAGTAAAAAACGAGAAGTTAAAACTTTATTATTGAGAAGGAAACAGTTTTCCTTATGAACTGGGAGACTTATGATAACAAGAAAATGCCGAAGACGGGTTACTATTATCCTCGCGTTGCCGTGGATAAGAGCATCTCACTGTCTGCTCGATGTTAAATCTCTAACCAAGATTCGTTTAAGTCGCCCAGAGCCCTCAGGGATTTTGGAGACGTCGAGCCATCCACCCGCACACTCCTTTAGTTCACCGCACCGATGGGTTATATGTCCATGGAAGTTTTATACCGTCGCTCACTTGGATTATACCAGCTCCTTTCAAACCCATCTCTCTAACAAAAGAAAATAATACCTGAATCTTTTTCGTCATGAACACGGACAGATTTTTTTTTTCTACATTGTAAATAAAAATTCCTGAGCTCCAACGATTTCAGACAAAAAATTGATTTATTTTTTCTTGTCAGTAACAAAAATCGTATTAAAAAATCCCACGCGAAGTGATTGTACTTAAAGGTGTTTCCTAGAATATAAAAAAAAATTGTCGGTGTTACCTTTTTTCTCAAAATAGAACATATAAAGTGAATGATGTAAAAGTAATACTGCAAAATGGATCTAATACATAAACTTAGTTTAAGCAAGAGTCTGTGGCCAAAATATTTCCATCTTAGAATTAACAAACAAATTAAGGTTGAATAGCGGAGGAATAAAAATATTCGCGGATTTTCACCATAAGAAATATGTGAATATTCAACATCTATAGTCAATGCGATTCCCCACGAATCACCGTATATTGATCAAATTCCTGACGCCAGAAGAAACGATGTATAGTTATCCAATGTCGAATAATTTAGTCACCGTATTTATGGTAAACGGTGAGAAAAGAGTCGACGCAATTCGAATTTTTAAGAGTTGAGTCACTCTGACGGACGTTCGGTTTTCTCTCGCAGTAAGAGAAAACCGTCGTACGAGAGATAAGTTTCGAAAGAAAATTCAAGTCGGAAACTGGATGCCATAGCGTATCACAATGTTTCCGTTCTCTCGTCTTCTCTTTGTCTATCTTCCGTTTCTCTCGGCTCTTCATTCACTGTCCTTTTTCCTGCTGCTCTTCATATTCTTTTTCGTATTTTTTCTCACTCTAGCGTCTCTACCTACTTTCTCTCCTGCGAGAGTCTACAGTCGAGTCTCTACTTACGAGCAATTTCATTAGGGTCTCGAGCAAGAGCGAGCAAGCTGGGTAGAAGTTGCAAAAAAGAACGACGTCAACATTGTCGGACAAATCTCGCTTAATTAGATGCGCTGGGTCGCAAGAAAAATGTCGTCGTCGTCGTCGGCGTCGTTGACGTCGTCGTTGTTTAACGTTGACGAGAAGTGAGAAGAACGAACGGGTACTTCGTTGCATGTCCTTTTGCAGCGCTCGAAGATCCTGTTAGAAATGTTTAGCTCATTCGCGATGAAAACGGGTGTTGCTTCAACGGTGGAGTGAAACGTTTGTTTTTTTTTTTCACTGTACGTCAAGAGGTGTTAACTAAATTACTATTCCTTATTGGAATCAACGGGAAGAAGCAAAGCAGCATCAGGAACAAGTTCAGTGAACGAATGTCTATACATTGGCATACCGTCGTAGTCACTAACTGTAGAAAAATAAATTCAATTTTCTACGAGTCGAAAGAGATAGTTTTCGCGTCGGCTCTGAGAAACGTCAAGCGACGAACGAAGCGGTATATGGCACAGTAGGAAAAGTCGCAACTTTTCCAGACGCAGAGAAGAAGATATAAGTATAGTTTAAGGGTTTTCGAGAGGATGGTACCGCGGGTGAGGGTAGAGACAAAATTAAGTTTCGAGCCATGCGAGGGAAAAATGAGGTCAAGCCGAGAAAAATTCAGTCGGCTTGAGTTTACCCTCTCGTGCACAAGAAAGAGGTGAGAGAAGGAGAAACGGTAAATGTAATTTGTGGGACGGGCTACCAAAAACTTTTCGTACTTACCAATCCTGAGACTGTCCTCCCTGTGCTCTTTTACCCTTGGGACATGTGAGATGTAGATAGTTTTGCTTCGTTAGATCCTTATAAATGAGGAACCACTTACAAAGATTCCAAGTAGAAATAAAACAATCATCATTTTTCAACTAGTTACATTTATTTATTTACACAGAAATTGTGGTATACTTTTATATATTGTTCACCCTGAAATTTGCGTAAGTTTGAGAGTATACCTATTTTTATTTGATGAGACATCTGGAGTCAAGTCGAATATGAAAAAAAAAGTTGGACTACGAAATTACATGCTGAAATTTTTTTAACACGACTGTTATACACGTTGACGCTTGAGGTAATCAACGCCAAGAATAATTGGAGACGAATGCAATGTAGATTTGGTTTTAATGTTTTGTTTTTTATTATTTAAAAACTGTTTGGTCCGTGTGGCGAGCTTCCTCATAGAGAGAGGTTTAGCAGGTGGCACGATGACATCCGTCGATGGCTGACATGACCGTAGGATTGTAGATCTCTGGAGGTTTAAGAGGATCTAAATATCTAGCCAATTTGGCGTAGAGTTCCTCAAACTCAACTTGGTTGTTGACGGGTGTGAGGATGTCCGGGTCTGAGTTTTTAGGCGTAATTTTAGAGATTATTTTGTGACTCCGGTTTTCTAATTTCGACGGCGCGGTGAATCGGCGTGGATCTGGCCGAACGTGGCGGATGATTGTAACGTTCATCCCCGGGTTTCGAGCTTGAGGTCGCTGTTGTTATCGCCATAGGTAGCTATTGTTTCGTGGGCATCGCACCTATTGTTGGAGGGGGGTAATTACAAAATTAAATAATCGCTGCTTATATAGCAGAGCTTACGAAGGGAAGAATTTAATACATGTGATAATTCGGGATCCACTTTTCAACAGGGAATCCGATACTAGGGAATGACTTGACTATGATTTCTTTGGTTCGGTTTAAGATACATATGTATATGTGTACACACACGTATACGGATATGTATATACCACTAAATACTTGAGGGAGTAGCTAGTTAACGACTTTTCAGCAGAGTTTTGGTGGATCGAGTTACTATCATATATTTCAAAAGGATTAATGCAAAAATATACTAGTTCAAAATTAAGAGCAATGCGTAAGTCGTTAAAATTTAAAGGAGTGGAGATACAATTGGATTTACACTTATATTAGGATATCCACTTTTCAGCAGGGTTATGGATAGCGAGCTGCTACTTTGCAGCAATAAACTTCGGAGTCGACAAAAAGTCGTTTTCGGTGTCGCTTTATATGAGCGTCTAGGCAACAAGTCGCTTGCGAGAGCGAAACATGCTATTTGCCACCTAGCGGCGGCCGCCCGAGCCGCGAAGTAGTGAGAGTGCCCGGCAGCGCGCGGCCGTGCCGGGGGAGACGCCCAAGTCAGACAGGGGACTAGGCCGTGACTGCTAGGACACCGCTGGCGTGGTAGTGGCGCGGCTCGGCTGGCAAGCAGCGGCGCGCATTTGCCCGTGGCTTTAAATATATGTATTTAATTTACTGCTTAATGAGTTATTATTAGCTTAAATATTATTAATGTTTTTATGGAAGTTAGAAAAAACCATAAGTGGGGTAAAACGTGCACGTATGCGTGTAACAACATTATGCCTGTGATAAGTTTTGAGACAAGCACTGAGTTAGTGTCGTTGATCGTGGCAACACGCGTCGCCGAGATCCATCTAGTACAGTAGATTCGTAGCTTGCGGAAACTTTAATTCGTTATCGAGATCCATCTAGCGGAGTAGATTCGAAGCTTGCGGAAACTTTAATTCGTCGTCGAGATCCATCTAGCGGAATAGATTCGTAGTTCGTGGAAACTTTAATTCGTTGTCGAGATACATCTAGCGGAGTAGATTCATAACTAGCGGAAACATTAATTTGTCATCGAGACCCATCTAGTGGAGCAGATTCGTTGCTAGCGGAAACATCAATTCGTCTTCGACATCCATCTAGCGGAGTAGATTCGCAGCTCGCGGAAACTTTAATTCGTCTTCGAGATCCATCTAGGTGAGTAAATTCGTAGTTCGCTGTAACTTTCGTTCCCGAGATCCATCTAGCGAAGTAGAGTCAGACACCAAAAGTCCTGAAATTATATAAGACAATTCATGTGTATTTATTATTTTGCGATTGTAATTATTCTTCACGAACTTAAGCTTAATATTTACCTGTAGCGTGGAGTACATTAAAGTTTCATGAATTGAATTAGTGAATATGAAGAATTCCTGGTTTTAACATGCAAACTTTTCACCATAACTCTCTCCGTTTTGTTCCAATATGTTTTATATAACACGCTGAATTTTTAAAAGATCTTTTTTGTAAATACAAAAGAAAGAAAGAAGCATGAATGAGATATAAAAAGATCGAAACTGTCTAAACTCGAACGAATGTGCTTCTACGCACTTTCTGCATAAGCGTGACAATTTTATTATACCAAATTTTACTTCAATACTCATGGCGCTATTTATACCCTGTGACAATACTCTGCTCGGTCGCAGGAGTACGCACGATTATTCGGAAAGCTTGAAAATTAACACAAACTCGAAATAAATGACGAAAAATAAACGCTAGAAAAATCCAATAACAATAAAAAAAGGGAAGGCCGAAATGAATCAAAAGAATAGTCTGAAATAATGAAAATGATAACTCATTTAATTGCAGCAAGAAGGAAAGGGGAAATTGCTTCTATAAAATATCAAATAAAGCTTCGGGTGAATCGATACAATACGAAGAATAAATTCGATAAATTTTTAGGGGCGGAGAAGGAAGCGCCGGAAAAAGAATGTTTAACAAAATTATAGAAAAATAAAACAATAAAAAGTACCAAAAATATTCGGGCGGGATTACAAAATAATAATCAAAGATAAAAATAATCACAACGCTCCGCAAAAACAGGTTAATAAATCGAAGGGGGGGGGGGGGGAGTAGTTGACAAAGGGCATTAATAACCGTGGTAATATCGTTGAGAAATAAGGAGGAAAACGTTGCTAATCATCCGCAATTCAAGAGAAATGGAACTCAAAATAGTTCAATTGGGCGCCAGCTACTTTAATGATGCAGCGTCGAAAATGAAATGATAACGAAAATGACCTTGGCAACACTAACAACGGTCCATGATTAGCAAACGGGCGGGAATGAGAGCTCAGGGGGAAGGGAAAGGTTTGGCTCTTAAAATATTAACGTCGGTCGATGGACTTGAAAATAATACGAAATAAAAAAAGGGAAGGCAAGGGATTAGTCGAATGAACGGTCGCCAAATAATCTGACACCACTACTCAAGACGCGCTATGATCAGGAATTGAGAATATCGATACATGATCGAATGATCGAAACACAAATCGATCCGAAACTCGGTAAAACCGTCGGAAAAAATAGCCAGGTCTTATAAAAGATAAAAAGCTCGTCAATCAGAAAAAGGGGGTAAATCGGGGCAGGAAATGTACAAATATCAGTTCGAAAACGTATGCAAAGCGCACTCAAAAATAACTTAATCTTTCACATATAATCTTAAAGACTAACGATTCGTCCATTTGCTCTCTACGCAGCTACCTGGCCCAAAGTATGTGAAAAATGTCGAGCAGCGTTTTCTTCTTGTTCAAGAATTTTATACATGTTTCCATTTGACCGAATTGGGTCAGGTCATTACTGTGCATTAGCAATATTGGTCAATAAGTCGAGGCGTAAAGGGTTCAGAGTGATGACTGGGAGGTGGCGGCAGTTAGCTCTTAATCGCCGCTCGATATTTCGTTGATGCTGGGTAGGCATCTCGAGGGCTGATATCTCGTTAGTGGCTGGAGGGGGGCCTCACTCGAGCGTCTTCCTCCCGGTCACCCTCTTGTTACCTTCTTCAACGTCTGCAGTGTCACCCGGCCTATGCTGGATCCTCGGAAATCTTCTCAGCGTCATAAGGGCTTTGCCAGAAAAAGGGGGGATGGAAACTGTGATAATAAAAGTTGCACAGTAGAACTTTGCATATAGCTTTCTCATTAATTTCCATTTTTCACAAAGTCGCCTCTATGAGGAAGCTTATTTATTATTTTTGGATTCCTCATAGAGGAAGCTGTATATAAAATGGAAATAAATGAAGATGCAATGAGCAAAGTTCTACTTTGCAACTTTTTTACTTCTTTTTTTTACTAAAGTAAACATTCATAACTTTTGAATCACTCAACCGATTTGAGGCAAATTCAATACCACACAACTTTAGTAGTAACTCGACTCGCGTGCAAAGTTTCAGCTCGATCTATAAAGAATTGTGTCGGTTATCCTGTTAACGTCCTTTTCGTCATATAAACACACATACATCTGAACGCCGGCTAAAAATCACATTTCCCGACGTTTTGGAGTACTTGAAGTATGTTCACATTAAAATCTCGAATTTTTTTTTTTCGATAACATTGCTTCCATGAGGAAGCAAAAATTATCTAAATGTGGATGAATAGTAACGAAATCGAGCCGGCTGGCAGGGCAGAGCTGCGAACAATATTTGGTTACAATATTCAACGATCGTTTAGTATTATCAGAACTAACAATAATAAAATACACTGTGTTCAGTCACATCAAGATTGAAAATTTCATTTCTCTCTGTCTCTGCGGTATCTGCCCGATACCGAAGGTTATTAGCTCAAACGACGCGAAAGATCTTAGGCCAATAAACGTACTACCAATTTTTGAAAAAGTCTTAGAAACTTTAGTAAACTATTGTATCTGAATGGAAAAAGCATATAAGCGAGTGTAAAATAATAGGGGTTGTATTTCTTGATTATAAACGAGCCTTAGAAACGGTAAAGAGAAGTATATTAATTGCGAAACTAAGAAAATATGGCTTTAACGGGAACGTGCTTGAATGGATCGCTGATGATATAAGAGAAAGATACCAAAAAATCAAGTACAAAAATAGAATATCTAAGGAAAAAGAAGTGAAATATGGCGTACCATAAGGATCCGTACTTGGGCCGCTACTATTTATTTTATATATTAACGACGTCGTAAACCTAAAGGGTAAAAGTACAATTAAGATGTTTGCGGACGATACGATTATGTACGTAGCTGATAGGAGATTAAATAATATTGAGAATAGTCTGAACAAAGATCTGGATGGAATGTATGAATGGTTTTGCGCGAATAAGCTTAAGTTGAATAATAAAATGCAAATTTATGTTGCACAGGGTTGCGAGATATGCTCATAATGCAAATTGTAATATTAAAATCAGGGGGGAAGCAAATAGAACAGGTGGAACAATATAAGTACCTAGGAATTATTTTAGACAGTACTAGACTAAGCCTGAAAGAACATGTGAAATACATGATTAAAAAGATGAGTCTCAAAACGCAATTCTTGAGAAGAGCAATAAAGGAGCTATCGCTCAATGTACGAGCGACTTTGTACAAAGCTATAGTAGCACCGCGTCTTAAATACTGTTCAACGCTGTTAGTCGGACTCAATAAAACCGAAGTTCAGAAACTGCAAATATGCCAGAATAGAGCAATGCGTGTAGTACTGAGGCAGCCTATATATACGCCGATATGGTCGATGATTGCTGCGTTAAATCTAATGACGGTGGAAGAAAGAATTAGGTACAACGTCTGCATTTTTATGTATAAATTGTTGAATAATCTGCTACTTGATAATATCAACAAAAGAGTAGTAGTAGTGGGAGCGACACATAAGTATAACACAAGACAGCGCGGACAGATTCAAGTAGAGTTCAGAAAAACTTTAACGGCACAGAAGGATATATTTTATAAAGGAGCGGAAATTTACAATAAGCTACCAACATCAATAAGAAGTGGTAACAGGAATCTATTCGCGTTCAAAGAGAAGTTGAAAAAGTTTATATTGTATAATGAAATATGAAATGGAGTAATTGTATGAAACATAATGTAAAGCGAAATTGTAGAAAATATTGTATCGCGACAAGGGAGCAGGTCTTCCTGAGCCGATTTATTATACTAGCCAGAGGCTAATAAACGAAGTTATCTCTGTCTCTGTCTCTATCTCTGTCTCTCTCCCTTTCTCTGTCTTATTTGAGTCCTCTATTCTACAAACAGTGACACATTGGCAGTCGTCTAGATTTCCTTTGTTCAATGTGGAAGAGAAATGGAGTGAAGGAACCAAGCGAATAGACTAGGTGACTATATGCTTCGCAGAGTTTTTTTGCTATTCCGCTATCGCATCGTTCGGTCGAACAATCGTTGCGTCCGGCTCGGGTGTCCGACGACGATCAGCCACTGGTAAGATACGTGAGATAGGCGCTTAAGTGGTATCCGTGCACTTTTCTTCCCGCCACACTGTCCACGTCTCCGTTCATTCTGTCTCTATCCCTCGTACAACACTGCTGCAATGCCGGTTACTAACTGGCCTCACGTACGGAACTGGGTTCGCCGCAAAAACGACAGATGCGAAAGATAGTAACGGCCAGCAGAAACGTCAGGGGTATTCTTCGAGGCTGCAGTAAAATGCTCAAGGATCTTGACGGGGCAGTCGTGCAATTACAGAAACGAGGTGGCTAACGGATTTAATTTCTGTTATCGCTGGTCAAGAAAGAAAAGATAAAATGGATGCAAAGTTAGTGCTTTTTGCACATTGTATCTTCATAATTTTTTTTCTCATTTTTTATACGAGAAAATTGATTGAACAAATTTGGTTCCATCATGGAAAAAAAGCTGAAAAACAGAAATCAATCAAGAAGAAATGTGTAAAGTTGTACTTTGCATCTTCATTGCGGAAAGAACCTGATGATTGCGATTGAAGTTCAATGGAATTCGAGTAAAAAACTCTGGCCCAACATCGGCCGATTAAATGCTGTCAAAAGCGGCAGTTAATAGTTATCTCAGCATTGAGCCAGAAATGGTTTCGAACCTCCCGAGAAATGTCTACCGGTATCGACATTATCGGCAATAGAACTGGGCCAAAACTTAGTCAGTTTGAAATTCGCACATGGAGCGTCTATTAATACCGTGATCTTAACATAGTTATTGACTTTCCAGAACCGGAAATTAACTAAAAATTAGCATATCAGCATTCGTGTAATTAACATCTCGCGGAGCCCCGCCTTTGGAAAAAAGTAAAGCAGAGTATAAAATAAATGAATTATTGCAACGGCGACAAGCTTCGAGTTTGTCTCGATTCCAGTTCGCCTTCCTACTCAGCTCGTAACCTATTATTAACGTGGGTAATAGCTTAGCGGTTATCGGCGTTATTATCTGGTAAAGCTCGGTGGCTTTGAGCAGCAGCGGTCTATGCAATAACGATACTCAGAACATCGCTACATCACACACAGCCATTTACTATACAAGGTATCGCAGCTTGATCGATAATAACATTCCAGTCGAGCGCACTTTAGCGAAGTTGTGTGGCCCCAACAGCAACAGCGGCAGCAACAGCAGCAGCAGCAAATGACGAGTCGACGTATGAATAGGGTAACGATTTTACAGAAGTCGGAAAATGAAAGGCCTTCGACAGATTTGACTGTATTTTATTTAAATAAAATTATTTACGTCCGTATTTCAATAGCGTAAATATTTGCTTTATCGTACTTTTCCGACATGGATACATATACTGAAACGATATTCGATTCTCTGAATGTCTATTACGACTATAGAAAATCGAATTCCTTTTATTCTACCTCGAATAGCTAGACTTTTTTTGTTGAGGGATGTTCGTGTACTGGACCTGAGGAGGGGTTATTTATGGTGATAAGGAGAATCACCTCAGTAATCCTTATGCCACTAGGCGACGGATGGTTTTCTCATCATTGGCGATAGGCAAGGATAAGGTGACATACGAGGCAATTTGATTTAGAAAATAATTTTCCAAAATAAATGTAAGAGACTTTACAGAAAGATTAAACCTTAGTTTGGAGATTAAGCGCCAGGAATGCTATAGCTGATCATATCTTCGATCGGGCAGCTATACCATTACTTAAATAGCGAAATAGAAATAAAGTGATTTTAATATTCTCGCAGGAAGCAGGTGTTCCAGCGAGGAGCTGCAATGCTCAAGCTAAATGATTTTACAAATGCGTCAATTTTATGAGACGCTAAGTTTTGGCGATCGGGAGATTAATATTCCTCAGAGAAACATTCGCGAGTGCTTCTATCTCATCATAGGAAATAGCATTTTTTTGATACGTTTATTATAGGTGCAGGCATAAAGATTAATATTAACCAAATGACTCTAAAATAATTTAGTGGATAAGGGGAAGAGTGATCCAAGTGAGTTGGGCTATCTCAAGGAATTAGAATAAAAGAACTTGGAAGACTATTGAACCTCAATTCTAAACTATCTAGATTGTTCGTTTTACAAAAAGATGAAAGTAATTAATTCAACATCCAACGTGAGTTGGGCTGCCTCCAGTAGTTCACTTGGAAACGTTCAACATTGAATTCTACATTGTCTTCTCTACGTTTAGAAAAACCTTTAAATTAGCTAGGCAAAACCGTGTGCCTGACCTGCCTTAACTAATAATCCTCTTACGTATAATTGAGCCTATTGCTTTGGTCGGAATAAGACTAGACCAAAGCTAGACGGATTCCGGAGGAAAAATGCTCGAGTTCTTAATAATTTTGTCGTATACGTGTCTATTGAGTACGGTCAAGATTTATACTTTTCTGCTGTACGAATTTAGATTATAGGTGAAGGGCTAGAGCAGCTGAGCTGTCACTGCCTCTTGATGACGTTTATATGGTGTGAGTCGCGGGGCAAGGGGAGCGCGATGCTCTGGCTTGCCGCGCCAGCAGAGGATAGGTGGTTTGCGAGAAGCGGGGCAAGTGGTAAGCGCAATGCTTAGGCTTGCTGCGCAAGTTTTGGTATATTGCGGATTTTGCTTACCTTTATCCCACACGTGGTTGCGGCAATCGCACGGACGTGTGAATATAACGATAATGCTATTGAGGTCTATAGCGCAATATAGACCGAGCGCGATGTCGGGGTATATTGCTATCTATAAACCTGCTTTAAATCTAAAGGAGGCAGAGGGAAATGTTTACATGCAAAAATATGTGCCACTGTCAGGATAGGAAAGAAGAGAAGGTACTGTAAGGGTCTACGCTATGTAGTGGCTTACAGGAGCTGGGCGTGCTCACGGGAAAGACCAAGTGGGTCAGCGCGATGCTGCAGCACTTGGACGAGCTGGGTGTGCTCACGGAAGCTGCTAGAGAGGGTAGACACAATGTCTCGGCTAACTAGCAGGGTATGGAAAGGTTTCTCGGATTTGGAGAAATTATTAGGAGTAAGGAAAATAAAGTAATGAGTGCAGATCCGTGCGCGGATAGCTTAAATACTTGTCTCCCGTCGTGGCGCTGGTGCCCCCTCTCAATCAATGGATGCCTTGTTGCCGTGTCCAGCGTTGCCAAGAGGTATACTCTTTGATTTTGGTCATAGGGGGTAAAGCTGTCCCATCACAATACATGCACCGTTAGTTCTACCAACAATTAAATATTTTAACGTAATACACTTTTGTATTTTATTTAATTTAATAAAATGCAAAATATTCGTTGGTTGAATAAATAGCGAATTACTGGCGCACGACAATAAATCCATGTCTAAATATATTAATAAAAATAAATATAGATAAAAATGGCTGAACATGATGTTCGAGAAAATTACCGTTGCACTTTCCGTAAACATATATCAAAAACACGCGAACTGACTTGCACAAAACCGGGACTACAGTCATCTGAATTAGTACGCATCCACTATGCTAGATGGATCTCGGCAACGCCAGCTTTCAGGAGCTATGAATTTGCTCCACTAGATGGGTCGCGGCGAGACTGACTCATGAGCCTCACTTATAGTCACAACTCTTACTTCACGCGTCAAAGTTTACGCGTTGACATTGTTGCAACTATGTAATTCCATTTTTTTTTGCATTTCCATCTTCACTCCTACATATCGAGATAATATTCTTCGAATAGACGACCGATTTTTATACGCGACGATAAACTGATAGCTAAATATATAAATGTATATAAATGTAAATAAAAAGCGAAGTGAAAACGTGTTTTGAAGAAATTTTCTTGGTATTTTTCCGCGTAGGACTCCGTATGACTAGAGTGACGGTTGCTTGACGCAGTTAAACATCTTTTGCTGACCCCCCCACCCCCAAGTAGAAATAGAACCCTACTTCTCGCGTGCGTTCGTTCTTCACGGGAGTTTAAAGCAATAGCTTGACGTACGTGGGGCACTCCCGCGCTTTTATCTACGTCGCAGTTTGCCGCACGCGGACTCTCGGTAGAGAGCGGGCTAAAGAGGGAGGCGAGCATTTTACTGAGCCCGCTTCGTACGCACTCAACCCGGAGGTAAAAAGCTTCGACGACCGCCTATATACGACCAGGCGACCCAGCCTGAAGCAGCTCCTGCACGAGCAAGTGGTAATAAAAATTCTGTCGTTGTAACTGCTCCAGGGCGTGATGTCGTGGCTAAGCTGACATATACATATATATATTGAGACTAAGTAAAAACATCTGATATAGCTGTACGACACACCCGCCCTGAAATGTCTTAATCAATACTTCTGTGGTTGTAGCGTGTTTGGAGGAGAAGAAATAACAGAGGAATTATCATAATATGTGTAATTATAGAAATTCCATAACAGGCATTCCAGCTTTGTTCCTAGACCTTTTGTCGTAGCCATTTTTTATTTAGTAAAACTTAGCTTGTAAGAAAACACTAGTTTATGAACTACTACTTTGATTTTGTACTTTATTTTTGCGCACTTATAACGGAAATGTTCGTCTATAAATTTTTGAAATTTTTCAAATCATGCTACTTTTAATGAAATATATACCTTGGTATGATTAGTTGCATTGGAACGTACGACATAATATGATAAATACAATTAATAGTGCAGAATAATGTTTTGAATTTGAAAAATCAAAATTTGTACAAGACCTGTCCAACATTTTATTATTCGGATATGCAGTCAAATTATTTGATGTATGAAACTTCTGTATGTGCAATAAAATGAACCGGTGTCAGCGATTTTTTTTTATCACTTAATATTTCCCGTGTGGTAAAAAGAGTATTAGGATTTTTTTCCTTATAAGTTTTTTCGAGGAATTCAGGATTCGAAATTATTCTAGAAGCTTTTAAGCTGCAAAAAGCTGTAAAAGTGTAAAAAAAACCAGTCATTTCATTTTTACACCCGTGTCCACGTCCTATTTTCTCTACAACCTGCAGTCAAGAGTTCGACTTTTGATGCCTCTGATCTAACCTCGAAAGGATATTATTTATAGCTGCGTGCATGTGTGAAACGATGAGGACGCATCCGCACAATTGCTACAAAAAAGTGTCATTTCGGGGTTAAATTGGAGGCACGATAAGTCGAGTTTTTAACACAGGTAGTATAGAAATGTCATTTTTGCGTTTATACTTTCTTCAAAAAAGCAATTATCCAAAATTCTTTTAGAAGCTAGTGCAAGAATTTGCACTATACTTTATTCTTAGGAAAATATTATGGTATACCACAAAATTCCTCGTAAAGCATTGTCTTAGCATTTTTGTTTTATGAATATAAATGTAAAAGTGTATAAAAATCATTTTTATAAAATTAAACTACTTGCGGCGCTCAAACAAATTGAATCTTGATGAACCTTATCTATGTGAGCATATGAATAAACTAAAAAAAAATCTCGATATTTTCTACAAATATTTTCAAAAGATGTCGTTTTTCCAAATCTATAAGTAGTAATATGCATGAACTATTATACGTCGTAATATAAGTCGTAATATGTCTGTTATTATTATATTCAATTTCACCTGTGTTAGCTTGTATATTGAAATTATTCATTGCACTACAGTACCTGCCGCAGGCAGTCAAGCAGGAGCTTTACGCTTTTGGTATTGATCGCACGCGGCTCTGAATCTCAATTTAAACAGTCGAATATTATATGTTATCGATAAAGCTATTTTGAAAGAGGGTTAATAACTTCTTGGTTGGCTTTTCTTTTCGAATCCCTGGCTTAATTGTATCGAGAGAAAGAGATAATATTTCAAGCCAACTAATAGTACATAACTGTCTGCCTGTTGGTTTGTTTATTCGAGAAACCAGTTCGTAGAAAAATCTGTGAACGGTGAGATCTTTTCTAAAACTTTGGATTAAAGTCTGTCGCAGTTACGAAATATCTGTCACCTTAAATCTAAAAAAAGTTGGAAGGTACAACTTTTGTGACGGCCCTGCACTACATTGCATATAAGAGGACGATTCGAATTACAGAAACATATAGGTGACATTAGCGCAGTGGTTAGCGATCTTGCTTAGGAACTGAACAGTCCGGGTTCGAGTCCCGGTGATCACCATATATTTTCTCTCTTCGATACTTCGTCTGGCCGTCCTCACTACCAATCTACACTCTTCCCCCAAATCTCCGCTTGGTCGTTACACTTTTCATGTTGCTTTGCACTTTTTCATCGCATGCAGAGTATGTAAAAGAGAGCGTATTGCAATACAAAAAAAAATATGATTCACTCATTTCTGTCCGTCTGTCCGTCTGTCCGCCCTGGAGCGCAATTATTTTTTAAAGAAATTACAGATTGCACTAAAATTAACTGTGTATCTTCTAGGAATTAAATGTAATTTTGGTACTAAAACTGAAAACAAACCATACATTGCTTGTACCTTCAATGTAAAAAAACATGAAAAAGAACTGATTTTCACATTTCAGTTAAAGTATGAAAATGCATTGGAGTTTTGTATTCAAATTCAGTACCAGAACTATATTTTATTCATCAAGGATTACAACAAATTTAAATGCGATCCATAGTCTTTATCAAAAGTTATTACTTTATCATCACAACGGATCACAGAGGAACTTACTGTGTGTCTTCGATAAATGAAATGTAATTTTTGTATTGAAACTCAAAACAAAACACCAACTCCTTTTGATAATTTACCTGAAAAGGGAAAAAAGAAAAAAAATCGGAATAAGCGTATTCTTTATTTGCAGACTGAATGAAAAGTTATTTTGCTTTGGCCTGAAATGCGCAAACCAAACTTACGTGCAAATAGACAGTAAACAATGAATGATTCAGTACAGCATAACCTTTTAAAAAGTGAATAATCATTTGTTTATTGTTTTATCTTAGCGGTCCCTCAAATGAAATGAAAAAACAGCTTTGCTTATAAAAAATATGCATCAAGTAAAATATGAATCTTGTTGCAGACCAAAAAGAAATCAATTCTTAACATAGAAGGAATAAGCTCTTATCAATTAGGAATGTAGTGATAATTATTCACACTGAACGTTAAACATAAACGATAACTTTGACATGAAGAGTACCGCGCAAAAAACAAATCCTGTCAAAACTATCGAAAAAGTCATCTATATATTGAGCAGGACGCGTGAGATTACAATACACTATTGAAGTATCTTTGACGCGAACAGCGCACCGTGTTCGCATCCCCTTTTAAAAAGTTGGTGGCAATCAGCTATGTTCATGTCAAGCCGTTTTATTCGTGCTATGATTGGTCGAGCTCAGACACCGGGATCGTGACCAAGTTCATACATTAAATCTTTTTGTTTTTGTCAAATGTCAAAACTGGCAATAGGTGTGACGCGGGCGCTGCAGCGCCCGGGTCCGTTTAGTTAAAAGTGCGCTGCAGCGCCCACAGAAAAATGGTAACGCACGGCAGCGCGTCCGGTCTGGCTAGTATTATTAAAAACTACTTTTAACTTAAATCGACATGAAGAAAACGGCAAACATCTGAAGCTCGCATTATCTGTATGTTCTTAATCAATTAGACTTGATACAAATTTATGTATATATCAACACTATCTATCAGAAACTAAAATCACGTTATTACATGAATTTGATTGCAAATAACTTAACAATTTCAAGTCCCCACATTCTTTTTCAGTTTTGCATAACTTCATTCTCAATACCAAGTGTCATTACAAGAGCATCATCACACCAGTAACAATCGTGATGAGAATGTCACGTGTTGCGATCACACCATGAGCAATCTTTTTTTTTAATTCGTGCAGTCCGTCCTCAACAATGCTTCCTCTATAAAAAATAACCAAAATACATAAAGCAACAGATGCCCCCGTATGAGGCTATTATTCCGAATGAAAATCGCAAATAAAGGAGTTAATATTTATTTCAGTCACATGTTTTTACTCACGAGTAAAGGGCAAACATCTATAAAAAAAAGCCACAGTTTTCAAATCATAAAAATATTCAAATCTTTACAGTTTAGAAAAAATGATTAATAATGTCCCCGGAGTATTCCTTTTACAAATCTAAAGCCATATGTTTTATACACAACCGAAAGAGATATGCAGTTTTTCTCGCTTGATTCCCATATCAGGCAAACTCGTTGAAATTTTTCTGTAACACATGCATGAAATGTGCCGTTTTACGTGCCTCTAAAATGTTGCAGACATTGCAAATTATGGTAGGGCATGATATAAGAATGCCGATTGCACTTCACGCACACTTTCCTGTCAATAATTTACTTCACGCACACTTTCCTGTCAATAATTTACTTCACGCACACTTTCCTGTCAATAATTTACTTCTCGCACACTTTCGATGCGCCACCTAGTCGAATGAAAAGTGAATCAGTGTTACCAACCTCCGAGTCCCGTTAATATCGTAACAGAAGCGTAAACATCGAGACGATGGAGGCAAGTGAGGATAACCTCAAAATCAATGATCGCGACGATACGCCCACGGAAATAAATCGTGCGGCTCAAATTCTCGTCGACAATTTGTTGCCGAAAAAGTCGGGAGTCATTTATAAATGGCAACAGCAACAACGAACAACGTCTGTTAGTGAAGAGACAATGCTCGTCTACTTCGACCAAATGTCGAAGAAATTCAAGCCGTCATCAATCTGGGCGAAGTATTCAATGGTGAAAAGTACACTACAGAATTTCCGAAATATCGATATCAGCAAGTACAACCGATTGATAACATTCCTGAAAAATAACAGTAAGGGATTCAAGCCAAATAAATCCAAGACTCTGCAACCAGAAGATGTCGAGAAATTCTTGACACAAGCTCCAGACGATCGGTACTTGGCCGTTAAGGTGAGTTTTATCAATTATTCTTCTCATCATTCTCGTTAACTATATATAATGGTTAATCATCTTATCGTTGATTAGATAGTGATGTATATGGCAATATCATTTTCAGGTTGCGCTGATTTTTGGGATTACTGGGGCCTGCCGACGAGATGAGCTGAAGAACATTACAGTTAACGACATACAACATCACGAGAACATGATCGTCGTTAAAATTCCTTTCACAAAGACCGACGTTGCGCGAAAATTTACAGTCGAAGGGGTAAAAACTACAGACTCGAAAACAGGCTAAAAATGCCATTTTGTTTATCACTCTTTTATTTTTATTTTTCGGTTAAAACTACAGAGTATAAAAATGACTTGAAAAATCATAACGTGACTGACAACTTCACTAAAATATAGGCTGATGAATACAGAGTATTTTTACGTTGCAATTTCTTTTTTTATTTTCGTTTTGTCCCTTTTTCGCGTGAACTACGAACTAAAAAAAGGGTTAAAGTGCCATTTGTTTAGTCATCTTATTTTCCTCATTGTATTTTGAACTCCAGACTAAAAGATATTTTAAAAACTGTCGATAATAAGGAATGAAGGATAATAAGAGTAAGCTACAAAAACCATAGTCAATTAAGATAACAAAACTTGAAATTATATTAATGATAATATATGATTGTTACAAAACAGAAAAAGATAAATGTTTGAAGGTTACTAGTACACGGCGATGAGAATATTATTATATATCATATTGTGATACTAAGTTAAAAAAATGAATAAATGTTTCCAGTGTACTAGTTAATGGACTTGTTAATTCTTCAATAAATTTTTGTTTTTCTTTCCACTCGGGGGGCTCCGCCCCCCGAACCCCCCACCGGGGCTTCGACCCTGGACCCCAGCTTCTACACTCCATTTACTACTCTTGTGAATACATATATACACATTTCATGCATTTGTTACAGAAAATAGTATGTGGCACTCAGGCGTAATGTCGAAATCTATACGAAGAGTGTGAAATCGGCCCACTTCACGCTCTTCGTATAAAGTTCGCCATAACGCCCTTGTATCACAATGTACTATTATTGTCCAATCGTGGCACACTCAAGAAATTAAAAAAAAATATCGAAAAGTATTTTGAAAAAAAAAGTGGCTGAAGGACTCCAGTCGATGATCCGTTGGCAATATTAGCTATAAGAGCAAATGTATATTTTGTAGAAATCAAAGATCTCCGAAACAATGTAAAGTATTGTTGATTGTAGTAGCGACCACTGTATATAATAGGTAGGTAGGTAGCGGCAATGAATTGTCATTTCATTGCCGCTACCTACCTACCTACTAATGTAAAGTATTGTCTATAAATGTCAACTACTACTACTACTATTTTGAAAAAGAAAGGGAACATATTTTTTAATTTGGCCCTACGGCCAATATCTCCAGTAGAATGAATTTTTGTAAAAATTTAGTTTTTTAAAACGCTAATATCTTGGAAACGAACAATCGTATTAAAAATGTATATCATGGAATTTGTTCAGTTTGAGATGAGTTACATAATGTATACATATTATTTTTAGTCTTTCTCAAATTTGGTTATATGACATTAAAGAAAAAAAATAGTTTTTTTTAAATACTCAATTTTTTATCATTTTTAAAAACTTATGTAAAAATTGTGCTCAGAATTATATTTTTGAGAACTCGTGTACAATCGCCGGGATGTTTTTGTTGACATTTTACATAATTTAAGATTTCTATAATGAACTGAATTCAGTATTACGTGGACTCGAATTATTAAAATGCATCATACTACCAGCAGATTAATACAATGTCTTCATATTCTATTTTTATAAGTAAAAACAATACGTTTCTAAAAAAAAATTCCTACCATCCTGCACGAGGTCTCGAAAATGTCGTAATTTTCAAAAAAATTCTTATATTCGTTTCTGAAAATGATCAAAAATTGAGTATTTTTAAAAAATACATTTTTTTCCTTTAACGCCATATAACAATATTTTAGAAAAACTATAAAACAAGATACGTATGGGGCATTCCACTTGGATTTGACCTGGGTATGACTTTTGACCCTTCCGATTGGGTCCGAAATTTTTTATAGGACTGACGTGACTCAAAAAAGCACTATTTTTACACATTTTTCAGTACCTACGACTTTTTTAAGCAATTTATTGAACGACACATTTATAAAATCTTTAAAAATTCTGAAAAATCTTTTTTTGTAACCGAGACCGAAGTGGGCCGGCGATTCTATCTATTTTTTTCAGCCTTTTGTAAAAAAAAAAAAAAAATGGAAGACATTAGAAAAAACGGTAATTTTACAATGGACAGCAACTATAAAATTTTCGTATGCAACACATGATTTATAAGATTTTTTTTTCATATTTTTGCGAAGGGCCAAATAGAACCATTAAAATATGCCATTGGAATCCCATTTTTTTCGAATACAATGGAAATAAAGGCATTTTTGCGACGGATTAAATATTACCATTCAAATTTCTATACGTATAAGCAATGACAATATGAATGGGATTTCGCGTCCCCTTCAACTTTGGCAAAAAATGCCTTCATATCCATTGCATCTGGAACAGTGGGAATTCAATGAAATTTTTTAATGGCAATGAAGGACAGATTTTGCTAAGGAAACGCAAACTATACGCGGTTAACGAATTTGATATGTTTGTCGTTGTTCGTGGTTCGTTTCTTAAGTAAAAATATAAGAGGCGACATGACTGTTTTGAAAATAGCTTGCATGTGAATGTCATGTAATCTTGTACGATGCTTCCTACAATTCTTCGTTCCGTTTTGCACACGTTTAGATTCTCGTTCACATCTTCGCTTCGTTTGCTACGTATACCTCGTCGGATGGCAAAGGTTGGTTACCGGATCACCATGCTACTGTGTGTATGCGAGTGTGTGTATGTGCTGAAAGCACGCGAGAAAACTGTAAGGAGACTAAGATTGATGGGCGTCTTAGACGGGACAACTTTATCAAGCGTATACTTTCCGCTAAGAGCCGTAGCAAGCACGAGAGGGTGTGCGCGGAGCATTGAGGCAAAGAAGGAATATAGAGAAACGCGACAGAGAGGCGGGATGGAACAAAGAGCAGAGTGGAAAACTCGTTCCTTTTGCTCTCTTCTCTATATCGTCTCTACTCTTCTTCCGTTGCTCTCTCGTAATGCCAGCAACACATCACAGCGCAAGGAGAGCGTTACCCAACGGAGATCCGTGTTTGCACTCATCTACCTCTTGCTACCTCTTTCTCTCTACATTGACGCCGTACACTCTGACGCTACTCTAGACACGAATACGGACAAACTATGCGAGAAACCCGTCTCCTTACTCGTGTATACGAGAGGCATCCATTCTTATAAAACGCTTGTCAACCTAATAAGCTATATTTTCCATTCTGTATGCATTTCCCTCGTCTTCACGTGACATAGATGTACCCAAGAGATATACTTGGGTGAAACAAAAATATTCATGCTCGTAATCCGAAGATGGTAGGCACAAACATTGCGACCAGTTGGAGATTAAGGGGGTATGTAGAATATAGATCGAAAACAATGTGTTAGTCAATAGTGATATTGTTGTATGAGCGCTCATGGTCTGAACATAACTAAGGTTTACTACTAGCTTACCCGAAGCCATATTTATTAGGGCAGTTAACCCTGGAACGGTTACATTTTTGCATTCAATCACTGAAAATTGAAGAAAGCAATAGAAATGTCACAGAGTACAAAAATGACTAAAAATGTGTCTATGGATTTTCGTTGAAAAAAAGCTTGCTTAGTACAATCTTGCAAATTATGCTTCCCCATTATCTTGTATCTTTGACAAGGCTTCTTTTTACAAAGTTACCTCTACGAGGAAGTATGTCGATTAGGGTGTTTCAAAAAAAGACACTATTTTTTTTGTTTGCTTCTTCCACCATGTTAAAGTTTAGATTTCGATCTTGAAATAAACCTCGCGAAAGGAGGGCACTGGCAAAAAATTCTAAAATTTAATTATTAGCTTCCCCCTTTCGTGAGGTGTTTTCGTAAGTTTTTCCAGTGCCCCCTTTCACGAGGTTAACTTAAAATACCGGTCCTTACACTTTTATAAGGCGGGAGAAGCATAAAAAAGTGATTCTTTCGGCCTACCATAATAAAAAGAAAAAAATAGAAATCCATTTTTTATAGAGATCGTAAAACGAAAAAAAAAGTTCCCACTCCCTAAACTTATTGTTTTCTATTTATAAAAACACAGCGTAAAAGGGGAACGCTGACAGTTGGGTATAAACCTTCAATGCGGCACCTTTTAGAATTGTTTGCCGGTGCCCCTCGTTCGCGAGGTTTATTTCAAGATCGTAAAAATCTACAGTTTGACATGGTGGGAGAAGAAAAAATAAAGCAAATTTTTTTTAAACACCCTAATGTTGATTAATTTTAGCTTTCTCATAGAGGAAACTTTACAACAAAGAAAGCTTTGTCGAAGATACAAAATAATGAGGAAGCAATTTGCAAGGTTCTACTTTGCAGACTTGTTTGACCTCGAAAGGCAGTTTAACATTTTTTGTTGCATCAAATTTTCAAACAAACCTTGTTCAATGGTAGTTCACGTCTAAACCAAATAAAAGCTAAATTTGTAATTTTTTTTTTCGTGACAGCATTTTATTCTAAACTACTTTTCTCGACGTTTTGGACAATTCTGAGAGTCCTGACATGAAAATTTCGAACAATAAATATATCCACGGAAACAAAGCTTCCTCCATGTGGAAGTAAAGCATCGACATTTGTCACATTGAACACTTTTAGATAATTTGTACATCATTTTAGAATGGAGTTCTTGTTCGATTGCATGGCAATAAAATAAAATGAAATTTCTTTAATGTATGAATATAGTTATGAATATAACAGCGTGGATATTTTACTATTAAAGAAGAATTTTTCACATTTTCGATATACTTTTTGAAATACCGTGAATTTCATAAATCGAGATCGGGTCCACATCGTCCAGAATAGAGATTCTTAAACAATTCCAATCTCGGACACGCCAGTTTAATGAAGTATAGCAGTAGCTCTGCATGACAATCTGGGCTGTAATCGAATATACCACTGCTTCCTTTTTACATGCAATTTTACTATTTAATTAACAGCTTGTATTAATGGTGAAACACATTATGGGAGCTTAACGATGTTAATTTTGTAATATTCCGTGTTCGGACACGAGGCGAATTTATTCACAAATCAAGGTTTGAAATAATTTATTAGAGTACATTTCTCTGCTCGCAGATTTTAATTCGAACCTTTTAATAAACGAGCTATTACACAATAAATTTTTTAAAAAGGGTTGTATGCAAAAAAGCATTATCAAAGTAACACTGCAAATGTCATTATTTATCTTGCAAACATATCCAAACTGAAAATTCTTGTTTTTGAAAACTTCTCAATACAAAGAAATGCCTTTTGCTTATTCGGTTTTTGTGTATTGGATTATAATTTACAGATCCGAAGATGTCAATACAATTTGTAGAGACGATTCTCTAAATTTAGTAAAGTAGTTAAATGGCATTTAGATATAAATGCCAAAAATTGGAAAAAAATTATATTGAATATTTGGGTACGAAAAAAACTATTCTTGCATCCCGCGCAGAAAAAAGTAGTCCGGGATGGAGTCCCGAATGAAGACCCGGATAGAGTCCGGGAGGGAGTACCGGGTGGAGTCCGGGCAGTCCCGCCGGGAGTCCCGGATGGATTGTCAGATGGACTTCGGCATTTGAGACTACTCAAAGTCCATTTCGGACTCCATCCCGGACTCCATCCTGAATTCCATCCGGGACTCAATCCTGGACATTATCCCTGACGTTCAAAATACGGTACTCTTTCGCGGACTCCATCCGGGACAGTGGTAAATAACTAAATAAATAACCAAACGCATACATACAGAAGTTTTTTTTCACATCTCTCGAGGTTGCAGGTAATTTCAAAACTTTGCACATTGCTTACTCATTATTTTTTTAATTATTATAAAGCTACTTCTACCAGAAAGTATGTTAATTTATTTTGATTTATTTTCATAGAAAAAGCATTGGAAAAAAAAATCTCAGAATTATAAACACTTTGTTGAATACTAACCAAATTCAGTAACAAACGAGGACACACTTTATTCAAGTTTTATACAAAAATGTAGATCAGTTGATTGAACGGTTTTCGAGTTATAGAATTAACATGTAACTGGGCTTCTAACGGTGAAAATAATAAGAAGGACAAATCCACGCTATCACTACAATTATTTTTTGAGAAAAATTATTCGCAAAATAAAAAAGATATAGAGAAAACGACTCGGCTAACTGACTCAGGACATAATCCGCGAACTGTCAGAGTCACTTTGACAATTGACGAGCGAACTTGGTCGATCTTCAACTGCCTTCACGGAAGGTCAGTAGACTTTGACAGTTGGCTGATATGGCCCTATTTGGTAAAAACGAAATAGCCGCTCTGTGTTTTCCCAATTCAAGTGTAACTAGAATTGCCAATAAAAATTATTAGTGCGTGGTGATAAATTACTTGTGTGGGAAAACTTTGTGCTTCCTTATTATAACCTTCAGCGTGATGAAGAATTATTTCAGCGTTAAAATTTTTGGAAGCTTATAGAATTAATGCGCCTACTAGATATTAAGGTTTTTCGAAGCATTTTCTCAAGAAGTAATTGTTGTAAGTAAAAAGAAATTTTGAATGTTGAGGTTTCTGGACGGCCAGAGATAAAATCCCGGATGGAGTCCGCGGGAAAGAGTCCCGGATGGAATCCGGCAAAAAGTCCAGGATGGAGTCCGAAATGGACTTCGAGTAGTCTCAAATGCCGAAGTCCGTCTGACAACCCATTCGGGACTCCCGCCGGGACTGCCCAGAATCTATCCGGTATTCCTTCCCGAACTCTATCCGGGACTTCATCCGGAACACCATCCCGGACTACTTTTCTCTGCGCGGGATTTGAATTTTCAAAGATTCAAAATGAAAAAAATGCATGATAAAGTATAACAAAATTCTTGAATGTACAAAACCGGTCATTCGACTGATATCATACTTTTTGCAATTACGTATGCCTACAGGATCAACTGTGCTAAGTGCATCGTTACAAGTTTTGTTCTAAATAAAAAATCCATAAAACTTAATTCTTAAAAGCAGTATTTGGCTTGCAAATGGCACAATGTTGCTGATAACGATTTTTTAAAATTCTTTCAAATCATGCTAATCATGTATTACCGCGAACCAAATATTGATCATATTTCTGCTTCCCGTAAAGAAAGCTTTATTTTCGCGAAAAAAAATTCCTTCAAGATTTTCGTCTTAAGATACTCAAAATACTCTGAAACGTCGAGAAAAATGGTTTTAAAAAAATGTCTGTATGTGTGTCTGTGTGCATATGTTCGAATTTTGTAAACACGATAGCGCAATTTTTAAGAAGGCGGACTCAAATTTGGATCTCAGGTAGATTGGCTTTGAGCAACGCTTGGTATTGATTCTGACATGAATCCGTGAAGGAGTTCAAATTTGATGGTATTTTGAATTTTCTGAGAAAAATTTGTTTTCGCTGCAGGTACCAAAATTTTTTAGACATCGGGCTCACACCTGGACCACACGTAGATTGGCTTTGAACAACGCTTAGGATAGGATCGGACATAAATCCTCGAGAACCGTTCAAGTAATTGGTCTAAAAGTTTTTATAAAACTTAAATAGAGTGTGTTAATACTTGATGCTGAATTACAGAAAAATCGATAAAGTACTCAAGATTTTATAGAAATTTGCATTTCCGTAATTTTTTTTTGATAACACTGTTACTCGAAAACGGTTAAAGCAACTGATCCAAAAATTTGCATAAAACTTCAATAACATTTAACTGTTGTTTTTTTGTGTGTGTTTTTGTGTTGGTGCACACATAACTACCAAAGATATAGAGATAACGCAATGAAAAAAGCTGCTTCTTCAAATAAACAAATTGTAAAGTAGAACTTCGCACATTGCTTCTTCATTATTTTCTATTATTTACAAAGCTTCATCTATGAGGAAGCCAAAAATAATAAATAAGCTTCCTCATAGAGGTGGCTTTGTGAAAAATGGAAATTAATGAGGAAGCTATGTGCAAAGTTCTACTTTGCAGGTTTTTTTGAGCTTTATTATTATCGTATCGATAGTGTATATTTTCCGAACACCTGCTATTAAAAAGTGATCTTTAGCCTGAATTACTACAGAAAATCTTAATCAATTTTTTTGAGTCATTTACTTTGGAAAAAAACCTGATATAATTAGAGCTTTCCAACTCGTTATGTCGAAAGGAGCTCTTAATTATGATCCATATAAAGATGGAGTATCTTGTGAAATCAATGCAACCGTATTCTGCGATAGTCTTTGTAATATATACTATTACAAGCTCCACGTAGGTATAGTTTCGGGTGCTTTTGACTACAGGGACCAGGACGATGAGTACCAACTTGTGCAAGTCGTTGCATGCGACGAGAGCTGCCAGTGTTCTTGTAAGACACACAGGGATTCTCCAAGTTCCAGCAGCTTGTACCTTCCAGTCTTTGCCTCTCATCGTATACTGTTTCGTTCTTTTCGCCTCTTTTAGATCCACCATCACAACCTTCTTTCCTTCCCCATTATTCCTTTGCTAGCGTTATTCAAGCCTCTGCCGCTAACGCGCCATTCTCTTTTCCTGTCTTGATGCGTCCCACGTCATCGCCTCCAGTTCTTGCAGCCTCAAAGGATAACGAGGGAAAAATGCGAGGAGATGGGCGGCTTCCGTCGTTTATGCGCATTAGGCGCTTGCGAAGAACGAATAAAAAAGAGGGGGGGGGGGGGGGGGGGGAGAGAAAGAGAATCCGTTGACGTCGTTGCTCTGGATCTTGGAGTATTCCAAAAATTGACAGCTGTCGCCAGTTAGACTTCTCGTGTTTCAAGCAACCGTTTAACAGAGGATGAATTGATAACGAAAGCTCTTTAAGAGAACGAAAGCAGCAAAATGTGAAGGAGAGAAGGAGTTAAGTCAATAATAGGTAGTCAAAAGAGAGAATTAAGAAACCACCGTGAGATAAAAAATTACTGAAATCTTTTAAGGATTTAATTTATTCAGGGAAATCATTTTTCTTTGCTTCAATAGTAGCAATAAAATATATTCTTTTAAATAATTAGGGAGCTTCTCTTTTTCAATTGAATAAATTTAATTTATTATATAATAATTCATTTCGACAAATAAATCATCGATCCAATATTCCGAGTTGATAAATTTGTTTTATTGAGAGGAGGCTATGGTGCTTTTTTACCGAAAACATTTCTTATTTCGACCTTTAAGAGGCTGTTTTCAGACATTATGCCCATGTAAGAATTGGCGCTTTCCTCGGAAATTTACGGCGGTACAGCACTCTTTTACTTCTGTCTTGCCTACAGTCAGTTTCTAAACTACGTTCTGACAGGTCTGATACTGTGTGTTACGTTGGAATTGCTATACTTATCGAAATCTAGTGAAATTATTGAATTTTTGTCAATAAAACGTATTTAAGCAAATACGTGTAACGTATACAAACTGGTGTGACGTATGAACACTTATTTTGATTTTCCCATAAATAAAAAATACTCCAAACTTGGCATTCACTTACAGAAATTGAGACAATTTTTCCTATGACGATATCTGACGTCCAAACCGCAATAAAAAAATTTGTTGGTTTTGCCATAAAATGTTGCCTGAAATTACCGAATTAATTCCGAATATTCTTTTTTCTTATGGGCCATAAAAAAACGCATATTTTCGGTATTTAGAGTTGTCGATACGATTAATCGTCCCTAAGATATTAAAGATTAAATCAAAAATAAAAAAAATTGGCTTATTCTGGTAGAATTTTTCATTTTAATTTGATATTTGGAGTATCTATTGGTACATTTCTTTTTTAGATTTTTTTTTCCCGTTTTCCAGCGCACACCTTCTCGGGTTTCTGCGACCCTTCCCACCCTTCCTCCTATCACTCCGTACCCGCACTTCGCTAAGCTAACCTAACTTCTGATGCGTCCGCAGTCGACTTAGCTACACTGTATCGCATTCGCCAATGGGCACGGGGAAACTGCGGAAAACCCGTGCTGGTACAGATGGCACTATATAGCTCTGATTCTTCGGTGTATACACGAAAATAACAGTGTTACTTAAGTGTAAACACCAAAGGCTCAGAAAAAATACCTCTCGCTCACTTGTTGATGTGCCAGTTGGTACTCGGCTAAGCGGTCACCCATCGAAGTATTGGCAGCACGAAATACTGCTTAACTCAGGAGACCGCCGAAGCCGTACACCGACCGCACAACCATCAGTGTCAGTTCATCTATTGGAACCATTGAACCTGTTTTTCAGAAATTATTTGAGATTTTTTTTTGTTGTGTGACTGAATTGATATGGAATGCCTCATACATATTTGATGCCAAATAGGAATATCAGAGTAACTGGTCATGATATACAATGCTGGGATAAAATAATAGTGGAAATAATGATTGTCCTCATAATACTTACCAGATTGGAATACCGAACGTTTCCGAAAATTTAGCTTTTTAATGTTCCGAACATTTTTTGCGCATTAGATTTTGGTACATTTGATAACAACCACATAAATGTAACAACATACATTTGGTACAATTGATGTACATTTATACAATCTAAAATTGGGTTTTTAATTTTCAATAAGATACTAAAATGGCATTCAGATGTAGTTCTCAAAAATGGAAAAAAATCTTGTTTAACATTTTGGTATAAAAAAAATACATCTACATTGAAATTGGATAATCCGGTAATAAAAATGGTAGATAAGGGTTCAGTAAGCCCTCAAAAAACCTTTACAACAAGATACATGCAATTTTCATTTCACAATTCACAGAATGTTTACAAATTTGCAAACATTGAAAGTGATAACTACTTATAATTAGAAAAAGAGTGTAAATTGGTGAAAATTTCAAAAGACTTTCCTTAATATTGGAAAAATTTCGATTCTTACGGCATTGCTAAATGATAAGGAAAGTAGAGAAGGCAAGAAAGGCGAAAAGTGTCAATCGGTAAACCTCACTTCTCGCCGGTAAGACCCTTGAAGCTGCGATGGGTTGTGCTTGTCTGTTAAAGCTGCCAGCGAAAGAATCGTCGTTGCAATGTGGTTCTTACCGCCGTCACGCTTCGCTGACGTAGCACTCGGGACCAACCATCCGGGGGTTCTTACGAGATCGGGTATGGGTATTGGAGTTCGTGCTTCGATATCGACAACGTCACACTGCCCTACCTATACGGAAACCGCTCGCTTCTACACCACTACTATGACGACGACTTTCTCCACTTGGATCCTGGGGGACTCGTGCCTCTATTTCGTATGACCTAATTCGTACAGTTGGTATATGTAAGAGATTGGGAGAAAATGAGAAACGGAGAAAAGCAAAGAGAAAGAGAGAGAGAGAACATCAGAATTCCGAGACTTTCCATACTATAGGTGTTTAACTGTAGTATATATATTTGAACGAAAACAACGTGAGTTGATGAGTAAATCGTTTCCTTTCCGTTCAGTCAATTGTTTTGTAGTTAATCAGAGATTGTTGGCTTGAAGGTAGAAACAAGAAGGAAAAATGTTAAAGATTTTACTATTAGGCAGAATCCAACATACGCGGTTTCAGTTTCCAGGATGACTGTAATGACAGCTATTTCAATCACTTTTTTTACTCAAATGCAATTGGCCAGCCTTCTTTAGGATCTTATTTGAGCTTTTCACGGTGTAAGAGAAATTGTACCGAATTGCTGCAGCTATTTCTTGCTGAGAATACCACGCGAAGCATCTGTGCGAACTCATTGAAAGAAAAACTGTGAACTCTTGATACATATTGTTTGATGTCTCTATGAATGGAATGCATTAACGTACGAAACATGTACAAATAATCTTCATTATGCATTGAAGAAGCATTTTCCACCACTTGTTACGGTATTCAATAGAACATAGTGCGTCATAAGGAAGAGTCCTCTTTCATTGTATACCTGAGAACAATTCAAGCATATTTTCTCAACCGAAATGCAGAGCTCAGAGGTTGCCTCCGTAGATTTAATCGTAAGTAGGTTTAAGCTTCTCGAAAAATCGACTTCAGTCTTACCCGATTCTCTTTGTATTCTCGACAATATGCAACAATGTTCTCTAGCTGATGTGGGTAGTACTTGAAGTGCCGTGTAGTCGGTTGGTACTTGCATGGTAAGTATATAGATGAAGTACAGAAATACTTTTCCGTACTTCTACTTCTTTTACAAGTACTAAGGTCAAGTACTTTTTCGTTCAACACTCGAGTTATGGATACTGGATAAATAGCATTGTTTCTATGACGTCAAGTCATCATTATGTTGATGGTCTAAAGTTTCTAATAGGTGCACTCATACCGAGAATCATACAATGTGAATAATTGGGAATAATCGGTGATGTAAATGTGAACAGACGGTCACGTGACGACCACTTCATCCTTTCGAGTGTAAAGTTATTATCGCAGCTATTGTCTGATGTATATTTTTTACTGACAGTGACGTGTCATTCGCATAACTAGAAATAATGCATTGTTTCTTTTTAATGAGTTACAAGGTTGATACAATAAGTAATAGAACTCGGATGCGATGCCTATCTCTGAAATAATGGGTAATGTAGCTGTGTACCATTATTTATTGGCAATGCCATGAATAATAAAACCGATAAAATGGATTGAAATCCATTGTATTTTTCTCTACTGTGCCGGCGATTTAGGTCAGCAGTGATATAATTTTTGACGTCCAGATCGATATCTCCATCCTTTTCGGTGTCCACGTTAACGAACTCTTCATGTTTTTCGATTTCCAAACCGATTCATCGGATACGTTACGGAGTTTGTAAAAAAGAAAGTATTGCAATCCAAGAAAATGTCAACTTCCAAATTTGTATGGAAATAAACTTTTTAAGTGTCCTAGATTCCAAAAACACAATCGCTCAATTTTGTCTGTCTATGCCGCCCGAAAGCACAATAAATTTTGAAAGAAACTGCAGACAGCACTAAAACTATCTGTGTATCTTCTATAAATTAAATGTAGCATTGATATTACAATTGAAAACAAACCATCCTTTGCATTTAGTATTTTGCCTTAAATGTCAAAAGAAAAATGAAACAGAAACTGATTTTCACATTTTAGGTAAAGTACCAAAAGGCATTGGTGTTTCATTTTCAACTTCAATATAAAAACAACACTTTATTTGACGAAGATACACAACAAATTTTGAAGCGACCCATAGTCTATATCAAAAGTTATTACTTTCTCGTCGCATATAAACTATCCAAAAGAGAGTTGTCTGAAAATACAAAAAGTACTGAAGTCTTCTATATATGAAATGTAGATTATGTATTGGAACTCAAAACAAAATACCAGCTCCTTTTAATACCTGAAATGTGAAAAGATAAAAAGTAAAAAGTGTTTTTCGTTGTCGAGGTCCATATCTTCATAGCTTTCGGTATCCACGCCGATTTATCCATAGTTTTCTATATGCAAGCCCACTCTTCGTAATTTTCTATGTCTCGGTTGATTCTTCCATAGTTTTCGGTGTCATGACCGATTTCACCATAGTTTTTGATATCTAGCTTTACAACTCTATAGTTTTCAAGGTCCGGGTCATCAACTCCATAGTTATCGATGTCCAAGTCGATATTTTTCGGTGCCCAGTTCAATCGCTCCATAATTTTCACTACATTCTATAATTTTCACATAGTCTTTGAAATAAACATATGCCAACATTTATTTGCAAATTCATGCAAAGACGTTTCACCTTTTCTGTGGAAGTGAATTTCTGAACATTACCTGAAGTTGCTTAACAACTTTTCGGGTATCTCATATTTTCTAGTTACTCATCGTTCTACTGTATTTTGGTAATGCCCCCAACTCCGGGGAGAGTTCCCTTCTGACTTAAAAGCAAGGATACACGCTGGATTAGTCAGTAGAGCTCACTTAAGCTGGCGAGCGCTCACGAGGTGTAGAGGGGCTGGTGGGAAGAAAGACACGTTAACTCTCGCAGCGTACACGTTGCAATTGTTGTTCTCGTAATAACCGGCAATTCCCGTGTCGGTTGTACATCGCGAGGCGAAGCGGAGCCACGAGCGTAAGTAGAAAAGTTCTCTTAGGGGATGATTTACGAGCGGCGGTACGTATTCCATGCCATTTTCCGCTCTCACTCTCTTCTATCTTCCTCCCACGGTATTTTCTATGTACACAGAGCATTTATTGTACAGTCATGCGAGAGTATTCAATCGTGAAGAGTGCAATGGTGAATGAGGTTATTCGAGGAAATACTTCGAGTAAGAGACGAGATTTTGCTCGTACTCATAAAGAAAGGGGTGCAAGGACGGACTTTAAGAGCGCAAGAGTTGAAGAGTTGAGGACAAATCATGAAAAAAAAACAGAAGAGGGTGTTGAGACAAGTACTGATTTAGCCGGAGGCGTGTACCCGAGTAAATAACCGCAACGAGTCTCATTAGTCGGATCCATTTCATACGAAATGTGCTTGTGTATACGTGCGTGGCTCGCTACGAGAGTTGCTGCTCAGCGTTCAAAGCGTATAAAATGAAGAACAGTAGAGCACTATAAAAGTAGATAGTTTTAGCGGCAACATTTTTCTCATAAATCTTTGGGACGATATAAAACATGTTTTTTTTTTCTATTTTATTTTATAGTAGGTTTAGATGGTATCGTCTTACAAGTAATCAAAATTCCAGACGTAGACGTCAATATGAGCAATTTTTATAGTGGGGTTATTGAGATAGAAGATATTTATTTATCGAACGCAACATTATGTTTAATTATTTTTCACAGCATGCGCTACCATTAACATTTCTTTTACTATCTATAAAAAAAGTATCAGTTGAAGATAGTTATAGCCGCAATTATTTTTCATATATAATAAACGATCAGGAAAATTTTCCATAGCAAAGTCTTCAAGCGTTCGTTGAACCCTGTAAGTAACTATCTATGACAATGATTTTTTAAGTGTAAAGATACAGATAGTTACAAAATTCCTTACCGACGTGGAACGTTCACAATATTTTTCGCCATTTAAAATATCATCGAAAACGGAGAAAGTTGGCAGTAAGCATGTATTTGTATCGGTATTAGGTACCTGAAAAAAAAGTACCCGCACAAAAAAATGTCGGAAAAAAGTCGTCGGAATAAAAGTACTCCGGATAAAAAGTACCCAAAAAAAGTCCCCAAAAAAGTACCCAGATACGATGCACTTACGATGTGTTCGTGTGTCGGGGCTTCGCCTAGGGGGGACTTCGACCGCACTCACAATCTTATCTTTTTGTGTTATGTTGTATATTTTCTGTGAAAATCATTGAGTTTCTTGTTAGGTATTTTCGTGGGATTTTTTTGACAAGTACTTTCTTCCTACGAAAAAACCGAATATCCTTGAAAAAAAGATCCACAGAAAAAACATCTCAGAAAAAATATCCGTCGGAAAAAGAACGTGAGTAAACATTATCGGATAGAAATAATAATCGCGGAAAAAATATCCCAGTTTTTTGCCATTTGCAATTTTTATTATACTGTAGATCAATAATAAACAGAGCCTTTAAGGAGTCAAAATTCGAAAATGTTATCATTGAGATGTGTGCGCCTGAGGTGTGATAAGTAAGTCGGGTCAAGCTTGGGCAAGATTACGATATCTCCGGCCCCTGGATTTGAAGCTTGTTTCTGGTAATACTTTTCATAGGGAACAAAAAAGTTCATATGAACTATGGTCCTATCTACCTTAGTTTCCGAGATATTTAATTTTTAAGATTTTAATATGGTGTTAAAAATGGGCATTATTACGAATTTCGGGGCGCCAGGATTTGACCGTGGATTTATCATTCTTGGACCGAGACACGACAACGACAACGACAACGACGACGACAACGACAACAACAACGACAACGACAACGACAACGACACCGACAACGACAACGACAACGACAACGATAATAATGCTCTGCAAAATCCAACCCTACGTCCGAGATTTCTCACGTGCAGGGCGGGCAACGTGTGTTTCTGCATACGGCTAACAGGGCTCTGGTCATACACACACACCCACACTCACACACTACACAAACACTCACACGCACACGCCCTTCGACACACTGGGGACGTGAATGCTCGGTGACCCTATAAACGGGTCCTACCGAAAAGTGAATGTCCTATAAACGGAGTCGCCCGAAAGCGAATGAAGGGGATCCCTATAAACGGGCTCTCCCCATGAATGAAGCCTGGTTCTGTCACTACGGGCACTCATACTCACACACACCCTACAAGGGGGGCACTCTAAACACACAGGGAGGGGGGGATCTCAGGGGCCGTGCGTTGTCCCAGCGCGGTTCGTGGAGTCGCGACCACGAGGAACCTCTAGCACGACGGGACAAACGAAAAATGGAAATGCACAATAAAAACGCAAACGTACCTCAAGTGGTAACCCCTCCCCAGGGGGAATCCGTCCCGGGGCAGCGGCACGGATTTTGAGGGCCGCAATTTGTGCACGGTGAAGAGGAGGACGACACGAAACAACGACACGAACAAGATGTTACTTAACCTACCGAGACGAAACAGGACCGACAGCGTGTCTAGCGGTGGCAGCGCGGCAAGCTATGCCTCCGCCGTAGACAACGCAACACTGACGACGAGACAAACAGCCACAACAACGAGTAACAAACAAGACTTGACAGAACTGCTCATCCACGAGACGGCGTCGAAACTGGCCGAAGCAGCAAATGTTCAGAAAAACATGAACATGACTGTAAAGACGGGAATCAAGACGATCCTTGAGACCGCGGACATTGCACTGCACACGCAGTTGAAAGCGGCCTCAAAGGGACGTCTTGTAGACAGCAACAAGACACTGACAGGAACGACCAATAACGAAGCGACGCCACGGACGAAACGAAAACGATCGTCGACCGGGACCACGCCGGAGTCCTTGCAAAAGAGGCCAACGACGATAGAACCGGCTACAGACTGGCAGACCGTTACACGGAAAGACAAGGACAAAAAAAATAAGAAAACGGACGCGAAAGCCCGGGCTGACCGGAGCGGACCAGCCCCACGCCGAAGGGGACTGACTGTTCTGGTCAAACCAGGTACAGACACCACGTACTCTGACATAGTACGAAAAATACGGTCGACAGTAGACCCGAAGAGGAGTCATGTGCAGGTGACGACTCTGAGGAAAACGAAAAACGGCTTGTGTCTCCTGAAACTGAAGGCAGACGCAAGCAAACCGGACGGACGTGACGAATTTGGAAGACCGATCTAAGACGCAATCGGGGAAGCGGGCAGTGTCAGGGCTATGACCACCAAAACTCAATTGGAGATCATGGATCTAGACTGTGTTGCGACCCCCGATGACGTGACGGACGCACTGAAACGAGAGACAGGACGAGACGCAGACTTCCGAGTCCACATTTTTGGTCCGAACCGCGCTGAGCAGTACATGGCGGTCTGCGAACTTGATTCGCGGGAAGCCGATGCGCTGCTTCGGCGCGGCCGGATCGGAATTGGCTGGGTGCATTGCCGCGTTCGGAAACGACTGACGGTGACGAAATGGTACCGATGCCTGGGCTTCGGCCACATAAAGGCCGAAAGCAAAGGCAAGGACAGGACGAAATGCTGCCGCAAGTGCGGCGCATCCGGACACCACGCGACGGACTGTAAGAACAAACCGGTCTGTCCACTGTGCTCCGAGGCCGGGCACAGGGACGTTGCGCAACTCGCCGGAACCGGCAGGTGCGCCGTGTTCCGGGCCGCGCTGGAGGAGTGCAGGAAACAGGCCGGAAGACGGACAGAATATTTCAGGGAAACCTGAACCGAAGTAGGACCGCAGACATGCTCCTAACACAGATAGCGGACGAACATGACTCCGCGTCATGTTCGTCCTGATCCTGTGTGAACCATACAGGAGACGGACGACTCAGACGTACATCACGAACGACACAGAGACCACTGCTATCTGGGTAAGGGGTCGCCGCCCAATCTCGAATCTCCAACCGTGGTGCCGGGGACGACTACGTCTGGACTAGAGTCGGCGCTGTCACTTATGTCAGCGTCTACTTGACACCCAACTGCACCGCGGCGGAGTTCGAGAGGAAGGTGGCACTTCTGGAAGACGGTATCAGGGACCTGTCCGGGGATGTCATCGTTGCCGGGGATTTCAACGCGAGGGCGATCGAGTGGGGAATGACAGAAACGAACAGGCGCGGACGACTGCTGCTGGAGATGGCCGCCAGGCTGGACCTAGCAGTGGTAAACTCGGGACATACGCCGACGTACAGACGACCAGGGTTTGGATACTCCATCCCTGACGCGACGTTAACGTCGGACAGAATCCTGCCACAGCTGAGGGGGTGGCGGGTGATCGAGGACTACACAGCCAGCGATCACCAGTACATCACCTTCGAAGTGGCAGGATAGACAGAAACGAGACGAACGAAAACCCACCAACCCCCGCGGTGGCACCTTGACAAACTCGTCGCAAAATTTTCTGAGGAGCTGATGGCAGCACCAGCTCCTGTGACAAAAATTCCTCCCGAGCTGACTGGCCGGCAAAGGGCGGAAAGACTGACAGACGAGACGGCCAAACTAATAGACGACTTGTGCAACAGCATAATGCCGAAACGACGACACATACAAAACAGACGACAGCAATACTGGTGAACGGACGAGATAGCCGAATTGCGCAGGATATGCCTGGCAAATCGGCGACGAATCACGAGGGCTGGAGGCAGACCCGAAAGGGAAAACCTCCAGGCCATTTACAAAACAGCACGGAAGACGCTGGCAAAAGCAATACGGGACAGCAAGACGCGATACTGGAGGAAGCTCTACGAGGAAGTGAACGAGGATCCCTGGGGAACCGGTTACAAGATTGTGACCGGTAAACTGAGAGCCCGAGTGCCACCGGAACTTAGAGACGCCGAAACAGCAGGACGGATTGTTGACGGATTGTTGACGGATTGTTCCCGACGCACCCGATTCGTACGAACGTGACGGACGATGCAGTCGTGCCGGCGCCCCCCCATCTTTGCTGCAGAGGAGCTAACTAGAGCAACGAATGCGATGAAGACTGGCAAGGCGCCGGGATCAGACGGAGTACCGGCCGAGATCCTCCGGCTCGTGGCTCGCCTGCGACCGGAGATACTTCTCGACGTGTACAACACGTGCTTGACGACAGGGACGTTCAGCGATCGGTGGAAAGTGGCGGGGCTCGTCCTTATCCCAAAGGGTAAGGGCGACCCTAACACGCCGTCGGCCTACCGACCGTTGAGTTTACTTGCTACGACGGGTAAACTCTTTGAACAATTACTGAGACCGAGACTGACGGACGCTATGCAGGCCGGAGAGGGTCTCTCAGACCTGCAGTTCGGTTTCAGGAGGGGCCGATCGACGATTGGAGCGATCCAAAAGGTGGTCGACTCCTTCCTGGAACTGGACAGACACTGCCACGCAGCACGACCTATCGTGCTACTGGCGACACTGGACATCAGGAATCCCTTCAACTCGGCCAGGTGGGTGGATATCTTGGAGGCGCTTAACAGCGACTTCGGGATTCCATCGTACCTGGTCCGGGTGGTGGAGGATTACCTGAAAAACAGACGGATAACATACGAGACGATCGAAGGACAGGTAACAAGAGAGGTTACCGCTGGGGTTGCTCAGGGGTCCATACTGGGACCTGACTTCTGGAATGGTTTATACGACAGCCTGCTTCGGCTGGAGATGCCGCTCGGAGTGCGCCTCGTCGCCTACGCTGATGACGTAGCGGCGGTGATCACGGAGCGCTCTCCCGGGCTGGCGCAGCTGACGCTGAAACAGACCATGAGACGAGTTGGACGTTGGATGACAGACCACGGACTGCAAGTCGCAACAGAAAAGACGGAACTGACGTTTCTCACGAGAAGACGGATACAGACAATACTGCCCATGAAAGTGGGGACGCACGAGACGGAGACCAGGGGGGAAGTCAAGTATCTGGGGGTAATCCTCGATACGAAGATGACCTTCTGGCCTCACATACAGAAGACAGCCCAGAGGGCGGCCGAGAGGATAGCATCCTTGAGCCGCCTGATGGCAAACACGACGGGACCGAGACCGGGGAAACGGAGACTGTTAATGGCGACAGCTCACTCGATCCTCCTATACGGCGCGGAAATATGGGCAGATTCCCTGAAGACGAAGAAATACTGCAAGACGATGACGATGGTACAGAGACAAGGCGCGCTGCGAATCGCTTGTTCCTACCGAACAGTCTCTGCACAAGCTGTTTTGGTGGTGGCGGACGTAATACCCGTGGATCTGCTTGCCTTCGAGCGCAAGAGGATCTACGGGAGCAGCGCGGACATAGGACGAAAGAACGCGGCAATCGCCGAGTGCGAAGTGACGATCGACACGTGGCAAAGACGATGGACAGACGAACGAGGTGGTAACTGGACAAGACGACGCATACAGGACCTGAGGCCATGGCTCGGAAGGAAGTTTGGTGATGTAAATTTTTACGTCACCCAGCTCTTGACGGGGCACAGTTACTTCCGATGGTACCTCTACAACATGAACAGAGTACGAACACCCGACTGTAATTACTGTGGACACGAACGAGACGACGCGGAACACACGTTCTTCGTGTGTTACCACTGGACAGGACCCAGACGAGACCTGGAGACAACGGTTGGCCGCGTCACCCCCGATAACATCGTGGAGGTGATGCTGCATGAACCCGAATGGTGACGCTCAGTCGCCACCTACACAGAAAACATACTCAGACGCAAGAACGCGGACGGCTGCTTAACAGACGACTGAGCAGACGGAGGAACGCGACGTAACGTAATACGGACGAACGGCACGAACGGACGAACACAGACAGAACCCCCAGTTAGAAGTAATATCAACATAGTCCCTGGCTGCGGGATGACATCAAGGAGGTGGCGGTTTAGTGGGTAGGCCTGTTTTTTTTTGTTCGCAAGACTAAGGGAAATCCGTAAAAAGGATTCCGCAACTCCTTGTAAAAAAAAAAAAAAAAAAAAAAAAAAAAACAACAACAACAACAATAAGGGGCATACCCCAGTATAACATCTTAGCTGGGGGCCGACGGTAGCCTCCTCGTGGCGTGTCCTGGGCACGGGCTTCGGCCCGTAGCTAATGCCGTCGGGGGGTGTGCTGGGCTGACCACCTGGCACACCCTTTATTAATCTCGGTTTCAAACGCCAGCTCGAGAAGAGCCCCTCACAATCTGCCGCTCTCGGATGGTGGCCATGGATCAGTTGGAGGGGACTCGACGACCAGATCCGCTACGACGACCTGGCAAACACATGGACGACACAAGTGGACGGACGAACTCAGATATGACATCATGATCTGCTATCGCGACAGCGACCCCACGCGGATACATGGGCAGGATGCACGATCGGTGGTGTGAGATGCATCCCGATCTCGCTGATCTCTCGCCTCAGACCCTGCGAGACTATGTGGCCTATCTGCGTGGGAAAGGTTTCGACATGGCGCGGCCACCAGAGATTGCGATCGCACCCGAAGGTGCGGACCAACCTCCCGACCTGCCACCTCCTCCGGGTGACCCGCCAAGAACCGATAACGCCGCGAGAGATATGAGGACAAGGCGGAAACATATCCACCTCAAAGTTTCCCTACGGCCAGAACAGCTTAAGTCCGCGAACCAGGATCTGTCTCGACGAATCCCGGCATGTGACGACCTCCTTGACATCAACTGGGCTGTGTATGACGCCGCAGCATCTCTTGTGCCGAGACATCCACCAACCGATGAAGCTCATCAGGCCAAGACGCAAGGGCGCATATATCAGCTGCAGGAGAAGATATCGGTGGCCCGGCGGCATGCGTCACGCATCCAGTGTGTGGTGGATTACGTATCAACTGGCAAGGCTTTCACGCCCAAGGTTCGGCGCATATGTGCCACCTTGCGTCGCCAACACCACACACTCAATCAGGCGGTGCTGCTTACCATTAAGCAGCATTGCACTGACAGAGTGCGGGCTCTAGTGGAGATTAAAAAGTCCCTAGAGAAGCGTTTGAGGCGGTGGCGAGAGAACCACCTTTTTCGCCACACTTCCTCACCCTTATTCCAACAGAAAACGCAATCGCCGGACAAGGTTCCGTCGATACAGGAGGTCGAAGCTCACTGGAGTTGTATGGACAGGAACCCTCGTTCAAGCAGGATACTCCAGCCCTGGGGCTCTTCTCCGCCTTATGTGAACGCGTTCAACAAAGGCAAGGAGAGTGTCCACCGGTCAGCGAGAATGAAGTCAAGAAGGCGATCTTGGGCATGAAGAACTTCTCTGCCCCCGGGCCAGATCGAATTAACAGCTTTTGGTGGAAGAAATTTTCTTCAACACACCGATATCTGGCCCGGATTTTCACCTCGTTTTTGGACGGGGAGATGCCTATTCCGAGCTGGCTGGTGGAGGGGCGCACTGTGCTGATCCCGAAGAAAGGGGATTTGTCCGATCCGAAAAACTATCGGCCGATCACCTGTCTCAATGTATGTTACAAAATATTCACTAAAATCTTGAATGAACGAATACTTCAGACAGGGGATCCAATATAGCGAGAGATTTACGAACAAAGCGGCTGTAAGCGGGGCGTGGCAGGTTGTAAAGAAAATCTGTTGATAGATCGATCCGTCACACAGGACTCGGTCCAGTACAAACGCAACCTGTCCATGGCATGGATCGATTACCGCAAGGCATTCGACACAACGTCGCATCAGCTCGTTGTGAGGCTCCTCGAGCGCCTTGCGGTACATCCCCGCATAGTGAGATGCATAGAACACCTACTACCGCTCTGGAGGACTCGCTTCACCGTGTCCATCGGTGGGGCAACACAGTCCACAGAGTTGGTTCAGTACAGGAGGGGGGTCTTTCAAGGAGACTCCTTAAGCCCACTCCTATTTTGCATCTCACTATTGCCGCTATCTCTCGCCCTGCGCCAAACTCGCAGGTACAGGTGTGGACCTGTCGGCATCCGGAGGCACAAGATCACCCACCTTTTTTATGTGGATGATCCGAAGCTCTACGCCTCCGGTGAGAGCGATCTCAACCTCGCACTCACCGTAGTGAACACCTACTCGCGAGATATCGACATGGCCTTTGGATTGGACAAATGCGCAATGGTCCATTTAGTACGCGGAAGATCTGGGCGTCTTGCGGAGGATGCTCAGCTCGTGGACGGGAGCGTCATTAAACACCTTGACGCCGGAGAGTCCTATCAATACCTCGGAGTGTCGCAGAATCCATTACAGGATGCTGCGGCAGTCAAGGAGACTCTTCGCGGCAAGTATAAGCAGCGCCTTAGGCAAATTTGGAATTCCGAATTGTCTGGGCGGAACAAGATCGCTGCTACCAACATGCTTGCCGTCCCAGTTCTTCTCTACTCTTTCGGGGCAGTGAGATGGAGGCGAGACGAGCTGCGTGACCTCGACACCAGCACACGCAAGATGATGAACATCTATAGGAGCTTCATCCAAGATCTTCCGTGCCCCGTATATACCTCTCGCGTCACATGGGTGGAAGGGGCCTACTTGGATTGGAGTGCCTGCATGACCGTTTGGTCCTCGGTGTAGCCTGCGACGTAATCGGAAGTGCGAATCCTCTCCTGTCCTTCGTGCATGAACATGAAAGGACGGGGGTTGGGGCGTTTTTATACAGGGCGGCAGAGAAGGCAGCGGAAAACCTCGGCTTGGAATTTAGTGTTGGTCGGGGCGGCAGAAGGTCGATTAATTCCATCATCGACCTGGAACCGTCCCGCCGTCGGAACACCATCAGAGCCGCAGAGCATAACACCCTGCTCGAGCGGCACGCCGGCAAGGCCATGCACGGATTGTTTTTCCGACACATCGACAGCATGGACTTGTCTGCGCGGCTGACTTTTGCATTCTTGCAGTCAGCCGGTCTGATGTCTGAGACCGAGGGATTCATCACTGCCTGCCAGGATGGCGTAATTAACACGCTCGTCTATCGGAGCCAGGTGATGGGTATGCAGGTCCCTGATACACGATGCAGGGTCTGCAAACGATCGCCAGAGACACTCATGCATATACTGTCAGCATGTCCCACCTATGCGGTCTCTGGCTATATCCATCGCCATAACGCGGCCCTAAGAGTGTTGTACTTCCACCTTCGACACTCTTACGGGGTAGATGAGACGCCACTGCTGCCCTACGCTCCTGGAGATATTGAGTCCGTCGTGGGAAATGAGAAGTGCCGGATTTACTGGAACTATTCGTTTCCCACTGTCAGGCAAATAACAGCCAATAAGAAAGCCGACTCACTGGTGGGTCGAATGCAGAAGGCGGTCATTCTGGGTTCGCTCCATCTACTTAGGTCACACGATTCTGGACTGACCAGACTGCCTACCTCCGGGTTGGAGGAGCAGTCAGGCAGAATGATTTTTATTAACCCGCCCGTCCCGTAGGTGAGTCGGAGCCCTAAGGGGCCGGTCGGATATTTAATTCTAAAAAATAATAATAATAATAATAATAATTCGTTTGGGGAGGCTTCGCCCCCCCCCCAACTCCCCACCGGGGCTCCACCCCTGGACCCTGCCAAGGGCTCCGACGATTGCTTTTCGCAATCTTTTCGTCGATATATTATGGTCCAATGGTCAAATTGAGGGCCGGAGATATCGTAATCTCCCCAACTGGTATATATACGTACCGGTATATTAGGGTGTTTCACAAATTTTCGAAAGTTTAACAAAAAGTGCTGTTAACAACGAATAAAAATATTAAATTTTGTCTCTTACCCCCAAGTATGATTATAAGTAGCTAACGACTACTTTCTATAAATAGAGGGCTCTGGCGATCAACTTTCAGCGTTGCCTTAATTCAACAAACTGTTCCGAGATATTTTGGCATTGACAGTGCCTAACGATAGATGCGAGAGGGCTAGGAACACCGATGTCACTTACTGAGGGTAGGTGAGGTGTCCGGGGTTACATGTCCTTTCTGCTCAAAGATAAGTTTTTTGCCGGAAATATATGTACATAGTACACAGCCTTTCGTATTAAGTTCCGAGCCATATTTATTTGGTGAGGCCGCATTAGTAAATATAATTCTACCGGTTCTAGGCTTTGTAAGATTACTTTTTTTATAATAATATAACAAAGAAACCATGAGCACTAACCATGTATCATATAGCATCTACTTTGAGTGACTTCCAACAGACCACAGATTCCCAAAACCGTTAAAATCGATGCGGCAATATTAACTGCTTTCATACATGTTCCGGGCTTCCGGAGAAGGACTTTTATATGAAAAGGAACAAATTTGACTATGGCCACCCGAAAGTATAACTACATTTTAAGAGAGTAAACTTTTCTGACTAAAAATTTTTCTTGATGGATGCGGGTAATGAAACGGACCGCACGCGTTAAAAAAAATATTCTCAAAATCATGGTCGCGCTTAAACTTTGGTATCGGTGGGGCAGTACTAAATATCAAAATGCCGGCCCCAAGATTTACGATAATCATTTTCTTGGTATCCAAGTATATGTAGACGGATGAGAAACTCGATAACTTGAAAACGTGTACTTTTGAAACACCCTAATACGTACAGCTGTACAGATACCGTTCGATTGGTCGACACTCAAAATACCCTCAATGTTAAATACCGACATTTAAAATACTGACAGTAATAGCATAAGTAGAGTATTAGTAACTGACTAACTCTATGCTGTATGTTGAACTATGTATTGTTTGCTGTTTTTATGCATGTCTTGCCCCTACCCTAATGCTTCTGATGTAAACGAACGTAAAGCAGTGACGTAGATGGCGAGTGAGGGGATCCGAAGCGCAGCCCTCGGCGGCTTCGATGGATGGTACGACAACATTTTTACTTTCTCATCAGATACAGCAGTGTGTAAAAGAGAAAGTATTACAATCCAAAAAAAAATGTCGACTTCCAGATTTGTATGGAAAACTCAAAACGTCTATTTTGAGCATCCTGGATTCCAGAAAACACGCTCACTCATTTCTGTCTATTTGTCTGTCTTATCGTCCGAAATTACAATAACTCTTGATTGAAACTTCAGACTGCACTAAAATTAACTGTGTATCTTCTATGAATTAAAAGTAGTTTTGGTACTGAAATTGAAAACGAACCACCCATTGTTATTTCACGAATTTGTTTGCAAATAACTTTAAAATTTCAGGTCCCCACATATTCTTTTTCAGATTTTCATAACTTCATTCTCAATGCAAAGTAATTATTACAACAGCATCATCACGTCAGTATCAATCATAATGACATAGTCACGTGATAATATTGCATGCATATGTTGCAAGCCATGAGTAACATTTTTAAAAATTGTATTTATGCATTAAATTTGATTCGGCATTTTGTAGTTGTTACGTTGATTTGTCGATATTTTGATTGTCAGTGTAATGATAAGGACCCGGCTCCGTAGTATAGTTACGCTGCTCGGTTTTTAAATAATGAAAATATGTTTAGCGAGATAAACTGTCAAAATTGATGCATTCCGGGTATTTCAAATGGGATATTTTTTCCACGGGTATTCTTTCCTAGATTTACCGCCCACAGTGTCTTTCGTAGCAAGAGAAACTTACATTAGGACATGTTTGTACGTCTCGGAGGCTCTTTGGTGGACATAATCAGCAGCGGTAAATAAATAAATACGCCCATGGCCTTCCAATTTAACCTGGCAATTGAGTTTCACTGAGGTGGCTGATATTTTTTGTTCGATCAAATAAACGAATGTTCGACGCGGCTGTTATCTCTCTTACCTCGCTCTGTTATAAATAACAACTGTATTACATGAGTCCTTGGCAAAGTAAACAGTTCTTTTATACCTCGTAGTAGTAATTGGCCTTTGTCTTTTTCTGGCTCTTTCCAGAGGCTAACGAAGGTCATTAGATGTATTTCGGAAACTCGTATTCAGTCTTTCAATGCATTCGTGAAATCTGTATCTAAATAATCAATTTCCTCCGCCCATTCCGTTGTCAGTGTATCGAACAAACAATTGTTACTTCGAACTTGCATTTAAGCAATTAAGCTCTGGTACTCTGGTCAAAGAAAGACTGTCTTTCCCTATACTCTCACAACATCTGACGTAGAACACTGAAGACGCAACCCCGTTTTTCAGCCTAACCTTTCAGAACATTACTTGGGACTGGTATGTGAACGCTGTTGACTAATTGTTGAGAAAGGGGAGAGGAAATATACAATTTGGAGCGATTTCTCAAGTTACCTATAACCCTAAATTGATTAGTTTGGAAAAAAAGAAAAGAAGTAGTAAAAATAAAACTTGTTCTTACGTTTGATGTTGCTGTTTGGTGACAATCGAACGACTTGTACTGTTGTACTCGTTGAAATTTGTTGAATGGATGGGTATTTAAGATAAAAATCACTGTATATTCTTTTTCCACTAATAACATTGTTTTTATTTGAAGAAACTAACTCGAAATAAATAGTAGAAGGAACGATACAAACAGATTCACAAAATAGGCACATTCGACACTCGCGCACGAGATTATACTAATAACTTAATATTCAAATGACAAGAAAAGATTCAGAGAATAAAAGGTATTTTTCGACCAGAATTCAAAACGCGTTTTAAATATTTTATGAGGACCAAAGCTTGAATAATTTCAAACACCGTTTAAAGATTTCGAAACAATTCTACAAAATCAAAAACAGGAAAAATTCTAAACACTTTTAAACTTCAACAAAATAGACACTTTAACTATTCCGAATAGACTACCATAAAACGGGTTGTGATAAAATGATGCTGGTTCTGGTATGTAATCTGTCAATATGGCTTAAAGTTTCTCTATTCCCTGCGGTGGGTGGATTTATTTCTTATCAACAAAAATTAGAAATATAATAGAAAGGGCTTATCTCGGCCCTTATAACTCTCGGCTTTCCCCGTTTTGTGACCACGCGTGTGATTTCTCCTCGTTCTGAACGTGATGTCACTAACGACTTTTCTTTTAAATATATAAAAACACAACGTTATAATATACGGAATGAATTTAAACTTTAAAAACCCATGACAATTCGATGAACAAAGTTAAATATGGAAATGTTAAAAATGAAATGTAATGTAACTCAAATAAAATCCAAAAATTATACAAAATGAAATACAAGCTGAATACAAGAATTCTTCTGGTTAATTGAGGACTACAGATGATCTTTAGAACTTTGGAAGGAGTCCTTTAGGACTCTGTTCCAAAGTGCAGAAATAATCTCCACAAATTTTAATAAATATGAAGAGAACAAAACTATTGGTTATTTCTTGTCTCTTAGGACTTAGAAAAATATTGGAAACTATTGGGTAGTAATCACCAAGGAATTCTTCGAGAATGCTTAAAACTAAAGAACACGGCCGAAGATCTCGAAATAACTGTTCGTTCGGTGGCCAAATTAAGCCATTTTTATATGTCTCTGATCGCATAGAAATTACTACAGATCGCTTTAGGTAGGGCGTTTCGCAGAAAATTATATGAGTCATTTTTCCGTGTTTAGTAAAATCGTCATAATTGGTAATATCGTCATGGTAGCTAATATAACCCTTTCATCTTCTCTTTTTTCCTATTCTTTCTTACGCTGTTTTCTTTCATAAGTGGGAGTAAATGTAAAAAATGCGATCGTATAGGAAAACTCCATAAGTATCCCTTCGTTTTCTAATTAGTTAGTCTCTTTTTCTAACAATCGTCGCGCGGGCGTGCCTTTGACGCTAGAGTGTAAAGTGGGCCGAAATCATAGATACAAGTAGGGGTTTATTTGTATCTATGATTTCGGCTACAGCTCTAAGCTAGAGTGAGCCAAAGAGATACACTTATCGATGCTGTATTTTAGTCAGAAAGAGAGAAAAATACCTTTAGTCTTACAACGGGGCTGTGTTTCCTAGTTGTTTGCATTAGTTCTCGCATTATTAGCTGTTGCACCTGATGTTGTTTATCTTAATCGTTTCTTAAGATCGTTTGTTCGATTAAGTATAAACTCGAATAAAGCGATTTGTTTCTATAGCATCCTTTTCTTCATTATTCTCAAAAATGCGTTATACGCTTTATATGTGAATCTTGTATTTAGTATACATCGTAAAACGATAGTTGTATCATAGGGCAATTAAAATGATAAATAATTATATAACCCAGTATCCAGCGGGATATATATACAGCACTGTCCATGAAAAGATCTACGCGCTTGCGTAGATCTTCCAATCAATATTGCGCGTGCTCAAAATCAAAACTGAAACTGAAAAACTCGCTCTCTTTCTTATGGGATCTCCATGTGACAACATCACTGCTATCTTCTTGAAGCCTCTGCTGTGTAGATCTGTCGCGCTTCAGCGACTTCTTCGATTCTGTTGAGATATTCCGGCATTGACGGCAGCTTAAATCTCATTATTTACGGACAAAGGACAATTTGTGAGTTGGAGAGGACTTATTTGTGAACATTTCCAACCCCAAGGAGAAATCGAGCCTTCAAGTCATCGTGCACCGCGCTGGAGACATTTTCCGTGAACTTGAGTTCTGTCTATATATATAATCGCTTAATATACTAAACAATACTAAACGAATAGAAAATGAAACGAATTGATTTCACGTAGAACGAAATACATAAAATCAATTCAAACAAATGGATTAAGTTTGAAACAAATGAGATATTACAACTCTGGTAGGAAAAGGATAATATGACGAAAGAATGAAAAGAAATTCGTTGTTGTGGAAAATTTTTCCATATTGTCTCTTGTTATATATTGTAAGCTATGAAACCAAGAAAACTGGAAAGTGGAGCGGATATATAAAATAAAATAAAATAAAACAGAAGTAAAAAAAGCATTCACAGCCAACAACTTGACACACGGATTCACGTTAATTTTACAGTTTGCAGGAGCCGCTGCAAATATTTGATGTACAGATAGTGTCAAGCAGTATAGTCGAGAGTGCAGAGATATTGAAATAATAGCGGCAGTCCACACAAGCTACCACTCACAATGCTCGAACTATCGACCAACCACGAAGACACTTTGGACAGTTTGGAAGATGGGTAAAAAACGACAATGGCACTGTTCGGATACGACACCTCGTTCCTTATCCTTTCTCAGTCGCTCTTGCTTCGCTCCCTTTTGTACAGCGTGACCGGTTGTACCCTTCTCTGGCAGCGGTATCTGACAACCGTACTTTTTCTCGCACCGCATTCGAGACTAGGTGATGACATATCATTTCCCCGGCTTTTTTCAGAAATTTATTTTTTTCCTCTGCCGGTTGTGCTTTGAAGGAGGATTCGACGAGATATTTTTTTTTAGACGGACCTCAGCAAAGTGTCAAACTCACCTAAACTCGTGCTGGTTATTCATTCGCGTCGTATTGCTTGCCAATTCATTTCAATGTTCGTCGACATATTTTTAGTGTACCAATTCGCTTGTCCATGAACTTTTATACTCTGTGCAGATTGTCCTGTCAACGATTGTTACCGTTGATGTTTTAAAAATATCCTTGAAATGCTCGACTCGAGAATACAGACTCCACGTTATTGCTATTCCATTGCATTCTGTCCGTTTTAACATGTACTGTTGCTTCCTGTGATTGGGTCGGTGTCTCAAACATCAAGGTAAAATTTTAAATATCTGCAGATAAGGTATGGATGTTCGGAATTATTTAAGGATGCATTGCATATCGAAAAAAACGTACGGATATGGTTAGAATGTGAGTACTTGGCGACAAGATAAAAATTTTAAAAAACGAACTTCATTGAACATACAAATAATATCGATTTTGAATAATAACAAATTTGTTACGTTATCAATAAATTAGTTTTAGATGTAATAGATACATTTAGATATTTGTTTTCTCATGTATTCTCGCATTTTACATACTCCCTTCTGCTTCTCGTACATAAACAAGGGATGTTTCCAAACAAGAGACTTATCCCTAATACAATATTTTGTCACAGCATTGACATCACATATCTAACCCATAGACGACACAAGCCTAAAACCTTCCATCCAGACTCCAGCTTATTCTACCACAGATCTTTGTTAATTAAATGCTTTCCATCCCACTCTCGTCTCTACAAACCATCTCTACACTCAATAATCCTTTTATACAGTCTTTCCATCGATAATCACTTCCTTGCAAAGTAAATCCCATAAAAAAAATCTCCTGCAAACAAAAACCCATAAAAAAAATCTCTTGCAAACAAAAAATAACTTACAAAAAAATTAATCCCATAAAAAAAAATCTGCAAACAAAAAACCCATTAAAAAAATCTTACAAAAAAATTAATCCCATAAAAAAAAATCTCTTGCAAACAAAAAATCCATAAAAAGAATCTCTTGCGAACAAAAAATAACTTACAAAAAAATTAATCCTATGAAAAAAAATTTCCTGCAAACAAAAAATCCATAAAAAATATCTCTTGCGAACAAAAAATGCAAACAAAAAACCCATACAAAAATCTCTTGTGAACAAAAAATAACTTACAAAAAAATTAATCCCATAAAAAAAAATCTCCTGCAAACAAAAAATCCATAAAAGAAATCTCTTGCGAACAAAAAATAACTTACAAAAAAATTAATGCGAATCTATATATTAGCCAAGACATAAAAAAAGACATAAAAAAAAATCTCTTGCAAACAAAAAACCCATAAAAAAAATCTCATGCAAACAAAAAACCCATAAAAAAAATCTCTTGCAAACAAAAAATAACTTACAAAAAAATTAATGCGAATCTATATATTAGCGAAAGCATAAAAAAAGATGTAGATGTTTGTCAAAAAAAAAACTTGGCGTGCCAGCGTTTTGCTTCCGTACATAGTCCATTGAAATAAGTTGGGGACAGAAACTACATTTGCTTCAGACGGTGTGGCAATGGACACATTATGCACGCCTCGTGTGCGTAATACATCTTTTTTCACGCCTTGTAAAATTAGGTCAAATTACGTACAATACCCAACGGAAAATCTTTTTTCGCCCTTGTATAATAATTTACTATTATATGTGGTTTAAAGTATTACTATGTCGCGATAAACTCGCCGAGCTATGTTCTCAGTAAACACGAACAATCGCTGTTATATATTACAATTTTCTACGCCGTTATTTAATGTAACTATTAAATAACGACGGAGTTATGAGCCATTTTCGTCTAGTTACTTCGAATCGTTTACCGCTAGGTGTTCCACTGTCGTAATAGTTTTATTGTACAAACGTCATTGTGACGTCATCATCATGATTTAGGCTACTAACCTATTATTTCTTATAAAATATATATTTCTCCGGTATTAAAGCAAATAAAAAATAACATAAGAAACAGATTGACCTGTTTGTTTTCGTAAAAAATACCATTGAAATTCTCGAATAAGGCTAATTGCTGAGTAGGAGAAAATCGTAACTTCCGAATTATCTCCGTGTAATCTTCCTCTCAGTTCGGGTCATACTGACGTACGCAAAGTACTTTTCGTAGCTTCCTTCAGCCAGGCTTGCTAAATATCTCATGCTTTAAAATTAATTAAAAGTCATACAGTATTTTCAATCACTCTTCAATGAATAAATATTGCTGGTCGATTGTAATTAATTAAAAGTTAGCAATACTAAACTTTCTCTGAATCTTACTAATAAGTGGAAGTCAGTAGTGGTCCCGTCCTTATTTCAATGGACTATGTACGGAAGCAAAACGCTGGCACGCCAAGTTTTTTTTTTGACAAACATCTACATCTTTTTTTATGCTTTCGCTAATATATTGATTCGCATTAATTTTTTTGTAAGTTATTTTTTGTTTGCAAGAGATTTTTTTTATGGGTTTTTTGTTTGCAAGAGATTTTTTTTATGGGTTTTTTGTTTGCAAGAGATTTTTTTTATGGGTTTTTTGTTTGCAAGAGATTTTTTTTTATATCTTTTTTTATGTCTTGGCTAATATATTGATTCGCATTAATTTTTTTGTAAGTTATTTTTTGTTCGCAAGAGATTTCTTTTATGGATTTTTTGTTTGCAGGAGATTTTTTTTTATGGGATTAATTTTTTTGTAAGTTATTTTTTGTTCACAAGAGATTTTTTTATGGGTTTTTTGTTTGCATTTTTTGTTCGCAAGAGATTTTTTTTATGGATTGTTTGTTTGCAGGAAATTTTTTTTTATAGGATTAATTTTTTTGTAAGTTATTTTTTGTTCGCAAGAGATTTTTTTTTATGGGATTAATTTTTTTGTAAGATTTTTTAAATGGGTTTTTTGTTTGCAGATTTTTTTTTATGGGATTAATTTTTTTGTAAGTTATTTTTTGTTTGCAAGAGATTTTTTTCTGGGTTTTTGTTTGCAGGAGATTTTTTTTTATGGGATGGCTACACGTTTAAGTTTTGGCGTCACATTTTTGTTTTGAAAAAACATTTTTGTGGGATTTCATTTTTTTTTTTAAATCATAACCCCATGGAAAATATTGAACAGTGAATAAAAATAGATAGACAGATACAGTAGGATTTATTCCGCCCTGGGACTAAAAAATCATCATTTCGGTGGTACTTTATTTTATTTTTTCTAGATTATAGTTGTGTAAGTTACCCTTCAAACATAATTCGTAAATATTGCATGTTCAATACCCCTGATCCAAAGAAAACAAAATAATATAGAAATTAGACTTTTTTCATTTCTTCGATTGCAATACTGCACTGGAAAGAACTTGTTTTTACAAGTCCAAAGGAAATACATGATTTTTTACTAGATGCGTTAGTAATTCATAGTAATGCCATAAGGGCAATTCTTTTTTTTTTCTTTTTTAATCGCAAATGAAGCTTTAAAAGATCTAGCTTTTTGGTTCAAAATGTAGAAAAAAAGCTTTGTTGTCAGTGTTCACTGCTTTGCAAATATCATTATATAAACGTCATTTATATTCAATGAAGAAAAAAAAAATTATCACTTTTAATTGCTAATAAACGAAGAATGACATTTTTTAATAAATCTATTTCGCGTTTTAATTAAAATTTGTTTTTGATTAATGCTCAATTTTCTGCCCACTGCAACAAGCAGATATTCAAAGCATTAATAACGGCCAATTAAAAGGGACATCACTAGGATAGAGAAGATTATTACACATATTTTTGGGCATAAGAATAACTAATTTTTGTTTATAAAAAATGTAGTCTTTTGTAATAATTATTGTTCATAAAAAATGTAGTCTTTTGTAATAATTATGAACAAATCAGAGTAATAATCTTTTTGAAATTAATGTTTTGATGCGATAAGACATTAATATGTTATGGGTTTTTAAATATGTTGAAGATATCGTTTTGCAGAATAACTCTTCAATTTATGAGTTAGCTGGCTAAATAGTTGGTCAAAAATAGTAGTCAATCTATAGATGGGTATAAATTTTATAAAATTTAGTATTTAAAAAAAAAATCTTCAGCTTACTGTGGAGCTAAAAGTGTGTACAAATGTTCAAAACTAAAATCAATTAAAATAGAAACTCAGTTCTTCATGTATTTAGTCCTTAAGGTAGAGAGTATAGGACTTCTTGTCGCCGAATGCATATATTTCCTGTAGACGATGGTTGAGCATCACATTGACTCCAGACTCCACAGTTTCATCAGTACCTTCGTCAGCATTCTCAGCCGACGGGTTAAACCCAGCAATCTCAATTTCACTGTTTTTAGGAGTGACAAGCTAGAGAGAAAAAAGACAAGCTAAATTAGTGCTTCAATGATACATTTTCTCCGACAAATATCTTTTAAATGAACAAACAGTACCTTGCCGTACACTTTGTAAAGAACATTGTCGATGAGCTTTATTTTGTAGGTGTCGGAGAACATTTCGTCACCTGTAACACAAAAATCATATTTTGAAACAATTTTGCAATGTCAAGTTGATCGTCGGTAGGTTCTGTTGGTGAATCATGCCAATTAGCGCTGAATAATTGTCGTTGAGATCAGACAAACAACGAATATCCATATGGCGAAGTTATATGCTAAAAAAAACTTAATTTTCACCAAATACATCAAATTTTTACAGCAGCTCGATTAATTTTAGCTTTACACAGTTTTATTGAAAACCATCGCCAATGAAATTAGAATACCCAAGCCTCGACAAGGATGAGAGATGACTAAACGTCATTCGAACTTCAACAAAAATGTCGATTCTCAGGTTTTTCTACATAACAAATATGAGAAATATAACTATCAGAATAAAGATCATTATTTAAACAAGAAAAAATACATCCTTCTGATTTAAGTCATCCGATACAGTTTCAAATGTATAATTATCTTAATTATGGACAAAATTATGTGTTAAATGTATTTGTATTGGTCCAATAGCATTAAAAAAAATGTACGTTTCATTAAACTTACCGCCTGTGTCCACTTTGGAAAGCCAAAGTCACTGGTAACAAGTCTATGAGTGCGAAGAATACCTTCAATGACTTTACGGTCAATGACACATCAGTGCCATGTACGTTGGTATTCATTGGATTCGGATATTTTCTTATTAGGGCAGCCTGTGCCACTGTTTCCCAAGGGTGGCTGCAATTTGTTAAATAAATTCAATGATTAAATAAGTAAGATCAGTCAGATTTTGAGGTTAATTTTTTTTTTATTTTTTGATCGATTGTCTATCTCGCTTTCGACTCACTTGAAATGTATGTTTCGGACGTCTAGATTTCTTCATGATGACTGTCGCGGTTACGGCACTCTTGAATTAAACGCGAACGACACTGTATAATTTAATAATATTAAACGCGGCGAGGCACTTTTTTTGCCTATGCACACCACCGCACGTCAGTTTTCCCCTTTCTTCGATCTGATGTAAGAGAATCGATTATTATTTACACACGTACGCACACGTATATGCGATCGGACAAATCAGTTTCGATGTGTGGGTTCGGACAAAAGTGAAATATTGGCCAAATGTCAGCACTTCGGGAACCGATTTTATCGCAACCGGTCTTATTAAAAAGGAAAAAAAAAATAAAAAATATTGGTGCTGATACATTTAGCGTCCGCGATCTATTGCCTGAGATTAGAGTTAAGACGGGCTGATACACGCCATGCACGTATATCGACGGACACATCAGCACTTCGACGTTGTGTGCGTGCGGTGAAAAATTTTTCACCGATTCTGAAAATGTAAGTGGCCAGATATTAGCATTGCGGGCACCGATTTTATTAAAACAGAGCTCATTGGAAAGAGAAAAAAAAAATAAAAAATATTGAACCTGACACATTTGGCGTCGGCGACGATTTGACTGAGATAATTCGAGTTACATTTCGTAGCAGACGAAAAAGGGGCGAGCTTGCTGTAAATAAGAGTAGCGCCAGCGTCTCGGTCGTGAGGCATATTTTTCGTTTAAGTCTTGGCGTCGAGACGCTACCGCGTCTCTTGATTCCGTCAATCCTTTTATCGGTCGGGCTTCACCAAAACCCTACTCTTAATCGTCGAAATCCTCCAACTGCCCCTGGTTCACAGCTCCACGTTAGTTCACCTGCCGATTTCAGCTTCCATTCCGTTAATTTTCGAAATACCTGCAGTTGACTTCCTCTTCTTATCACACCAATGAATCCATGCTCCTCGCACTCCTCCAGCGACTTAATTTTTACACGTAAAACTGATGTTTACGAGGATTTCGGCCAATTTTGCATACACCTCCTCAATTTTATGTTTTCTCTCGTACGTCAATCCTCTATTTCTTTCCGAATACACCTCTGGCGTTTCAATCCAAACAATCCAAACCGCCATCAAGATCCAATATTTCCAACCCTCACATTACTTCAACGACATTGTCTTTCCACCTCCTCTCCACATGCATGCAAGGAGGTGGGGGGGGCTGCCGCCGCTTAATCACTCATCCAATTCCAAAATTTCCAACAATTCTAGCTTGAACCCAGTCATCTCTCCACTAATATGTCCCCGTCATCTATGTGATTGCTTCCGATACACGTTCAAAACTTTTCGAAAATAACAGTTTCGTCTCTTCCCTGCCATATTTCCGTCACTTTGAATCACTATCCACATATTTTTCGTCAGCACCCAGTCCACTATACCCAGAAACACGACGAGCCTTCCTTCGGCACGTCTACCCGTCACCAAGCAGCAGCAGCGCCCCTCCTAGTTTTAGAAATAATAATTTCACATATTTAGTAAGAAATTTTATTTTTTTAAATATGAGACTTTTTTTTTTGGAATACGTATCATTTTTTAAAAGATTTTTTTATACAATTGTCGAAATCAAAGATTCGTGACTTTTTTAGTCTGCTCTTGTGAAACTGTTCGATTAATAATTTTGAAAGTTGTTATGGGTAAGATAGGACCCAAATGCGAAATTTGGGACCTCCTAACAACATCTAAAAAAAATTCGACACGTTCTGAACACGAATGATATAATTATATGAAATACATAACAATATGCTTCATAATGTTACAAAAGTCAAAGTCACATTTTAATTACGCCCCACAGTACACTGCTAACATTTATGACGAAATTTGAATGATTGTATGATTTCCAATGGATAAAGAATTTGCACAACTATTTATTTACTGGAGGAATAAAATTGGAACACCGACATCAAAAAAATGTGCTGTATTTGTAGAAAGTTTGTAAATTATACAATTCCACACTGATTTTTTTCATAATTGTATAATTAATCATTTTTTTCAACTCGTCCACAGAAAGTCCCGCTCTTCGAATCTCTAGAGCGTGTCGAAAGTGGCACATTCCCGTACGCCGTAAAGAAATATCCTGGTCATGCACATATGTGTTACATTCTTCTTATTTTATACGTATAGTTGTTTTTCTTCACGCTCTCGTCACTTTTCCACACGGCAGACGAACCAGCTTTGAGGTTAGGACCATTGCCCGCTCACCTTCGCCGCACTGTACAGTCTCGGAAAGCGGGAGTTTCCGTTGACTCGATTAAAAAAGTGCGATTGCCAGGCACTCGCCATAATCGCCAACTTCCGGCACTAGTTGCACAATGTACTAGTATCTTTTTAAACTGTAGAATACATAGCTTCTATAAAGAGTAGGTATTTATGGAAATATACATTTTCAACAAATTGACGCAGTGTCAAACAGAAAGGTCAACAACTTCCCACCATAAATTAACCATTTAAATAGTTAACAAAAAAAATTCGAATCAAGTAAATTGTACTCTTAACTAAATATCATTTTATTATAAACATTATATCCAAATTCTAAGACATTTGGTTAAAAATTGGCCGAGATTCGCGAGCAGTTACAACCATTTAATTTGGAGAAAAATTTTATAAACGTTCTACACTTGAATAAGATCAACTCCGCGCTACTAAAATTGTAGTTGCTCCAAATATATTTTTGGATTGTCGATGAATAAAGTTATTGGGGTATATTTTCAAGACTTACATTAATAATATGAAAAGAAAAAAAATATTTTTATCAAACCCGGCGTAGTTGTGTCGATAAACACGTTTTGTAATCTGAATTTTTCCGAAACCAGAAATGGACCACTCACCAAGGTAGATTAATAAAAATAACATCAGTCCCGTTACCAGTTGATATCGATGACATGAAAAAAAATGGATCAGATTTCTATCATTCATTTGAAGCCACAAATGACCATTTCAAAGCGGTAACATGCATAGGACCACTCTATTCTGAAACCTTTTGCATTACGTATACATATCATATATATCGATGCAGTATCTGGCTGGCGATGTCGCACAGTAGAACGTATGCATGCACGAGCGAACCTGAGCTATCGGGAAATGCCTGGGGATCAGATCATCCATGCGGGTAGCGTCAAAAATAGTTTCCACCCATCAACGGTACGATGCGGGAGAAATATGCGAAGCGTTAAACGATTTTAACGAGTTGCTGATGGACAATCGCACAATCCGAGTCAACTGTAGATTAACTAGTATATATTTACTATTAAAAAATTAGTGTTAAATTCGGTACTTCGACCGAAGGTAACCGACGAACGACGAACGCGGTCGGAAAACGCGAAAGTAGGGAGAGTCGAGATCGATACGCCGATCGAGGAGGTTCGCGAAAAGGGCGGGCAGAAGAAAGGATCCGCGAGTGTCCTCTCCCGAGCGAGAATTAAGAAAAGATTTACATTTACGCGAAAACGGTTTCTACAAGTGCAAATTACGGCAATCGAGTAGTTTATAATTTCTGTGTATTTTCAATTAAGGTTTATGTTTATTAAAACTAAGAGGAGCATTTACGTCGCGCCAATTATTTTTGCGTTACCCTTCCGGCCTAATCCACGTTACTCGCCCACCCCTTTTCGTAAATTTAACATTAGTTTGTTCTAATTTTCCCAAAATTATTTCTTTCTAAATTACTTTTCTAAACGTCTCGAACAATTTACACTCGAACTTTCATACGGGACATTTTTACTTTATACTATCCTCGATGTGCAGTAGGAATGCGTTAATGTTCGAATGCATGTATACGATTATAAAATCGAGAAAAAGAGAATCAAGATAGGGAAGGAAGGAAAGAGATTTAGTGAAAGACATTTGTTACGGTTTCATGGAGAGAGCGAGGAAGAGAAATGTGAATGCAACGACGAGCCACAAAGGGCGAGTATGAAGATGAAGAACAAGAAGATTCATTCAAAATGGTGTCTCATTGTCAGATTCATTGTCAGAGTCAGAAAGGGATTTTGATTGATATTTATTAGCTTTCTCAATTATATTGCATTACATATTTCCTCTTAAAAATTACAATACAGCACTTACTATTCACACATCATAATTTTTAACATTTCACTATATTTCATTACAAATTTTTTTACATTTATTTATATGGCACTTACTTCACTACCGATACTACATACTCCTTCAACATTCTTTTGTATCGCTCCAGAGCTTTACAGCCCTTAATTTCCGTTGATAACTCGAGATACATTTTCACGCCTTCATAAAACTTTTTTGTGCACCTCTTGTTCTTCGGAATTCAATTACAATATTTCCCGCTTATCGTGTGACCTGTCCGCTTTTTGATTCTACTACTGTTAGTCTCTTATTCAGTTCTCTCCGTAACAGATTCTTAACGGCTTTGAAAACGAATATACATACATTATAATTTAGCCTCTCTTACAGGCATAAACTGTCTTGCCTGCAGTATGTCGTCCACCTTCGTATATCAGTTGCACTGCAATATGACTCGCATCGCTCTGTTTTGTGCTATCTGCAGTTTATTCAACTCTGTCTCATCCATACCCACTAACAGTGTTGCACAATACTGAAAGTGTGTCGCGACCATTGTTTTGTACACTACGTATCTTGGGTATGTCGATAAATACTGACCTACCCTATTACAAAAACTTGTCTTCCTACCTATTTTCTTCAATACATACTCAAAATGCTCTTTAAATCGAATCTTATCACCAATCATTATACCAAATGATTTCATTATTTCCAGTCATTTTAGTTCCGTTCCATACAAACACGTCTCTACAATTTGCCCTTGCAATAACTTCCTTACACTTGTCACAGCCATGAATTTAGTTTTTCCCAAACTCATTTTTAATTTATTTCTTTTCATCCATCCTTCCAGAATGCTTTAAGACTCATACATCTTTCTTTTCAGTACTGCACTGCTTTCGCCGGTCACGTACATTAATGTATCACCAGCAAACATTTTTATTAGACAATCTTCCGGGCAGATATTGACTATGTTATTTATATATATTATAAACAACAAGGGCCCCAAGACGGACCCTTGTAATAGCCCGTATTCCGTTGAACATTTTTTAAAGTATTCCCCGCCAACGTGGTCCTGCTATGTCCTATTATTTAGGTACAATCTAAACCATTCAAGCACCTTTCCTCTACATCCGTATTGGAATAATTTTGCTATTAGTACTTCCCTATCTACTGTTTCAATTTGTTTTCCATTCGTCTATAACATTCTGAATCGCTGTCTCCCAAGAGTATTGTTTTCTAAATCCCGATTAGTGTTCAGTTATAAGATCATTTACTTCCAAATATCTTACAATTTGATTTTTTATAACTAATTCAAACACCTTTTCGTACAGAGACAACATATTAATTGGCCTAAACACACTTGCGTTTTTGGCTTTATCTATCTTTGGGATTGGTACTATCGTAGACATCTTCCAACTCTCAGGACAGCAGCCCTCTCTCAAAGATTTATTAATTATCTCAATGAACTCCAGTTTTATTGCACTATGCACAATTTTTTGTATTTCAATCGATATTCCCTTATCCGTACCCTTCTTTTTAGAAAGTTCTTTAATTATCTTCTGAAGGTCTTTTAACTCAATAAATCCAAAATTTCTCATAGTTCTCTCATCTTCCATACCACCACCAGTTACAATTCTTCTTCAATTCGGGCTTTCGGTCATTTTCTGCGGTATTGAATGTATTATGTTACTAATACTTTAGACATAAAACATATTAAATTTGTCAGCCATATTACCCCCCATCGTCTCGTCTAGTATCCCAAAATCTATGTTACCTAATTCTTTCATACCTACCGGTTCTCCCCTGATTAATTCTTCCAATATTTTCTATATTTTTGTTCGATCATCGTGATTACAATCTAGCATATTTTCATAGTATTCTTTCTTCTTAACCCTTAACAATTTAAGGGGATACACCACCCTGACGGTCGGAAAAATTGGTTAAAGGAAAAAAATCATTCTTCAACCTATTTTCTGTCGCAGATATGAAATTTTATAAAAAAACTTTTCTTTCACCTACATAAAGTCATCCATTAGCCCCCTCTTTTCAAGATACTCATTGATGGTGTATGAGATTTCTCAATCCGGCATCGTCCGAAAAATACAAAAAATGTTTTTTCTTATTTAAGAAGGTGACAGCTATGGCGCTACGTAGGGCCACCTTTAAAAAATATTATTTGCAAAAATGGCAGTAGTTTGAAGCATGAAACGACTTGAATTTTCATGAAAACTTTTAGTTCATTAAATTTATAACTTAAAAACAGGACATCGAATCAAAAAATCCCTACGTAGCGCTTTGAACAATGTTATAAAGAATTTGTGGTAAAAATTTCAGGTAAATCGGTCCAGTAGATCTTGAGATATCATGTACACCAGTTTGGAAAATGTTCTTTCAAGAAAAATACAAAAGAAAAAGAAAGTACCGCGGCAGCAACTGAAAGTCGATTTTTTTGTTTACCTTCAGCCTGCGATTCCTGGGCTGTACATTTGAAACCAAGACCCCGAAGAGCAGTTTCAGTGAACTTTATATCTCCGCCGCACTCTTTAAACTTCATAACTTCACTCAACACAGAAAAAACAAATATAAAATTAGTAAATCGATACCCGAAGGATGCATCCACATTAAAATCAAAATCAAAATCAGATCATTCAATGGCACCTGAGAATAGTCTATGTCCTAAACTGCATACCAGAGTTATTTTCACCCTCCAGATTACTCCGATTTTTTTTTAGGCTGGTGTAACCCCTTAACTACTGCATTCCTTTCTACTTTGAACTGCTCCCATTTCTCTTCAGTTCCATTGTCAACTGCTGCTCTGTATGCCTTCTCTGCGTACCATTTTTTCTTGACTGCGTTTTTTGGCGCAATCATATCTAGCGTATATACAATATTATCAACGAACATTTTCGCTCTCTTATTTAGTTCCAAACCTTCCCATCTTTGAACTATGTTTTTCAAAACTTTTATAATTTCATTTTCATTAATTTTACTGTAGCTTCCGACTTGAAATTCTTTACGGTTATTTTCCGTAATTTTCTTATCTAAAATGACTTTAATTAACTAAATTAAGGGAAAGAGGAAGAGGGAGAGGGAGAGGGCACTAAGGGTCTCGTGCTCATAGCGTGACGTAACACGTGGTTTTCTCATCACTATTATTACTGGTGTAAAGGTACTGTTGGAGTGATACTTGGTATTGAGAATGCAGTTATGTAATACTAAAAGAGAATGTGGGGACTTGAAATTGTTATTCTTTGCAATTAAATTCATGAAATGAGATAATTTTAATTTCTGATGTATACATAAATTTTCATTAAGTGTAATTGATGAAGAACTTAGTTGACAATGCGTGATACAGATGTTTGCAGTTTTTTGTTTTAAAAACAAATCGATTATCAATTAAAATGAAAAAAAAGAAATAATGTGGATTATACGAATTTACAACTTTTTGGTTAAACAGAAATGACAAATTTATATTTTTAATCAACAGTGATTTTTTAATTTAATTTAATATGTACATTTAATAAAAATGACAAAAAAAATTGTTACGTAAAAACCGCTCCACTCATGGAGCGTGCAGAAATATGTGTAACATGAATTTGTATCATAAAAGAAAGAATGTACAATATCTAAAATTATAAAGCAATGTAAAGTGTACGATCACATGAACTCCAGTCAATAAATTCATTATTATTATTATTATTAACACAAGTCATTAACAAAGTATTTCAAAAATAATATAACAAAAAGAGTTTGTAAACAAAAGTTTTTGTTAAAAGTATAGTAAATTCAGATTTGATTTTATTATGTAGTGCCAAGTGAAATGAATAGCCGCGGTTAGTTGACCGGAGCATTAATAGGTTATTTACCAGCTCATAACTCATAATATAAGAAACAACACGAATAATCGAAAAATTAGTAGGCAATTGCCAAAAACAAACAGAATACGCGATACGCATTTTTTATAATCACATCTGTTTTTTCTTCATCTTTGAGTGATTATGAAGGTAATAACGATAAAAACAGTAAAAATAGCATTTTATTACTTTTTAATCAGTCTGCAAATTAAAAATATGCTTATTACCATTTTTTTTTTCACATTTCAGGTAGAGTATTCAAAGCAATCTTGTTTAGAGTTTCAATACAATATTTATATCAAAATCTAACAGACATTTTTTTTAGATTGTAACACTTCCTCTTTTACATACTCATAGTAACAGAAAAAAAATTTGAATATTCACCAAAAATCATGATAGACCTTTTTATGTATATTTTTTGTGTAAAAATGACAATAAATATTATGTAAAATAAGTAAACAAACTTATTCTTTTGTCATTTCATTAAAATTTTGTTTGATTTTAATATTTTCTTTGTGAAATGATAATTTCCATTTTTTTTTAATCTACAAAAATATTACGTTCCTTCGGTATTACATCAGAAGAAAAAAGGAGCGAGGCGTTATTGTTTGAAGAGAAAATTATATTGTGTTACTCAGACATGTCAACTCATCACGATCTCACCCGCTCAAAGACTTACTCGTTAATTTCTCAGCCGTAAAAATAATTGACGAGCATAAAAGTTCCCTTCAAGGCTTGCGTCATGTCAGCTGTTGCACTTCAGGTCGTAAGTCACAAAGGATCCTGGTGGTTTAGAGTAAGATTTTTTTTTCAGCGAGTCATTAACAAGGGGCCTGGTAGAAATGTTGAAATCGCACAGCTCTTGAACCCCTACAATTGCAAAGACTTTGAACTCTGAGCAATTTGCAAACGCTTCCCTCTGAAACTTAACGAACCGCACTACCAGAACGCCCGAAAGTTTCTCTGTCCGTTCGTCAAGCGTTACTGTTGTTATCATTATTCGACGGGGCCTGGAAAAAGACTCCAAATGTGTACTTAACATGTATTCATTATTGTCGACAATATTTACTTTTCACATGTTATAAAAATTATTTTGAAGGAAGTTTGAGGCGTTACCCAAGTTCTTACACCTAAAATAGGGTTAAGTACAAAATTTTGAACGACTAAAATTTGGAATGATTAATGTCCAGGCATTCTAGAATTGTGAAAATTACAGTAACGAAAGATAAGTTGTTTGCCTTTTGAATTTTGGACAGTCGAATAATTATTTGTTTGGTAATTTCATTATTCAAACACTCATTTATTTAAATACATTTTTTAATTATTGGGTTATAAACTGTTCGAACTCTCGTCGATCAAAATTCATTCGACATCTCGGCATTCTTTATTTTTATCTAAGACTTTACATACTATTGTAAGATCGGCATTTCTCCATTTGAACTTTCGTTAACTTTGAAATTCAAAACTCCGACCATTCAAAATTTGTATCTTTCGCTACCTTGACACCTACTCCTAAAATATCGGTCACTTAATGTTGTTCTCGTCGTTGTCGTCATTCTCGTCATTTTCGTCGTTGTCATCGTTGTCGTCGTTGTCGTCGCTATCGTTGTTGTAGAAACTGTAGGGTAATATTAATTTTAAACTTAACGATTGATTTAATACGTGTTGTCAACTTTAAATGGTCATTACATTTAAAACAAGCAACCCGTAAAATGAAGACAATACTAATTTCGATGAAAAATTAATGCCTTCAAGTAAAAAAGTTATAATATTCTTAAATTTCCCTGACGTACATTACCCAAGCTTGAAGATTGTTTCCCACAGTTGATGCTTGGCAATAGTCATCTCAAGACAGATAGTAAGCTACGATGCTAATGTAAGGGTTACATGGTACCGCAGTATGGTGTGCCGTAAACAGTGCCTATATGTTATACCAGCCTACCTCTTAGAATATCCAACCTTACTTCCTTACGCGGGTCTCACTAGAGGCTGACAAATAATCCCTTGCTTGGCTACATAGAGGATGTGAAGGAATAAGGAGTTCTCCAATAGATACACTGAGCAATCACCAGCTCCTATACGGTCTGTTGCAGAAATAGTTGTGAAGTTTCTGTAAAATTTGGATGCTAGAAAGCTGGAAATACAACATATAAAAAATGTGTATCTTTATCTTTCTTAAATTTCAATGTTATATTTAAGTTTTTCCTTCGGATAATTAACGGTTGCATCTAAATTGTACAAGTCGGTATTTATGTTAGATGGCTCACATGCTGGAATTTAGCTGTAAGATCCTGTGACCCCAATTCTATTATAGTCCCAGTAAGAAGATCTGATATGATTACTAGATTGGTGACGTTTGAAAATATTATGTCTTTATAGATTTACTTGCTGAGGGTTATCAAGATTTCTCTACTAAATCTCTACTGAGTAAATTAATATGTTGAATTTAAAAATCATTCACTTCCGCTTCTTTAATCGTTTTAGCATGAGTATAAGTAGCATGACCCTAATTAGAAATCCTTATCGAGGATATCCTGCCAAAACCTAACATGACCTTTATTTCAAGCATCGCTGTGAACATCTGTGCGGGCTACTTTATAGAAAAGTAACGATTCAATCTCGGCCAAATATGGTCTATTCATTTTGCCTGATAAAGCTAATGGGATTTCAGCCGGATTTAGATCAGGTATGATATCGACCTATCTTGCCTTATTTTATTTGCTACATTTAGAACGATTCTGGGTCGGATAATAGCATCATTACTACCGCCTAATTAGGATCGTCAAATGTGGAGTCGGTTTGCACCAGATATGACATCAACAAGTCTTTTCAGGTCAAAATAACCATATGACAGCTGAAATCGGGACTGATGTGTTATATAGAACGGTTCAACGAAGCCCAACTTAGTATCAAATAAATATAAAATTGCGAACCCGGAATTTTGAATAATAAACACAAAAGTATATAGCCCAAATCTTAATCTACGATTCTAACCTGATTTCTTTGACGTTCAATATCTCTTTATCAAAAAATAAACTATTCTGCATCCATATAAGATAAACGGCCCAGTTTCGATCACTGTCCCGGTGTCGGTCATCGATCTTCCATTTATATTAATAATAAATGTATTTTGTAAAAACAAAAATTAATGACCTTTTGAAGACCGTTTTTTACACTAAATTATTGTCGAAATGCGATTTTTTTCATGAAATTTTTCATCAAAAATGTTAGAGTGACTGGCGCTGCGCGTGTGTCTGTACTTTCGAGCAGCAACCGTTGTCCGAGCGTGCTTGCCGAAGGGTCTCGGAAAATGTCGAATTTGATCATTACCAAGTATTGAGAGGTATAAATATTATATGGTAAGGTTCGTAATGAATTACGTAACCGATTAGTCTAATCAGAATTTGTTTTACGACAAATTATTTCATTAAAATTGCCGTGTGTTCATGTTTAATTAAACTGTTTTTAATAATAAAATATCGATTAAATGTAGAAAAAAACTTAACATTTTTATTAGTAAATGGTAATAAATCATAAAATACTGTTTTGTTTTAAAGCACTTATAACGAAGATTTTGTACTGAAGCAACATATAATTTTTTCTAGCTAGTATACTTTGTTTATTGTTTATTGGGCTGATTGAAATTAAGGTGATAAATTGAAAGTTATTACCGTAATTACACGATCTACACGTTCTAATTGTAAGTGTATAAAACACCCGACGTGACCGAAACTAGTACTCGCAAGGTGACGGAAACTGCGACATGGAGGTTGGAAAGTGACCGAAACCCCTGCTGCCAAGCGTCGTTATTAAAACGATAATTTAAATATTATAATCTAATAATTTAACGCAAATAGTTATTTAACTATATTTAGAAGGACGCATTGCATAAATGAGACAAGTTAGTTTTCGAAATTTCGATAAAATTGCTAACATTCAGAAGCAGTGGAAAACACGGGCCTGGGGTCTAAAGATAACCGAAACTGGGCCGTTTAACTTAGAAAGTCTCCAATTCCAACCTGACAAAATTTCTGTTCAGTTACAAGGAGGTAAATTCATTGCGCGACACTTTATTGCAGACAGAATTAAAAAGATTACATCAAGTTTACCGAGATGAAAAATGTATTTTTTCCGGCTGATTTCGTCGACGAATTAAAAATGTTGTCATAGCTCGAATACACAAACTTGAAGTTTACGATCTGTGTTTAATTCACTCGCCTATATTACGACATATGGGCTATGCGCTGTATAGCAGTAAAATCGACATAATAAAACGGAAGCGCGTCTACACACCATGATACGGACTATGAAAATGCTTCTGTGTTTATTCCATTGCGAGGTTGAAAGCAGATAGGAAGCTCTACTCTTGAGTTCATTTCCGGGCTTCGTCGCTTCATCCTATCCCTCTGAGAGCACGCGTAACGGTTGCCTCTCGCCCTTTCCCTGTCCGCAGCGTACCCAGCGTGCTGTCGCATCAAAAAACATCATAAAGTCGACCGTGCCTGCTGGCGCTGCTGGCGCTGACGGCGCCTCCGGACCTCCCAGCATCGGCTACCCTCTTTTTTGAACGAGATCCTTCCGGATTCGCTGTCTCCGTTGCTACTCTCGGGGTTTTCTATACCTCAAAGCTCGGTTCATCCCACGAGTTGTGCATTTGCCTGTGGCATCTCCTTCCTCGACCAAGCGGCTTTCACCATGAAGAGGAACTCGTCGAGCATAATCCCATTCCCTGATCCTTTGCCATCGTCGCTTGCTTGCCAATATGCACGTTTACTTCAAAAGCAGATATTCCTGCTGCCAGACGTTCATCTTTTGGTTCACAACAGAAATCCGATCTTTCTGCGTTGATGAAAATTCAATGCGCGGATTTGTAAAAAAAAATCACGTTGGCAACACCACCAAAGACGAATATTCTCGCGATTAATCAAAGTGTTTCATGCTTTTAATGTGGTACCAAAACTGAATTCAATTGAGTTAATTTTTTAATATAATTTATTTTTAGTGTGTTTCATTCACATTAATTATTTTCATGTTAAATTTTATGTGAAGCTGTAGGTACAATCTATGTTTAATTAAGTGTTACAACGAATGCGATAACCATGACAGGAGTTCAAAAAGGAAATTTAGTCGATGTTATACCCACAGTTTTCATACTTATACGAAACTGCGAAGGAAACTAAATAGCTCTCTACAGAAACCAGAATGTCTGCAACTACGATTTTCACTCGACAATACTCCGAGTCAACATAAGCGGGATCTTCTGCAGAGATTTACAAAGGAATTCCCGGAATTCCGGAAATTCAACGAAAACAGTGGGATATTCGAGGTTGTCGATTATAGCATTTTCAGTCCCCCACCGAACACAGTCAGCGGAGCAATAGTCTTCCTGTACGAGAATGTAACATATACGAATTCTCTCTCCAGTATTACGACAAAACCCCTCTACACATCTCGCACTTTCAGCCAACTTGTCTAGTATTCCGCTTTGGTTGTATTATCTCTGCAAAGTTATTTTTCCTACAGGTAAAAATATCGCTCATACGTACAAGAAAAACTATACTAATGTTCTCTTCATGTCGTCAAATTTGTTTTTTTGATACAGTTCATCCCATTTGCATTATCAACGCTACTACAAAACTTCCAATTTCATAAAAAAATCTTAACCTAAATGATTACGCATAGAACAATGGAAAAAAAGCGTGCAAAGTAAAACCTTGCAAATTGCTTCCTCATTATTTATTATTTTCGACGAAGTCTTTTTCTAACAAAGCTTTGCCAAAGATACTAAATAATGAGGAAACAATCTTCAAGTTTCTACTTTGCAAGCTTGTTTGAGCTGTAAAAACATTTAAAAAGAAATGCAAAATGTCGTGAAATTAGAACTGTATGATCGATTTAAGTCAAATTTTTACTCAAACCTTGTACCATCGTAGTTCATATGAGAACCAAATTTGGACCCGGTATCTTGTAATTTGCACAAGTTAGTATGCGGAAGACATTTTGCAAAAAATAAAAAATCTAAAAAACAATCTATATGTGTACCAAATTTGATTTAAATCTGCTGAAAATTTTTGAATTTTTTTTTGAGTAAAATGAAAAATTACAAACACAGCAAGTGTTCCTTGTACCATATTCATCTTTGATGATTAATAATCGTAAAATCACGTAGAAAATTGCAACTCCGATATTTCAGAATTTACAGGAGTTGAAGTGTTCGTAGATATCTTTAATAAGCTGAAATTGCAATAACATTAGAACCGGTTTATCGATTCTCCCCAAATCTGGCACCGAATATGGTTTAATGTTAGTCCATTTGTGTACGAAGTTTCAACCTGATATTCCGTATTTTACGAAAGTTATCACGTCAAATAAATTTTTTCAACATTTTCAAAATGTAAAATTTGAACCTTTCGACAGATTCGTGCCAGGTACAATGCCAAACGTCATCAGAGTCGCGGCAGCGACTCGACGTCAAGTATAAAAGGAACTTAATTTATATGATAGCCCACTTGCGTCCTAAATTTGAAGAAGATACATGTTAAACACACATACAGACATCTTTTTTAAACCACTTTTCTCGACGTTTTGGATCATTCTGAGTGGCATGACATGGAAAACTCGGAAAAAAGTTTTCACGAAAATGAAGCTTCCTGTATGAGAAAGCAACATAATTAAGTTAAACCCTTTTGAATGGACCGAGTAACCCAAAATCAATCATTTTATTCTAGACTTCAGGTCTGTATTCGTTAGTTCACCCGTAGACAAAATTAGAGTAACATATTGGCCTGTCGAAACGATATGGTCTTTCCTTATATTTAATTATATTCAAATAAAAAGTAAATCTATTATGACGGAATAAGCAGGTTATATCCCTCCCGGGAAAAACGGTTCATATATAATCATATATAATTGTATATAATTTCATGTATAGTTGTGTATAATTATATATAATTGTATATAACGTAATATATCATTGTATATGGAAACATATATGAGCATATATGAGTTTATATGTACATATACAGTGGTATACATGATCATATATAATACCAAAACCGCCAGCTTGCGATGTCATATATGAACAGATATGATCATATATAGTTATATACAACTATATATCGCCCATTTTTAGCGCATATATGATTGTATGTGGATCCATATACAAATGTATATGAGCGTATATAACTTTATATGTATATATACATTGGCATATATGACCCTATATATGACCATATATAACACCAAAACTGCCTGTTTACCATGTCATATATAAACAGATATGATCATATAGGATTCTATATGAGATCTATTCTGTGTGTCGACTGTGCAATATATGATCATATACAATCATATATGACTGCGCACTGCGTATTATTAAGGTAATAAAAATATGAGTATTAAGGATTCAATAATTTGTGTTAGTCTACATGTTACTAAATCTATATGAAATGAAATCGTCGGACGATTTATATAATTATGGGCACGATTATATATGTACAATTACATTGTAACAATTGTATATGATCATATATAATCATGACTGACCTTATATGCTTCAGAAGATTATATCTATTTAGGCATCGTCTTATATAATCACATATAACTATATATGATTGTATATGCTCAGATACAATTATACACAATTATATTTTCTCATATAGGATCATGTATACCCAGATACAATTATATATGATCATGCATAGTCATATATGATCATGCATGATCATATAGAGACAAAATTCATATACAATCATATATGAGCAGTTTATATATGATTATATATGATTATATATGAATCGTTTTTCCCGGGCTTAAATACCCAGTTATGCATCCTAAAGAAAGATTTTTGAAGAAAATTGCATTCTTTGATTTTTACATTTACATGTGAATATTTAAAAACAGGACTTTTCAAAAGTGAAATTTTTCATATATTTCAATGTAGATGTCTCTACAAAATTATAAAAACGTAGTGTTTAATATACATTTTTTGAGGCTAAATTGTCCATTTTTTAAAATCATTACTTACACATAAAAATGGTCGTATCATTCCTTTTTTAAGTGCCTCAGTAATTTTTTTTATATTTGCAGACAAGTTATACCAGCATTATGCTTTAAATGCGTAGAAGTATAAAGTACTGGCGAATGTGAAAGGTACGTAAAAGGTTCAATTACTTTCCTATTACCAAGTTCGAGTGTGTAGGTTTGCATACGCAATAATCAAGTCAATAGAATTTGTTTATAAATACGTCCGCCGGCTAACGAGTGTATTTGTATATTCGCGATAATTACGATTCAAGCCAGAAAAAAAGTATCGTAAAAAATAAATATTGAAATTTTACGACACTTTCTGCATCATATCTGGCTCATGAGTAAAACAGTACATAAGCGCAGCAGGAACGCTTGAATTTAATGGAGGTATTATACAGAGCTACTTAGGATCAAGCACGAATGCTTCAATATTACATGAATCATGAGAGCCAGCTTGGATCGTTGATAGATTGAAAATTTTAAAGCTTCGAGGAGAAAGACACTGAAGCATCGATAGGCTCGATAGCGTTGCAAAATTCACGGAAATACTTTGGTGAATAGTTTATGACGTCCGATAGTTTCCCGTGGAATTATATGACGCGGTTGGTTGCAACAGACAGAGAGAGACAAAGAGTGAGAGAGGGGCGACTAGTCTTCCCGACGGCGAATTCGGAATGTCGGATGTCAGGAATATCTCCCTGGGGTCTCCATTAGCATATACATCCGTGACACCGTTGGCCTCAGGAGGTTAGAGACTTACCCTCAGGGTGAGCAACCTCGAGGTGCTTGAATTAACCATCTCTGTCTCTCCGGTAGCTAGTCGCGCTTTTGCCACGTTTCTACCCAGGCGTTGCCCTGCGCTGAACGCTTCTCATTCCACTCGGGCGATATTCCAGCTTGGAGTTTGGATAACGCGCGGAAAAGCTTTACTCCCTTGTGCAAGCATTAGACATGAATGCAACCGGATGAACTTTACCAGCTTGAAATTGGGAGACAAATGTTGAGGGATTCAATGTTGTGTTCATAACATTTAGAGAGACATAAGATACAATGAAACATCAATCGATCGAACGATGTTATTACCTGTAAGTAAAGATGTATTACATCCCGTGCAGAAATTTTAGCAGAATTTCAGCCGGATTTTATCTGGATTTCCCGGCACATTATGGAATCCATTGCGCTTCCGAGTGAGACTACCCTTTTAGGGTGATCAAACAAAAATCGGATAAAGATTTGCTATCCATTCAGATTCCAAGTAGGAATACCCAATTGAGGTGACTCGACAAATCCCGCCCAGGGTCCAATTGGAAGCTGGGGTTTCCTGACAGATTTCTGCAAGGGGAAATAGTATAAAGCGCCTCTTCCTTTAGATAATTTGGTAGTAGAATCCACAAGTTTTAAATCCATCTAAAGTATATGTTAGTTAATGTTGGCTACTTCTTGGTTAATTTTCGACAATGATAATATTTTTCTACAACTTCCAAATTATTATCTGTCAGTGATATGTACTCTACATTTTGATTGGTGCCGATTGAATCATAATCGAGGTAACACTTTTCTACCGACTTGCAACTGAACGGAAAAAAACAGACTGAAGCAGTTGGTGTACGCGGTCAGCGTAGGCGTTCGGTATACCATATATTATCTACGAAGAGAGGACCGAGTTGTTGACATCGTAGTTGAAGAGGGTGCGGTGAAGCACGAGAAATCAACCCACTTTCTCACCCCTTACACACTCTACATGGCTAGGAAGGTAATGGAATTGCAAATCCGACGATATTACATGCCTCTTGGCAACTTGTGATTTCGCGCCCTGCCCTTTTGCTGCTTGGTGCTCGGTCGTCCTCTCCTCACTCTTATCCTATAGCACAGTTTCAGTTGCCTCCCCACTAACATCACAAGCTCCGTCGCAGTCGACGTGAAACGCTCTCGCACACACCCCAATTGTGCTACACTGGTATAACTCGAGCGGGCGCGCTTGCTCTCATCGTCGTCATTTGCTCCACACGGGACGAGCCCGGTGGAGAGCTCAAATTAACTGTTCCGGTCGGAACGTGTGTGGACGTGACGTAGAAGCAGCAGTAACAGCACCAACAGTTGAGGATGATAGTGTGCACCCTCGGGCGGATCCCGGTGTGTGTCCTCAACCGTCACCTCGCTCACTTCTCTCAATCGTCACTTCCACTTCTGAATCCTCGCCGCTTTCCGTTTTCGACGCCTCTCCGTACTCTCTACTCCGGCAAGCAAATCGAGGAACTCGCTCTTGCAACGGTCTATCCTGCTTATAATAACCCTTTCCCACGGGAATTAGTTCCTTCGTAGGGAATCTCTGGTTTTCCGGTACTCAAACATTGGGACGAAATTCTCTGTAGCGAATGATAGGTAACTCCCGATTTTCGAATCGCTTCGCGAAGGTTAGTTTCATTTATAAATTCAAAGAATGAGGGAAAATTTAAATGACATGATCATCCAAGACACGTTGAAGAGAAGAATGAAATTGTAGGAACAGCGTTTATGGCAGCTTAATCATTAGACGTGAATATTACTAAGTTTTAGGTTGCACATCTTCTTGATTTATCATTGCGGAAGCTTTATTTCTATGAAACTATTATTTTTAAGATTACCATGTCAGGATACTTAAAATATTCTTAAAAATCAAGAAAGACGGTCACTTTCTGAACGGTTGCGGCTTTCATGACTTCAATTTTGACTAAGAACCTACCCGCGTAAAAATGATGAGTCTGGGTAATCCAGGGTGGACAATGGGATTTAATTCGATCCCATTGTCCACCATCTTAGACTCCGTACTGGACTGCCCAGACTCCACCCTGGATCGCTCAGATTTCGTCCGGGACTTGATAATGGATTCTACCTCATCTTTTCTATATAGAAACCGGAAACATAGAAATCATCTTATCGTCAGATCAAATTCACGCACAATAAATTTGTCAAATTTACCCGTTCATATGGGTTAGTCAAATATATTCCCCGTACAAAACGCACTTGGAAAAAAGTCAAAAAGCAAACAAATTGCTTCTCACGAATGACTCTGATGTTACAGGTCCATCGCGATAAATATATAGATATATATATTTTTACCAAAACTTCCTCGTACTTTTATTCGGCGAAAAACAGCTGTGAAAGAAGGTGGAGCTTGGGAGAAGGGCAGAGAGATAGAGAGTTGGCAAAGGAAAGAAATTTCAATTCGCTGTCTCACCCTGCGCTTTGCTTCCGGAAAAGGGTGGAGGTGGGAAGAGAGGTAGGTGGTGGTGGAGGATGGTTTACTACGGCGAAAGTTTCGAGAGAGCCGAGAGCTGAAGAGCCAACGAGAGGAGGCTACTAGTGGGCTGCCTACAACTTTCTCGATCTTTTTCACTTTTTGGTCTAGAGCCACGAAAAGCGAGTCAGTGAGTCGGTGGGGTTACCCCGGAACTATACTTGGCCGGGCGCTTCTCACGAGTTTTCCACATAGTGGATACCTTCAGTCCGATGCAGCGACTGCACAGTAGCTCACACATAGAGCTGAGTCGAAAACTAGCGCCAAAAGAGATAGAGATATCCGTTGGTATTCGAGTAGGTATAGAATTATATACATAGTTGAAGAGGATGCCACGCGAGCAATGGCAATTCTACGACCCCTCTGTTACGTTATATTCCGGAGAAAAGCGAGGCAATCCATCGCACTGGAAGTCGGCTGAACCTCGCTGCCGAGTCAGAAGTAGTAACAGAGCAGCGACAACGATAGTAGTACCATACCTAGCATCGAGAAACTAACTCGAAGTAATTTCGACCTCGCGGGAGTCGCACGCCCGCTCGCTCTCGCCTTCTCTCGTAATCGTGATAATTGGAAACGCTTGCAGGCCACGCTAAACCACTGCGGATCTCTCTTATCTCGTCTGTATATATATGTATATAAACGACGGTCCTCATATTTGAGAGATGTTCGTCTACTAGCCCCTCGGGAACCTCTTCCCCACCTACTAAGATCCTTCTCCAGTAAATTATCTTAGAGGGAGGGTTTGTTTTGTACGTGGTCGTATGTTGATAAACAATGTAAAGCTTCCGCATATTCCATATCTCTGTATATTGCGAAGTGATGGAATTTGCAAAGGAATCTTCTAAGTCTTCCTATGAGATTCTGCCCCAGTCTCAGATTTTCTTCAGCACCTTTTGGGATATACCATAGACCTGAAGGTTTCTTAGTCTCTTTAGGAATCCTTCACAATCAGGCTTACATTATTGTACGGCCACGTAGGAGTTAATAATAGTCACAGGGGCATTTCCCGTAGAAAAGATGAGGAGTGCAGGATGGAATCCAGATTAGAAGCCATTCCCACACGGAAAAGAATTATATCCAAAAATATATCTGACATACGTAACGTTTCGGACGATAATATAGTAAAAATAGGTCTTAAGTTTATTCTGGATGTATCCCAGATATATTTTTTATTGGCATAGATTTGACATATATTCCGAAATATATTCGGCATATACAAGTTTTCGGACAAAATATATTCTATACATATTTTTTTTGTATATCTCAAATATACTATTTTTCCATGTGGGTTATGGAGCCTAACAATGAGTAGTCCCGTATGGAGTCTGGGCAATCCAGGATGAAGTCGGGACAGTCTAGGATGAAATCTAACATAAGATGGACAATGGGATCGGATCAAATCCCATTCTCCACCCTAGTCTACCCAGAGTCTAGCCGAGACTGCCCAAAGTCCCCCTCCTGGGCTCATCATTTTTACGCGGGATATGATAGGAACATAGTTCGATGACGCACAGAGGGTATCCACGTGTTACTTCGTACAGAACTCACCTACGCCCTCTATATTCTCAGTCGGCCAAGAAGCCATGTTCATATTATTCTAAAACCGTATGGGAGCCCTTTACCCATGCCCTAATTGTTTGATATTCTCCGAAGGGTCTCCCACCTTAAACCCGATTATTTCTTAAATCCCTCTATAATATAAAGATACTCAAGCCTTGACTAATCTAAATCGTTCTAAAACCGAACAAACCTTAAGATCCACATGGCCGAATATACGAACATGTGCTGATTTCGCTGCATGGAGACCATCTCACATATCAAAAATCATCGCGAAGGCATGAATCACGTGAGCCACCATGGGTTATAAAGTGGCACTCAATTCTGGGCGACCATCTGCACAAAACCTTCATCTTTATAAGTTATCAATGGCAATAACTAAAGATGCTATCGAATGTTCACATATCTTCTTTTTGAGGCCCTCCCAAAGACTAGGAATGTATAACATTGCACAAAAAAGAGGGACTTTTTAGGGTTACTCTGAGAACTCCAACAGTTTCAGGATGGTCGTTCATGTGGCATTACGCCAGAGTATTTTCAAATTGCTTTTCGTAAGAAGTTTTGAAGACTCGTTTAAACGGATTTGGCCAAAAACCAACCACGTCTTAAAAAAGGAATTCCTAGAAATTCGTCCGTGTTAGCCAAGATGACCGATTACACTATGTATATCACAAAAGTACCCTCATTCGCCATCATCTGCCATTATTGAAAATCGAAACGCTATTCTCTGTTCTCCTAAAAGACGAAAAGACTATGGAGAATCAAGAAGAATCAAGATATGTTTGTAAGGGAAACAAAAGGCGATCGCGAAAGAAAACAAAAGACTATCGGGCTATATTGTTAGTTAATTTTAATCAGATATTTGAACGATTTTTTTTACTGAAAACCATCTACGTCCTGAAAAACAAAATTCATGAATTCGTTTCTTCGATATTCAAGTTCCACGAGCCATGATGAACTGCTATTATAGTTAGTTTTCGATACTTGGGCGGAATGTGATTTGTTGTTAGGTGCATTCGATAGTTTCAGCATGCACCGTAGTCGAGGCAGAGGTGAGAGCTGAATACATCGTACACGCCTAAATCGCAAACTTAAAAGAAAAACTTTTTCATGCATGCGTTATAAAATATATAGAAGTGCATATAGTAAAAAAAATACAGCTACGCTTTCCGAAACTGTTATTAGTACCTTATATGCGTAAAATCGATCACAAATTTCCTGAGAATCACCGATGTCCTTTTACCTTTGAACCTATATCTTTGCTCTCCTATATTCCTTCATTCTTTGTCTATGACAATTTCAATTTTAGTCTCATCTGCATCGGATGCGACTTCTATTAATCTAGCTAACAGCTTGACATTTTGCTGTATATGTGTATGTTGAGTTTCGTAAGGTTGAACTTTTTTGTTCTTTCCTTTCTAGAAACGTGCTTGTACAATCTGAAGTAAAAGGGCTTTGACGAGATGGTGTCTCAGCGGTGAGGGACTGAGTCATGTGGATTTATGGATTGGAATTATGTCCCAGGCTGAAGACGGACCAGTTGCCCTAAGCCAGCTGGATGAAGGTTGCAAAAAACTCTGGAATCCTGGGTCAATATAGCGAGAATCACCGGGGTATATACTAGTGAAACGTGTAGAAAGAAAGCCCGACCTTTTTCCTTACACGAAGCTTGATGCAATTCACCACCTCTGGTTTATCTTTATCTACGGGCTGATCTCGAGAGATATTTTTACACGATGAGAATAGAGTGTGCTAGAGATATTTCGGAGATTCGTCGGATATGTCAACGGACTCGGAATACTTGTAAGTCTAATTTAATTCGGGAGATGAAAAATACTGCTAAAAATGTCGTCCAAGTTGGAAAAATTCTACCAGGTCAACTGAATTAAATATTTCGAGAGTTTTTTTTTAGTGCAGAAATTTTCAGTATCTGTACGACAAATCCAATTGTATCGAAGTATGAAAATGTTTTGACATATTTACATTAGTTCACCCAATTTAGATATCAACACACTGCAATGTACTTACACTTAAGTATTACTTGAAATTCATCTAAATTTCTGGCCATTCAATCACTGCTACACTTCGCAGAATTTTTCGTTCTATAAAAGGACCCCAAATATTAATTCGTTTTTTCATTGGAATTAGATAACTCGTTATTGTCTGATCGATCATTATAACCGTTCACAATTCACAATTTTTAAATACAATATCTAATTTATTTAAATTGTAATGTCAGTTTTTTGTGCTTTTTATCGCATTCCCATGTCAAAAAAGATATTTATATACCTCAAAAGAGTTTTGTTTATTCGATAAATTTATAGATAGGTAAAAAATAAAATAGTGGAAAGAAATAGTTTGGAAAAAAAATCATGTATCACGTAAGCGATGCTAACAGTTCACAAACTTATAAACCAATTATTTCAATTTCTATTCAGGATTTATATGTAAAATGACCGAATTTTGTTAATTTACATACCAGCAAACGTGAGATAATTTTTTACTATGTTAAAGGAAATATTCGTTCTTTCCTCTGGTATATGATAAAATTGAAGATCAAAACGTTTAAAACCGCTTTCATGTATAAAGTCGGTAACAATGTTTTATTTCATTATAATACCTTTTCCATTAAAATATACTTGTCGGATTATATAATAATCGTTGGATTTCATGACTGGCAACTGTAATATATACACGACATACGACACACGAAAAGGGCGAATAAGCCACACCCAATGAGAATACATATATATATATATATATATATTATATATATGTGTGTGTGAATTTTAGATGAATTGGCGGATGTTGGGTCCGGTCCCCATAATTTCTTCTAGGTGAAACCGTGATAATAAGGACCGAGATATCATACGGCCAACGGTCGTATGATATCTCGGTCCTTATTATTTGGGGTAATTTGGGGTCCGATATACATATTTAAAAAAATACATTTACACTTCGTTGGCAAAGCGTATTCCAAAAAAAAGTCGTGACATTACCAAAGATGTGAGGGAAAAGATTTAGATACCAAAATTCTTCAATAAAACTTTATTTTTGTATTTGTCTCATATTCGAATATATCGAGTCTGACGCTTTTGATGTAACGGTGATTGTGGATTGTGCAACACATTACGATAATGAGGGGGGGGAGAGAATTATTTTAGACGAAAAAACGTATTTTATTTGTTCTTATCGGTACGAAACATTGTCTATTAAATCCCACGCATTTTGTAGTTGTATTCTGATCATGTGAAAAGATCTCCGTATATTAAATTGTAAAATGACCCACATGTACCGTTACATATTAAAACGAAAAACTATCTATCACTCTATTCGTACATCTGTACATATGCGATACTCGTTTTTGATTAATTACATAGCTATAGACGACTGCGACATTACAATCAAATTTAGTCGTATGGAAATGTCAAAAAAGTTAAGCACCCGAACTTGCTTACGACAATGTCGCATAGTCAACCAGAGTATGGATAAAGCGAAAATTATACTTTTTATATTTCATGTCTTTATAGATTATTCTTCAAAAAGAAACTGTCCTTGACTAACTAGATCGTAGAGTCAGGCAGCTACGGGATAATACTCGTGTACAGTTTCTGTTACTCTAAATTCGTCTGCGAAAGTATATTTTTCGGTCTGTATTGTAATGGTATATATCGGGACCAACCTGTTAAGCCTACCGTTTAAACAAAAGAACTTTGCTTTGGTATAATCATAAAATTATCTGCCCGTGGTATTGCGTTCTGTTGCCACGGACATATTTCTAAGGATATATCAATTTCATCGGATATGCATCCGATGTGTTGCATCGCGGATGCTGTCGCGTTCGACCGCCTCATCGATTCGCGATAAGACCTCTCCCTGCACCTTGTGGTGAGATGCGTCGCTAAGCTGAAAATGATCGTTAGAAGTCGTCTTGATGCGATCGAGTGCGGAGCCCTACTTTGCTGTAATTAGGTGCTGTGCTTACCGTTAAAACATTAATGACGGAATAATAGAGAGTCTAGTTTTTAACGTGACAACAGTGCACTAAACAATAATCTAGAAACAATGATTTGTATCCGATCTAAACTAAAGTGAATAAAATCTGTGTTCGCTCATGAATCGTGATCCTTCTCCTTCGCGTAAACCCCGAAGACAACTTATCTATTTCAGAAAGCTCTGATTCTTCGCCTGGTTCGCGTAGTATTCATCAAGGTTCGTTACTCGTTCTCCGATGTGATCATCTGTTAACAAGACCTTTGATCAACATTTTGATAAGTATTCTCATACGCACTGTATTCTGCTCGCTTCTCATATCGATCTTGAACCTGATACTCGAAGGAAGATTGCTGCGTCTATAAAGACACCGTTGGGCTACGGACCTATTGTTACGCGTATTATCATCCGATGACGTAATACAGCCTTGGAAAGGCTTTACCAAAAACTTAACCTGGCGATTCGAAAACCTTAGGTTCTTTATTGTGACGTGTCACCTTGTGAGGTGTATTTTGTGCAAGGACAGAGTTAATAACGAATGCTAGTTGGATTCGAGTCATTTTTGAGCCATATACGTAACAAACCGGTGGGACATAAGGGTGATTCTGGGGACCGTTGTCTAGTTTATAGTGCTGGACCCCATATTCACCGTTCTAGCACATGTATCGGTACCCACATGTACCATTACATATAAAAACGCAAAAAAAGAAGTAGACAGAAGAATAGCTCATAAACAGGATATAATTTATATACAGTTTGCGTAATACGCAGTTCGTCAATCATATTATATTTTATAGTAATCGTCGTCGTAATTAGCGTGGTTTCAATCAAAATACAATCTGTTTGATATTTTATATTGATTGATTATATTAATATTTTATCTGAAACAAATTTGGCTAAAAACCAACAAATCGAATGAATAAAACATGAATGATCTGTGTGCTGTGCATAAAAGGCATAAAGAATACGATCTTTATGTTTTAATCGCGTAATATTACAACATCACAGGGATATGTTCTACAAATTATGATTTACATCTTACAATACATGCATTTATTTCGACATTGCACATCTTTATGGTTAAAAATGAATACAAATACATATATTTAAGAGGTTTATCGTAAATATTTATTAATATTTACGACAAACGCAAGTATTAATAAATATTTACGTAGTTCCGATTATACGTAGTAAAACCGGTACCCGTATAGATCGGTTGATATATAGAGGTGGTACCTGTTTCGATCTTTTCATATATAAAACCTAAAATCTCTTATATCTTCATTATTAAGATATAGGAAGTGATTTCGGTATTTTTCTATACTTGCATTTGCAAATCAATATCTAAATATACTGTAACGCGGCAATTTTACCGCGTTGCAATATGGGCATCGTCCTCGCACCTCGAAGGCTCAGCGGCGATCACGTAGGGTTGTTACAGGAAAACTAAGACTATTATTAATTATTTTGTATGTTATTTTTTTTTATGTAAAATATTCCCGAGGAAAGAGAGAGAGAGAAATAAGAGTCAGCCAACCGGAAGGAAAGAGGGAACAAACGTCCCGCGAGTAAATCAGCTCGCTTGCCATATGGACGAGAAGCTCCAACCACCTATATCGTCGGTCAACGCATGGGAAATCAGCGCACTCTTTAATACACCAAAATCATCCGAGCAGAGTTGCTCGGAAAAAGGACTTCGCGTGTAGTCGGTAGCGCAGCGTACTGCCGAACCTTGACACGCAATAGACAATACGAATTTGATATCTTAATTCGCCAAGCGAGGCGCCAGGTCCCGTCTCAGGTAAAGAGAGCGCGTAAGCGATTCCCCCGATTAGGCAAAATTTGAATATCTAAGGGTGGGGAGCAAAGTCCGAGAGCGCGAGAGCACGCTAATGCTGGAGGCTTTTTCTTGGGATGGTTCGAGGTGCGAGGACGTCCCGCGTCAATTGTGGAGATCGCGCCTGATAAGGATCGCCTTTTGTCCCGTGGACATATTTTTGGTTGAGGGAGGAAAAGGATTGGCTTCTTGTTCGGTAAGACTTTATTACTTTCTCTGGTCTTGGGAATTGTTGGGTTTCGTTTTAAAGAGTGGAAAAAAATTATAAAATATAAGATAGTGTTTGGCCGTGCCGGAATCTTCAGTTCGTCCGCGTGGAAATGTAATCGCGAGAGATCGATTTGCTAAGCGTTGCTCGTCCCGCGTGTCGATTGTAACTTCAGGCTTCGTGTCATTTTGATCGAGTAAATATGTTTAAATAAATAAAGTTCCGAATCGTAAAATAAATAGAATTCGATGTGTAAAATAATTAGTCGAGTCTGTGAACGTGAATCGCCCTTGGGCCCGTGTCCTTGGAAAAGCCATAGGTTAAGCCGTGTCGCTGTATGTGAGTGAGTTGCCTTCGTCCCGTGTATTGTGTGTTAAAGAGGGAGAGCAAGGCAATAAGCCACATTACAGGCCATCGGGATTTAATAATTAAGGAAATTTAACGAGTAATTCCAAGAGGTGTAATAAGGAATGATAGCCGCGAGTATAGTGTGTTTAAGAAGATTCGCGTCCTTCCCGAGGCATTTTCTGGAGAGAATGTTTAATAGAATTATTGTATTGTATTGGCCAAAGATCGTGCCGTCGAACGAGTAATTGTGGAAATATTGTGACCACGAACAAGAGGTATTTTTACGGGATATTTGAAGTTAAATATTATCGAGCTTTGAAGTGGAGATTTTAATAAACTATTAGATTTTGTGAGTCCCGTACACCGTGTTAATTTTGATTTTGTGTTTTGTCCTTTTTGTTATTGGAAAGTATCTCAGGAGTCTTACCCCCCCCCCCCCCCCCCCACTCTACGTAAAAAATAGCTGCAGTTAGCCTGGGCTGGCAATTGTCACGTTACATCGTTGCTTCTCTCCCGGCGCGAAAGCGCTTGGCGCCCTGTTCTTCGGAACGAAACAAAAGGGAGAGAGGTAACTGACAATTTAGATTGTGGCGTTTGGGATTTTTCATCGCGTTGGGAAAAATAGCGTTACAATACTCGATTTGCGTTATCTACACTTGGACCCCACATGCACCCCTTCACATACATATATATACAGTGAGGACGCCGTGAAACTGGACAGTCCAATGCGGCTGCGCAAGGATTTAGGAAGCCTGATTGGCTACTGCCTACAGCCGGCAGTGCATCTCATCCGAGCGGCGACCGTGTCCCCACCCAGCATCCGATGGGGCCAGTGAGGGTAGTGGTAGGGGCAAGGGAAGCTATTCAAGCTCGTAGGGGAGATCCCAGAAGCCACGAGGGCTATGTGTAACAAGTTAGCTCATGGCACTTGGCGAAAGCCTAAAGCCAGGAGGATAAAAGATGAAGAAGAACAAGTTAGCTAGTTTTTTCAGATTCTAAAATTCACTTTGAATTTTGAGTTTTTCCACACATTTGTTCTATATTTTTTTTAAATCTAAGTTAACTTTAAAATGCGGAAAAATTCACACGTCTCATTGCGTTACAGCAGTTCACTGAACGACCCACCAGTTGCAGCTCAGATTTAAATGCTGTCAACTAATTTCTGACAAAAATTAATGAGTTCTTTTATTTCGGGAACGAAAAATGTATGGCTCAAAGGCTTAAGTGTATGGTCTCCTTTCTCCATAAAAATTTCGATGGTTTATTCATAAAATCCTTTTGTTTACGATTGTTAAAACATTTAAATATTATTCCATAGAAAATGTAAATTATTGTTGATAATCATACCTTTTACAAAATTATACGGTGTATATTTACGAAATAAAATAATGGAGATTTACAACCCAGCTCATCAGTATCATTACTGATACGCACAGAGCATGACGATTTTGCAAAAGCGAGTAAGCTATTACAAAGAAAACTATTAATTTTCTGCAGGTCATAACAAACTACCTTTTCGTAGGCTAAAGTAGACGAAAATCAACAAAAAAAGCGTATTTGACCCGTAAACCGTAAAAAGGGTTCACTACGCAAACAGGTAGAGAGATACAGCTGACAATAATTTTTAAAAAATATACAGAAATGATTGCTGTCTTTTTCAGGACCATTGAAAAAAATCAAAAACAAAAGTAATCGCCATTAGACAATAAAAAAAAAATTGAAAACAGCCTTAGAGAAACACTAATAACGCTAACATGTGACAAAAATTACTGCCAGTTTTTAAAGATCATAAAAAAAAAACTAAAAAAAGTGCCTCGAGATAATCACAAGACGCGAAAATCAGCTTTGGAAAAAATTAATTGGCCACAGAAAAAAAAATGACACAAATGACTGCCAGTTTTTAAATATCATTTTTAAAAAATGAGAAAAGTCCCTGGAGATACTCGAAAAAAATCGTAAATTTGCTTTGGAAAAAAATTAATTGCATGAACAGGTTAAATGGTAAAACTGGCTAACTGGAAAAACAATGACAAAAATGACTGGTAATTTTTAAAGATCATAAAGAAAAAATAAAGAAGTAATTACAGCTGTCTAAAGTATAAAATATGAAGATGCAGAAATTTCCAGGGTCATACATAATTCCTTTTAAGGAACTTATACTCATAATTATAAAAAATATAATTATCAATTAAGAATTATAATTTGCAAAAGCTTTTACAAAGAAAAAGATGAATTTTTTGCAGGTCATCATGAACTACCCTTTCGTATATCAATCAACTGACTAACTGCAATTCATAATTGATATGCAAAGGCCGTAACGATTAATCTGTTCATCCATTATCCTGTTAATAAGGTGCTAGAATTTCCAATTTATCGTATTACGTACATAAAATGTGTCCTACAAATCAAAAGTCATCATAAGGCGTCATAAGTTAGCTGTACTTAGCCCGCTCATACGTAGCCTTGTGGTACGGGCGTACGCTACGTTCATACACACCCCCTCTTCGTTCACTCTTGCCGGCCCGACTGTGCGGTCTGCACGCTCAAACTGAGAACCGTCGGATTGACGCGCAAGCGCATTTGTGCTGTCCAGTTTCACGGTGTCCTCACTGTATATATATATATATATATACGAAACTGCCCCGTCACAAATATATATATTTGTGACGGGGCAGTTTTGGCGACATTTTCAAAACCGATTTTCATCGTTGCAGAAACGTTCAAAAGGCCGTCCTGAGTGACCTCTCCAAAGGATTTGAATAAAAATTTTAATTTGTCAAAGATATACCTTGAAACATTAAAGTGGTAGTTTTAATGACTGTCCTCTAAACTGCCTTTACACATATAAAAAATGTAAAAAATATACATTTTTTTCGGGATTCCTTTTATGTAGCGGCATTTTCGAGAACAGTCCCCGAAACTACCTGTACATATATCTATTTTATATGTGTAACGGTACTTTCAAGGACTGTCCCCAAAACTGCCTTCGTAGGTGTATAGGCAGTTTCAAGGACCGTCCCGAAAACTACCAATAAACATAAGAAAAATACCAAAAATATACATTATTTTCAACATTTTCGTATGCATAAACGCAGTTTGGTGACATGTCCCTAAAGCTTCGCATACATATATTTTTGAGTTATATGTATCGGTGCTTTTAAGGACTGTCCCTAAAACTACTACTACACATATGAACAATGCAAAAAATATACGTTTTTTTTTCAATATTTTCGTACGCATAAAGACAGTTTCGGAGACGTCCCCAAAGCTTCCCTTACATATACTTTTGAGTTATATGTATCGGTGCTTTTAAGGACTGTCCCCAAACCTGCCTGCGTATGTGCATGGGTAGTTTTAAGGACCGTTCCTAAAACTACCGATACACATACGAAAAATACAAAATATTGTAACGGAATCGGCATTTATATTGTGTTATTTATGGAATTGTATGTGAAAGCGGCATTGGAATTGATCCGCTCGTGTCATATGAGACAACTGACAACGAACTGAATGACGCTTGACAACGATCGTAGATTGATTAACAGTCTTGACAGAGACCTCAAAGATTACGGACGCGATATCTATTACTAATAAAGTTCCGCCCTGCTATTTCTTTTATAATCGTGGTTTATTTATTTGCTCGTTCGTAACATTGGTGTCAGAAGTGTTTAACGAATCTTCGCGTATAAAAATAAATAATTCGGTCGGGATAATAATTCAAAAAGCGATTTTTTTTTGTGTGTCGGTAAAATCGGATTATCAGTGAGAACTCGCAGTAATTATGAGTAGAAGAAGGAGGATACGAGCAACAGTGTCCGAAGATGGACACGGCGAAACAGACACGATCAACACCCTTAGAGAAGAATTCCAACAAAAAATTGAAGAAAATAATCGTCGTATGGCCGAAGATTTCGAAAAATTAAAGGAAGTAGCAATCGAGTCAGCACGAGAAGCAGCCAAGGAAGCAGCACAGGAGTCAGCACGTCTCATCATCGCTGAACTCAACAAAAATAAAGATAATGTTCCTTCCCTTACTTCCGCTTTACCTAACACTTCCGCTTCTCTACTTGATAACTCAATAACAACACACGCTGTTATTCACGACATTCCGCGACAAAATAACAATCCTCAAAGCGAATCTGTCATACCATCAACTCCCATTTCAAATCAGACTAATCTTAAGCTGAAACACGATTTGTTTGATGGTACCGGATCGTGGGACCAATACTTTAAACAATTCGAAATAATTACACAATTCTATCGATATTCGATCACTGAAAAAGCAATCTTGCTCGCTTCGTCACTTCGCGGGACAGCTCGAGTCGTATTAGACGGTCTCAGCGACGAAGAAAGTAAAGATTTTTCCAAACTTAAATCAGCTCTAGATTTTAGCTTCGGGACAAAAAATTGTAACGAGAGATATTGTAATGAATTGGAGGCTCGGAAACAAAAATATAATGAAGATTTTGCGACATTTACAACAGATATCAATCGATTGGCTAGGTTAGCATATGCCGAAGCCAACATAGAAACGAGAGAGAAAATTGCATGCAGAGCATTTATTTCGGGGCTTTCCAATTATAATATCAAGAAAACGATCAAACTTGAGAAAGTCTCGACACTCATAGACGCGCTGAATCGAGCTAAAGAAATCGATACAGTGCTCGAATCGATAAAAAGTAAATTTTCAAATTTAAATTCTAACTTCCGACGAAATAACTTTAACAACAAATCCTCCGACTCAAACGAACTTTACAGACGAGACAAATCGAAGGAAAAATATCGAGACTCACAATTTTCATTCGACTGTTGGAAATGCGGGAAAAAGGGTCATAGATAAGCTACGTGTAGAAATCCTCCTTCGGCAGAATACTTGAAAAAACAAAAAGAGAATAAGGGAAACTAAAAAGAGTCGATTCACAGGGGGTTGAATCGACTCAAATAAGATGTGTAGGGGTTAACGCAACTTCAGTGCGTGAACCAAATCTGCATCTTTCCTTCAAAGGAAAGTTTGCTGGAAAATCGTGTGTGATGGTATTAGATACCGCATCGGAGATCACAATAGTGAACGCTGTAACGTTCGCGAATACGATTTATTCTTTAAAAAAGGTTTCGAGACGTTTAAAAATTCTCACAGTCTCAAGAGAAGAGTTGAAATATTCTGCAATTCGAAAAGCTTTTATTTCAGTAGGAAATTTTTCGATTGAATTAGAGGTTGTCTTCGCTAATATTCGAGAAGATTGTTTATTAGGCTTGGATTTTTTACAAAAATCTGGGCTATTAAAAGAATTTGAAAATATAATCCATACAAAATTTAATATCAATAGTAACGAAAAAATAGTTTCCACTAAATGCACAAACGTAATTCAAACAATTCCAACAAAAGTTCCAGAACATCTAAACATATTATTTGAAAAATCTTCAAAAATTTTGAACGAATCCGAAAAATCGTTATTTAAAAACCTTTTGATAACATTCATGGACACTTTCGCAAAAGATACAAATGATATTGGACTATGTACGTATATCAAACACAAGATTGATATCGGAGATGCTAAGCCTTTTAAACTAGCTCCTCGTCGCATTCCTATTCAATATCGAGACACAGCATTTAAACTCGTGGAGGAAATGAAGGAACAGGGTATCATCGAACCAAGTCATGGTCCTTTCATTTCACGTTCCGTGTTTATTGCAAAAAAAGATGGTTCGACTAGGTTTTGTATAGATTATAGGATGTTGAACAGTATTACAAAAAAAGATTCATATCCTATCCCTCGTATAGACGAAATTCTTGAAGCAGTAGGAGGTGCAGAGTGGTTTTCAACAATTGACTTGAAAAGTGGATATTGGCAAGTTCAAGTCGAACCAAAAGATAAAGAAAAAACAGCATTTATGTTAGGATGTGAATTTTGGCAATTTAAAGTTCTTCCCTTCGGACTCTGTAACGCTCCGGCTACTTTCATTCGATTAATGAATAAAGTTCTCCAAGGACTAACATGGAAAATTTGTTTAGTATATTTGGACGATATAATAATTTTCAGTAAAACTTTTAAAGAACATTTAAAAAATATCGAGCAAGTACTTCTGAGACGTTAATGGTGGAAAGTAGATTGCTTGGCTGGAGCCTGGTGCACTGCCCTCGGTAAAGGTCATACTGTAGCTCGGTGTACTGTGAAGGGTTTCCGAAGAATCTTTTTGTGTAGTGGGTATTCAATGTCTAACTGGGCATGGTTAGTCGTTGGTGTCACTTGGTCCGAATTTTCTCTGGCTGTGGATCAAGAATACTCCTTTAACTAACTTGAATTACTGATCATAGTTCTCGCTAGTGGATGTTTTTGAGTTCCCGAGAACAAGTTTGGATATTTTATGGTCGGATTCACTTGAGCAGTATAGGGGTGCGCACACTGTATTGTTCTGTAAGGTGACCGATAGAGTACTCAAATGAATGAAATGAATAAATGAATTAAAGCTTTCCTATTGATATCATAACGTAGGCTATTCGGGATGTAGTTCCAAAGAAAGAGAAATGTTGTTATTTTTCAACGATATTATTTTCCAGAGCACTACGCTTTTCCGTTTTTCTGTCACAGGTTGACTATTCTGCAGAGAGACCTAGTCCCTTCCATTCTTCCCGATCCCTTCAACATCAATAAGGATATCTTACAAAACATCGTGGAAATGGATTGGACGAAATTTTCGAAGGTGGACTACTCGATTTCTGGAGAAATCGCTCCACGTCGTTACGTTTCACAAGAAAGAAGATAATAAATGAAACAATTATTAAACTCAATTGTATTATCTAGAGACAGATTTTTTTTTAAAGACCGACCGACAGAAAGTTAAATTTAAATTTGATAAAATAATTAGCTTTTCAAATGTACACGCTGCTCTTCCCAGGTTTTTTAGCCATGGTTTTCCCTCGGGACTTGGGTAAATACCAGAGCAGTGTTAATAGGTCGCGATCATATCTAGATGGACCATGGCAACCACATCCTAGATAGTTAGGGAGTTGCCGGGGCGGCAACTCAAAAGGAGGGGAGTAGTGTAACGGAATCGGCATTTATATTGTGTTATTTATGGAATTGTATGTGAAAGCGGCATTGGAATTGATCCGCTCGTGTCATATGAGACAACTGACAACGAACTGAATGACGCTTGACAACGATCGTAGATTGATTAACAGTCTTGACAGAGACCTCAAAGATTACGGACGCGATATCTATTACTAATAAAGTTCCGCCCTGCTATTTCTTTTATAATCGTGGTTTATTTATTTGCTCGTTCGTAACAATATATACGTTTTTTTCAATATTTTCATATACATAAAGGAAGTTTCAGGGACCTATTCCCAAAGCTTCCCATACACATATTTCTGACTTATATGTATCGGAAAAATGCCAAAAATATACATCTTTTTCAATATTTTCGTTTGCATAAAGGCAGTATTGGGGACATGTCCCCAAAGATTCCCATACATCTATTTATGACTTATATGTATCGGTGCTTTCAAGGACTGTCCCCAAAACTGCCTTTGTATGTGCATAGGTAGTTTTAAGGACCGTCTTCAAAACTACCGATACTACATACTAGTACGTGCGCGCGATCAGAGAGGGTTTGGAGTCAAATCCTACCGTGGAAGTGACGAACCATGGGAATATTAAAAATTAAATATCTCGGAACCTAAAGCAGTTAGGACCATAGTCCATATGAACTTTTTTGTTCCCTATGAAAAGTCCTACAGGAAATAAGCATCAAATATTGGGGCCACGGAAATCGTAGTATCCCCGAGACGTTTAAATAAGATGGCTAAAGTATTTTACATAAAGTCATTCAAAACATTCATTGACCTATTTTTGTAACAGGATTTAGATTTTGTTATCGATCATCTGAGGTCATTCGATAGATTCTTCAATTTAAGTCCCCGAAACTGGACGAGATTTTTTTATAATATATGGAGATATATCCTCAGGATTTGGGTCAGTACTCGGATGGGCGTTGGCCCCAGGCCTTGATTATTCTAATGGCCTCCGTAGCCCGAATTTTCTAAGTCGTCCAAGGAACGCAAGACTGAATTTTTCTCAATCCCTGGCTCTGATTATTATAATGGGAGCGCGTGTAGCACGCGACTCACTATGGCTCCTAGAACCCACTATGGCCCCAGGCCGTCGCCGCCGTATCAATAATCGAAGGGGTTATCTTCACCGCGAGAGGAGGGGATCCCGTACGGCGAAGCTGACCCTTTTCTATTGTGAAAAAGGGAAAAGGGATCAGCTTCAACGTACTGACCTTAACCCCTGACCTATACCCCTAAGTCCCCTCTGATTTTTTAAGTCCCCCTATGAAGCCCTCCTCCGTGCCAGAAGTATTCTAAGTCCACCCCACCCCTCACCGGTCAGTATTTTTCTAAGTCCCACAATATCCCTAGGCCAGAATTGTGGGACTTAGAAAAATCCCGGCCTGAAGGAGGGAGATGTTGTGAAACTCAGAAAAATCCTGGCCTGGAGAGAGGTATAATGTAGAGCTTTGAAAAATCCTGGCCTGGAGAGGGGGATATTGTAAGAGTTAGAAAAAACCTGGTCCCGCGAAAGGGATAGTATAGGAATTGGAAAAATCCCGGACCGGCGAGGGGGATATTGTGAGACTTAGAAAAATCTAGGCCTATAGAGGGAGATATTCTGGAAGTAAAAAATCCTGGCCTGGGGAGGGGAGTTTTGTACGACTTAAAATACCTTGGCCAGGAGAGGCGGAAATGGTGGGCTTGGAAAAATCCTGGTCTAGAGGGAAATATTGCGGTTCTTAGAAATATCCTGACCTAAAGAGGGACATATTATGGGACTTAGAAAAAACCAGGCCTGGAAAGTGGGATATTGCGGGACTGACAAAAATGCTGGTCTGGAGGTGGATATATTGCGGGACTCGTAAAAAAAATTAGCCTGGAGAGGGAAATATTACGGGTCTTAGAAATACTCTGTCCTGGAGAGGGATATATTAGGTATATTATTGGAGGGGAAACTTAGAAAAACCCTGGCCTGGAAAATGGGATCTTGGGGGACTGACAAAAATGCTGGTCTGGGGAGGGGAATTTTGTACGAGTTAAAATACCCTGGCTAGGAGAAGGTGATATTGTGGGCTAGAGAGAGGTAATTGCGGAACTTAGAAAAATCATGATCTGGTGAGGCCCCGGCCTAGAGAGGCGGGATATTGTGGCACTTAGAAAAATCCTGGCCTGGAGAGTGGGATATTGCGGGACTCGGACAAATCTTGGCCTGGAGAGGGTGGCGAGAGGGGTGGGGGAGAACACTCGATTTATCATATTTTGATAAATCCAATGATAAAACAAAAACGCGCCGTATTATCTACTTCATAGTGGTGTGGAAATGATACTATTTATCATTAAATATATTGTTTATATTGTTTGAAGGTTATTGAAAGTCACGATAATTGTAAATAAAAATTTACAATTATACTGTGACTAACTATACTGATGGAAATGGGGGGTCGGCGCACGAAGCACGCAGGGGGGCGGAGCCCCCCTAGTATATATATAGAAAAAATCACCGGCCCACTTCGGCTCGGTTACAACACATTTTTATTTTCGAAAACGATTTTTCAGAACGTGTCGTTTAATAATTCGTTATAAAAAATCGTAGTTCATTAAAAATGTGTAATTTTGTTTTTTAATTAGTAATTTTTACAGTTATGTCAATAATATAAAAAATTGCGGATCCAATTGGAAGGGTCAAGGGTCAGACCCATGTCAAAACCAGGTGGAATGCCCCGTATATAGGGCAAAAGAGAACCTGGAAGCAAAAGCTCACGTTCGAAACGATCGAAACTGTTGTGCGGGCATTGTAGCGATTTGACTTCCGGCGAAATTCAATGTGCTTCGAATAATATACCGCACTCAGCGTCGAAATGAAACTGCACTATACATTTACTGATGCGTATATAGTATTGTCAGGCATGTTGGATCTCGATAAAATATATTCGACCATAGGAATACGTGGAGGTGTATGGTTATTATGAGAGAGAGAGAGAGAAAGAGGGGGCGGGAGCTCTCTCTCTCCGGGTCAGATACGGCAATTCGCAATTTCTCTCCGACGAGACCAGAGAGATACGCGAGGCCTCGACGTTCAGGGAGTGGTCGACGCGAAGAGATTAACAAAAACTGTAACAGTTCACTGAGCTGCGTTACAGTTACAGCTTACTTGCATCTCATCATACATAACGCTTCGCCTGCGATGGTCACTTCCCGGAACAATATACATCGGTTCTGGAGTATTACGTTTTTTGCTCACCATTTTTTCAAGGGGATGTCACTTTTCAACATTTTACTCCAGATAAACACTGCTTTGCCAATCTCACACATTCTCTTTAACTTTCTTTTTGACGCCTACCTTTGAATATCGGAATTTTTAAAATAGTTTTACGCACCATTTTCTGAGACATTTAGGCATCAAACAAGAAATGTCTCCACTTTTTTAATACTTGCGCACGGTATTTTTTTCTACTGACCTGTAGCTATTTGAGTGTTAAGTTTAAAAGTAATCGAGAATTACATTACTGAATTTTCCATATTTGACCTAGGAATATTTGAGTTATCTACATATTAATGAAGGACAATTTTTTTAAATACACTGGATAATCACACAGACACTCACAGGTTCTCACACATGCACACACAGACGCTTGGAGACACTTACAGACACTTACAAACACTCACAGACACTCACAGATACTCACAGCCACTCACACAGACACTTACACAGCCGTCACACACGCTCTCACAGAGACTCGCACAGAGGCTTCGACAGAAGACACTCCACTCACTCACAGATCCGGGAGGGTCTAATAGCGGGACTTACAAAGATCAGGTTCGCATGTCTTTTCATAGGATGACTTTAGAAAAATCGGGTCCGAGTGTGGTCTAATGGGGGGGCTTATAAAAATAACGGTATTTATTCGATATTTCTCCAATAACATTAAAAAATTAACATTAACCAAAAATGTAACTTAATTCGGTTTAGAGGGGCGCGGACGCTTAATCCCGCGGGTTTCTTGTAGTGAGATTTGACATTTGACATAAACAAAAAGTTTCAATCCTCCATTTTGATTGCTTCATCAATTTACGAATTGGTGAAGCAATTAGAGTGGACAAAAGTTTAGTATTCCAAATAGTTAGAGATTATCCTATACAGGAAAGTCGATAACATTTGAATCTTCGGCAACGTTGACTGAGACCCGAGTTACGATTTGCCAAATATCCATTATAATACTACGGTCGTTAATAGACGCAACGTATACACTACAGAAAAATTTTCAATACATGAACTTGGTCCCGGTCTCAACGTATCTGATAACAGCGGCGACCATTCACAGCACGAATAAAATGGCGACTATAGGCGGCAATGTTTCGAGATTTACTAGATATCTCGAAACCACCAACTTTTTAGAAGGGGTTCAACAGACGAACTTAAACTACTTTTGTAGTCTGAATTAAGATTTAATGACGAAATAAGCACTATAGATAGAAAAAATAATCATTAAAGAACCTCCATCATTGATGTTAGTCATTTGGAATCCACGTAAACCTAAAAAAGAAGGCATCGTTAATTTACTCGATGACTTTCTCATTTAGCCATGCATTCACTCCTGCACTATCAATATGTAAAAAGTGTGCGAATTCCCGTGCCAATTTGCATTCAATACATCAATGAGCGTACGCAATTTTCATTATTCCTCTACAATATAGTGTATAAAATTCCAACGGGATAGGTGACAAAAGCATTAATTCCAGGAAAATTTTCCAGAATACTCCTATCGGTAATACACACTAATTAGAACCTAATTTTCATACAGTGACTAACTCAATTAATATCAATTGTTGACGTGTGTGTGATATGCGAGAGCGGTGCTCGTGAAATACGTTAAATCGGATGGAAAACGCAAAAGCGTGAGTCGCAGGAGAGCAGCATAATATTTCAACAATATCCGGTGCAAGAATCATATATTCGCTGAACGTGTTGCTGGAGATACACTGTATGCCAGCAATGCAATCGTATACGCGATTCGACAATTCGAACATTTCGAATGGAATATATTTCCGACAAAATCAATTGTATGTAAAGTCGCGATCGTCGCATTGATCCTAAATGTTCAGGAAACAATGACGCATTTTCGTGAGAAACTTGTTCTGTTATCTGACGTCGATTAAAATTATATTGAAAATGATATAGCTGAATCGAACGAGAGCCCTGTACGGTATTCTCGATCTCCGTTTTAGCATACGGCAGTGGCGGCAACAAAAAACATATACACTTTGGCGTTTGTACAGAATCAATAGAACGTCGTTTAATCCGATTATAGTTTGACTGACGAGCGTGGCAAAACTCTATAGCGGTATAACGCGCATTTTAAATATTTTGTGTCTATTTCAGCTGGTGAGTGGAACAATAAGAGCTCGGTTATGTAATGCCGAGTATGGTTTTTGGTTACACGATACAGAAAGTGATATGTTTGTGAATGTAAATTGTTTGTTAGATCAAACAAAATCATAGGTGTATTAATAATTTATTTCGTGTTCTTAAATTGCTTTTATTTCAACGATTCAATTTAATTATTTGGATGAAACATCGAGAGCAAATATTGGTGGTGTTCATTACTAATATTAATGAATGATTTACCTGGTCTCTAACATGAGGTGAAGACAGTGGAAACGATATTATTTTTCTGAAATATTTAGACCGATAAAAAAAATTGTCCTTCCTTTAGACTTTGATTTTCGATACTCGGAAAATTGCTTATGTATTGAATTTTGGCGGATTGAGTTAGTTGGGACAGATCAACAAACATGTTCTCTATCATTTTTAAATACGAATAGTATATATTTAAAGATACTAAAACAGCATTCAGCCAACGTATTTTTTTTAAATGGTACGACTGTTTGGTATGAAAAAAATGTCTAGATCAAATATTGTAAATCCATTATTAGTAATTAAGGATAACGGTTTAAACTAAACATTCAAGCAGACTAAAGTCAGTGTAACAATTTTCTTTTTTTTTTTAATACAGTCTTGTAGTCTCCTTGTATCCTAACGTTTCCTGAACATTAGTTAACCGACTCATAGAAACCAAAATTCAATACGAAGAAGCTGTGGATATTCACATGGTACATTTGGCAATATTTGGGATGATTCCTGTTTGTAGATAAAACATTCATACACCTATTCAATTCAACCATCAACCAATTCAGATGGCCTTCGGCATTTCAGACTCCCGAAGTCCATCTGAGAAACCATCCTGGACTGTTTCCCGGACTCCATCCAGGATGTTATCTCTGACCGTCCAGGAATCTCAACATTCAACATCTGTTTCTACAATTATAACAATTATTTCTTGAGAAAAAACTTCGAAAAACCTTAATATCCAGTAAGCATATTAATTCTATAGGCTTCCGATAATTTTAACGCTGAAATAATTCTTCATCACGCTGAAGGTTATAATAAGGAAACACAAAGTTTTTCTACAAAAGTCAATTATCACTGCACAATATTTGTAGATCAAACCACTATGATATCTATCAGTCTTTTTATTACCACGCAGTAATAATTTTTATTGGCAATTCTAGTTACACGTGGATTGGGAAAGCACAGAGCGGCTATTTCGTTTTTACCAAATGGGGCCATATCAGCCAACTGTCAAAGCCTGCTGGGATTCCGTGAAGGCTGTTGAAAATCGACCAAGTTCGCTCGTCAACTGTTAAAGTGACACTGATAGTTTGCGGATTATATCCTAAGTCAGTCAACCGCGTCGTTTTCTCTGTATTTTTTTATTTTGCGTATAATTTTTGTCAAGAAATAATTGTAGTAACAACGTAGATTTGTCCTTTTTATTATCTTCACCGTCGGAAGCCCGGTTACATGTCAATTTTATAATTCGAGAACCGAGAAGCCAAAATAAATCAACATACATCCTGATAGAATCCACAATATCACCAAATATTTGATTGACAATTACGTGTTTTTGCAGGTATTTAAAAGTCCACATATTATGTTATACCTTAGTTTTGTTATGTTATCTATGATAAACTTTATTCCTTAATGTAATGTGAATTTACAACTCTGCGTCCAAAACAAAAATAATATTTGCATTTGTTGTTCGATAAAAAATACGAATTTTATGTAAACCATGCCATGAATTGCAGCACTAAATATGTATGCGTACTATATAATGTTTTTGTCGCCAATATTTGTATGGGATTTTCCCATATTATTTTACATTCGTTGATCAATCAATAGTTTGTGTAAAGAAATATAAACTACTCCCTCGAATTATATTTTTAAAAGTTTTTTCATATTTAAAAAAGATTTATATCTTTTTTTCGATAAAAGCTCCAAAAAAAAGAAGCGAATGTCAGCCTAACTCTGGGTTTAAGCTTAACATTTTTTATATCTGATACGGGATTTTGAGAATTTCGTCAGATTTTAATTTTATTTTATTTTTTTTTTTTTTTTTTTTTAATGTGTATTTCCCTCCGTCTGCACGCATTGTGCGCCTATTATAGGGTCGGCCCGGGTCAGTAGCCAGTCCCCCCTGGGGGTCTGGTCCGGATCAGTAACCAAGCCCCCATGCGGCCGCATCCGACTTCCCCCTCTATATCGCATTCCCCATAGCATTGATGCCATTGGCATAGGAAAACTGCGAAAAACCTATGCCGATATAGCTGGTCTCGAGTTCGCCTCACGGCACCGGAGCTACGTCACGTTTCGTCGAGAATGTAAACACGGACTATAGCTGTATACATGTGACCCCCACAGGTAGAAATACCTGTGTGTGTCTCATGTATACAGCCTTGAGGACGGGTCCAGGATACATCTAAATGATGAGAGACGCGCTTCAGTCAAGCTCGACCGCGAGGACATCTACGTGGTAAATCTGAATCGAGAGAAACGCTCTTAAAGGTCAAGATCAACTTCTCGGGGTTCCGATTTTCTTTTAAGGACATAAAAGTTGCACAAAAAAAGTTAAAAGAGTCAAGAGTCTTGAAAAATCCCTAGAATTTCAAGACAAGGAATTATTCTTGTCTTTAAACAAGATTTAGAAATTTTTCTTGTCTTGAATTTTTTTTCAAGACAAGATCTATTTTTTGTCTTGTCATATAGCACCACTACATGGAACTAAAATGACCTAAACGTATTTTTGACGATAATTCCCAAAGTACTTGTACTTTGTACTTTGCAAAAGCACTTAAAGTACCAACAATTACTTCAGAAATTAAGGTGCTGCCCAGCTCTGAAAATATGTTTTGTCCTCTCTGCTAATTTTTCTATAGGCTGTCATCACACCACCGCAAGTTATATAAAATTAAGAGCAAAATAATAAGTGTGCAAATTAGTGAAAACAAAAATATAATTTAGAAAACATGGACAAGTTGGTCAAATGCCTTAAATATAAACCGATATAGAAGTACCTTTTTTAATTTAATGTATGAGTTGTTCCAAATGGTTACGTTAGATTGTGAAGACTTTAATTGAGTCAAGTGGACTTTTAAATTGGTAATTTTTAGAAGAGAATACAACACAAAAAAAGTTGTAAAGTAGAATTTTTGGACATTGCTTCCTCATCAGTTTTGATTTTTCACAAAGCCACCTGAAGCTTATTTATCAATTTTTGCTTTCTCATAGTGGAAGCATCATGAAAAATCGATTAATGATTACAAATCAAATAATTCATTAATGAACCAATGCGATCAAAAATGTACACGTGATGTTTACACCACTAGTCCGCTTTATGATATATCTTTCTAAACTATAATATGTAAAAGTAAAAAATTCAAATTACTCTAAAATCTGAACCCATTTACAGAGTATCACCAAATTTGGTACATAGCAACGGTGAATACTTTTCATCTGTATTTTTCATTCATAAAAAGTTTCAATTCACTGATTGTCAGTTGACCTAAGTTATAATAAAACGTTAAGTTTTTTGAAAAATTCAGACTCATGTAAAATTCGAACTCCTTTACCGTTCATCACCAAATTCGGCACGTAGCAGTGTTATTTTTCGTCTGTAGAAAATTTCAGTTTGTTTGATGAGATTTGTTTTAAAATCTCAAAATCCGATAAAAACCGAACCTATTTGTCGTTTCAGTCTAACTTCAATACCGATCCTCATTTAACATAGCTTTATTTGTAAAAAATTATTTAGTTTGATAGATAAAAATCGGTTGCAGCTATAGGGCGTACAGACAATTTTCGAAAGTTACAAAGTTTAATAAAATTTGAACATATTTTTTCATTTTTTCGAAAATTATTACAAACAAAGGTGCCTATTCCTGCCCCACACGTGCCCCAAATTTTACCCCGATAGGTAACACCGTTCTTGAAAGATGTAAGTTTGAATTTTGGGCACATACACATCCATGCAGACATTTTTTCGAAACCTCTTTTCTCGACGTTTTGGATCATTCTGAGCATCCTGACATAAAAAAGTCGGAAAAAAAAATTCACGAAAACAAAGCTTGTTCTATGAAGATGCAATAATTATTACACGCTGCTGGAAACTCTTATTGAAATTTTAAGCTAGCACAATGCCGTTCTTCAAGTAAAATTTACTGTTTCAATTATACAATATATGGTCGCTAGAATTTATAACTTCAGCAGTTCAACACAGCGCAGCTATCTTATGATATATGTCAGTCGGAAATATCATCTGTCATATTATAACGTCGAGTGTCAAACTGTTGCAAATTTCTCGATTCAAGTCGTCTTAAGATGTAATCCTTATTATGAATTTCTTGAGCGAAATGGAATTAGTACATCGTGAATATTATACGTATCTCTTGGTATGAGAAGATCGGTCGTTTCATGTCTTATTCTGTTTCCAGTCCTAGAAGAGGATTTCCAATTTAATTTATATGCACACAGACACATTATTATTAAATTCTCCATATTAGAAGAGAAGTTTCTATATAATCCAATATGTACTCAGCTTTCTTATTTCCTTCTAAAATGGTATTATGAATGACTTTATACACTCGAAAAAATATTAATTTTTTTCAAGAGCATTTCGCTTCAATCAAAAAGACGATTCTATTTACATTGCATCAATTCGAGATACATTTTTTCTTGAATAAAATGGATATATTTCGTCTTCATACGAATTCTGCTAGTGACCAAATGGAACAGTCATCTTAGTTTCCCCAAGAAAATATGTCATTTTTATTTCAGTTTATTTGTGACAATGAAGTCGCCTCGTCTAGCAAACGGAGATTCACACGAGGCTCGACAACCTATTTGCAGTAAGGGGACCACTTTTAAGTTTCCAGAAATATCGTGTTTGAGTTCTATTCTGCCCCAACTCCAACCCAATTTCAAAAGGTAGAAAACGAATTGATTCGTACAATCAAGAACTTGGATAAAAATGTGGCCACGATCTACTTCGTAAGCCAAACCAAGTAATTGGTTAACATAAGCATCCTCTTGATTGTATTAACACGTATTTGGTAGCATTAACCAATTGCTTTATTCGGCTTACGACGTATTTCCTGGTAAAATGTTTAATGAAGCTTTTAGTTGTTCTAAACAAGCCTCTTTCTTACAATCCATGTGCGTTAAAACTAATCCCATGATCATAATCACATGGCCAACCGTTAACTAGGGTACACGTACCATATTTGTGGCCACTTTAAACATAACCCGACTATTCGTTTAGCGATAAGTTGTAAATGAATTCATAAGAGCCCGTTAAAAGTTGATCAATGTTGTCCAAGACTTATAAGAAATCGAATAATTATGAAAAAGAATATTGTTCCGATTGTAATTCATAGAGGAAACAATAAATACTCAGCCGACACCTGGCTTCACCGTAAGTGGCCACGAATGTACTATTTTTTGGACAGTCATGGTGCTATTTGTTGTCACTGGAAATAACAATAATTAATGGGAACATTGTTATATCCGTACAAGGATATTGCGAAAAATAAATTCTTTCGGCGCATCGACCTTTGCGATGCGGAAGCCTTTACCTAGCGCTGAGCAGCGAGCCACGCGCTCTTGCGAAATGACGCGTCACCAATTTCGAGTCCATCGCCCCATACACGGGGAATCGAAAAATAATTTAGTTAGTCTCTCCGCTAACAGGAACTCGATTCGAGAGTTCCGGTCGAAGTCATCGGTCTTGTCCCGGCCCTCGCGAAGTACTTTACGCGTCTTCGGCTCTTTCGCGACCAAGCCTTCCCACCCGAGGGATGGGGATCGTAATTCTTCGAGTTCAAGCTGCGACAATCACCGGAGTGTAGGGAGAACTCACCATATCCAAATTCAACAACCAATATAATAAAGAAATATTACAATAAAGGAATACTAAAGGAAATAGAGCAAACCACAACTTCGAATACTATCTCCGGACCAACGTAAGTTAAGAAATATTATTATCACTATAATCATTGTATTTAACCGAGTTTGTAATTGTAGTACTCTGTATATTATTTATTTTGTTGAAAGTAAAGTAAAACCAGAAAGTTATCTTAATTATCAATTTCTAACTACTGTAACCTTCTCTTCATCCTCACAAATTCCTGGCAGTCAGAACAGATGCGCCAGGCGCTTTAGATGGTACCCCTTAAATATTAAAATCTTAAAAATCGCCCTCACGGCTTCCCTGTGTCGCGCTTAACAAATTGGTGGCAGCGGTGGGATTCCATCACTGTTTCTGGCAAATAAAAAAAAAAATATATATATATATATATATGGCAATAAATTATTCATTTTAAAGTATAGTGAATAAATCATCCTTTTTTTTGTTTGTTTTTGGAACTAATAATTCAGTAATTAATTTTATTCTATTATTCCTTTTAATTTTCGTTTTGTTGTTGTGGATACAATTACTGCCATTAACGAATTAATACAATCAAATCTTATTAAACCGGAAAATCAAATTATATATATTGTAACGGAATCGGCATTTATATTGTGTTATTTATGGAATTGTATGTGAAAGCGGCATTGGAATTGATCCGCTCGTGTCATATGAGACAACTGACAACGAACTGAATGACGCTTGACAACGATCGTAGATTGATTAACAGTCTTGACAGAGACCTCAAAGATTACGGACGCGATATCTATCTTAATAAAGTTCCGCCCTGCTATTTCTTTTATAATCGTGACTTATTTATTTGCTCGTTCGTAACATTGGTGTCAGAAGTGTTTAACGAATCTTCGCGTAAAAATATAAATAATTCGGTCGGGATAATAATTCAAAAAGCGATTTTTTTTTTTGTGTGTCGGTCAAATCGGATTATCAGTGACAACTCGCAGTAATTATGAGTAGAAGAAGGAGGATACGAGCAACAGTGTCCGAAGATGGACACGGCGAAACAGACACGATCAACACCCTTAGAGAAGAATTCCAACAAAAAATTGAAGAAAATAATCGTCGTATGGCCGAAGATTTCGAAAAATTAAAGGAAATAGCAATCGAGTCAGCAAGAGAAGCAGCCATAACATCGGTTCGGGATGTGTTACGAGAAGCAATCGGTGAAGCTGCACAGACCGCAGCCAAGGAAGCAGCACAGGAGTCAGCACGTCTCATCATCGCTGAACTCAAAAAAAATAAAGATAATGTTCCTTCCCTTACTTCCGCTTTACCTAACACTTCCGCTTCTCTACTTGATAACTCAATAACAACACACGCTGTTATTCACGACATTCCGCGACAAAATAACAATCCTCAAAGCGAATCTGTCATACCATCAACTCCCATTTCAAATCAGACTAATCTTAAGCTGAAACACGATTTGTTTGATGGTACCGGATCGTGGGACCAATACTTTAAACAATTCGATATAATTACACAATTCTATCGATATTCGATCACTGAAAAAGCAATCTTGGTCGCTTCGTCACTTCGCGGGACAGCTCGAGTCGTATTAGACGGTCTCAGCGACGAAGAAAGTAAAGATTTTTCTAAACTTAAATCAGCTCTAGATTTTAGCTTCGGGACAAAAAATTGTAACGAGAGATATTGTAATGAATTGGAGGCTCGGAAACAAAAATATAATGAAGATTTTGCGACATTTGCAACAGATATCAATCGGTTGGCTGGGTTAGCATATGCCGAAGCCAACATAGAAACGAGAGAGAAAATTGCATGCAGAGCATTTATTTCGGGGCTTTCCAATTATAATATCAAGAAAACGATCAAACTTGAGAAAGTCTCGACACTCATAGACGCACTGAATCGAGCTAAAGAAATCGGTACAGTGCTCGAATCGATAAAAAGTAAATTTTCAAATTTAAATTCTAACTTCAGACAAAATAATTTTAACAACAAATCCTCCGACTCAAACGAACTTTACAGACGAGACAAATCGAAGGAAAAATATCGAGACTCACAATTTTCATTCGACTGTTGGAAATGCGGGAAAAAGGGTCATAGACAAGCTACGTGTAGAAATCCTCCTTCGGCAGAATAAAGATTGAATAGGACTATTCTTCAATATCTATCCAAGTTTGTCTCAGAAAATCAGAAAGATTGGGACAAATGGATACCTCTTTTTTTACTAGCTTACCGTTCTTCAAAACATGAAACTACTGAATTTTCACCAGCAATGATACTTATGGGTAGGGAACTTTAGTTGCCATTAGAACTTCTTCGTGGAAATCCACAAAATGAGTATTCAGAGGCTAGTGATCCATCTGAATTCGTTGGAGAATTGAGAGAGAGATTGAATACAATTCACGAAAAAGTTAGAAAGCAGTTCATTTTAAAGAGTAATAAAATAAAATCAAAATTTGACTTAAAATCACATATGCTTTCCTTTAAACCCGGTCAGCAGGTTTGGCTTTATCACCCCCATAGAGTCAAAGGAAAGTGCCCAAAGTTGCAAAGAGATTGGGTAGGTCCATAATTAGTTAAAACCAAAATTAACGATGTAGTATATAGGATTCAGAAACTTCCTCGTGGAAAATTGATGATTGTGCATATAGATAGATTAGCACCTTTTGAAAATTAAAAAATAGCGATGGCAGTTCTGAGACGTTAATGGTGGAAAGTAGATTGCTTGGCTGGAGCCTGGTGCACTGCCCTCGGTAAAGGTCATACTGTAGCTCGGTGTACTGTGAAGGGTTTCCGAAGAATCTTTTTGTGTAGTGGGTATTCAATGTCTAACTGGGCATGGTTAGTCGTTGGTGTCACTTGGTCCGAATTTTCTCTGGCTGTGGATCAAGAATACTCCTTTAACTAACTTGGATTACTGATCATAGTTCTCGCTAGTGGATGTTTTTGAGTTCCCGAGAACAAGTTTGGATATTTTATGGTCGGATTCACTTGAGCAGTATAGGGGTGCGCACACTGTATTGTTCTGTAAGGTGACCGATAGAGTACTCAAATGAATGAAATGAATAAATGAATTAAAGCTTTCCTATTGATATCATAACGTCGGCTATTCGGGATGTAGTTCCAAAGAAAGAGAAATGTTGTTATTTTTCAACGATATTATTTTCCAGAGCACTACGCTTTTCCGTTTTTCTGTCACAGGTTGACTATTCTGCAGAGAGACCTAGTCCCTTCCATTCTTCCCGATCCCTTCAACATCAATAAGGATATCTTACAAAACATCGTGGAAATGGATTGGACGAAATTTTCGAAGGTGGACTACTCGATTTCTGGAGAAATCGCTCCACGTCGTTACGTTTCACAAGAAAGAAGATAATAAATGAAACAATTATTAAACTCAATTGTATTATCTAGAGACAGATTTTTTTTTAAAGACCGACCGACAGAAAGTTAAATTTAAATTTGATAAAATAATTAGCTTTTCAAATGTACACGCTGCTCTTCCCAGGTTTTTTAGCCATGGTTTTCCCTCGGGACTTGGGTAAATACCAGAGCAGTGTTAATAGGTCGCGATCATATCTAGATGGACCATGGCAACCACATCCTAGATAGTTAGGGAGTTGCCGGGGCGGCAACTCAAAAGGAGGGGAGTAGTGTAACGGAATCGGCATTTATATTGTGTTATTTATGGAATTGTATGTGAAAGCGGCATTGGAATTGATCCGCTCGTGTCATATGAGACAACTGACAACGAACTGAATGACGCTTGACAACGATCGTAGATTGATTAACAGTCTTGACAGAGACCTCAAAGATTACGGACGCGATATCTATCTTAATAAAGTTCCGCCCTGCTATTTCTTTTATAATCGTGACTTATTTATTTGCTCGTTCGTAACAATATATATATTGTGACGGGCTCCTCGCACCAGTATTTCGGAGACTGGGGGAGGGGCAACCGACCAAATATAACGACGCCCAATGTTCGTTTATGCACAATTTTTATGCAAAATATTTTTCACGCACTTTCACTTATTTTACCTTTCTCCTTTTTGCTGGGCGCCAGGCCACCTATTATGATACCCGATAGCCGGGGTAAACTGGTGATGATACCTTCCTTATCTTTTCTTGTCGACTAGCTGGAAAGGGGTGCAGTTCGGGGACATGCAAGCAAAATTAATACGCGAACACGGTATCTCTAATAAACAAAATAACAAAACTCTACTTTATTCGATAATTATAAGCTCAAACGATTAACAAAAATATATTACAGTTACTTTGACTCGAGTCCGACAGTTATCGCGAGATAAATACGCAATCGATTAGAACGCGGAGTCTCTGATCTGGCTATACGCCGGTTAAGCCGGTAGTACCGAGGAAAACGAATCTACAGTGCACGGACAGGAGTTAAGAATGGTGCACCACGTGCGCCTACCTTTTTCTTTCGTTTCTCGCTGCTCGTTAGATCGTCCCTGGGCCTCTCTCCACGGCTAGACTCGCTTCGCTCGAGATCCTGCTCGAACACGTTAATAATCTCGATATCTCGACTCTTCTCTACTCTGTCTTACGAATTCTTCCACTCGTTATGGACAGTCCTTTCTATTCCCTGAATTCTATGACTCGCTATTGAGATCGTCGTCTCTGTACTTCTCACACCGGAGATAATTTCTTACTTTGAATTCTACAACTCGTTAATGAGACTGTCAATTTCACACCAAATACTTCTTCCCTAAACTCGAGCGCTCTGCCGGGTAACGCGTGCCACGGACGTCCGGGGTGGGGGTCACGGACCCGCTATCGATCGACTTCGTCGATCGTCGCGTTGTTCCGCGTTCTTTCTCCCTCTATCCATCCTCGTTCGACTCTAGCGTCTCCCGGGGCTGTCGCTCTCCTTCCAAGAATCCTGTAAGTGTAATATTCACGGCAGTCGAACGTTCGTACAATATTCCGACGTTTGACGACGAGAAGCGATTCGGTTGCTACGCTGATTTTCGGGCGGCCTCGGTGCACGAGCACTCTAGGCCTAGCGCGTTGATGCGAGCGCGTTCTAACGCCTCGTCACAATATATATAATTTGTAATACTAAATTTTATTTTTATTTTTTTTGTATTGACTATCGATTAATTTAATAACCTTTCCAAATTTATTTTATTAGTATTGTCATATTTAATATTTTAGTATACTTTAAAAATTAACATAAATTTTTGGTTTTTCAATATATATCTATTTTTCCTCTCATAAATATATTTTATTGTATATTAATTAACTATTATTTATTAATCTATAATATCTCAATTTGAAGATATATATTCCAGACATTTATGGTTATTCTAATATTCGTTTTTATAAAACAATTAATTTTATTCTAGATATTTATATTTATTTAATATTAAATTACATCAATGATCTTTGTTTTATTTAAAAGTGTTTATGTTTTCTACATACATATGTACGTGTATGTATATTTACTTTTATAATTAAATTATGGTAAAATACCGTTCTATCTAGACTTTCGAGGATAAAATTTTTAATAAATAATAAATTTATTTTTATTTTTTTTATTGAACATTTGTCCCTGTCGAGTCGGCGTGGTGCATGCTCTAAGCGGTTTGAAAGGGCATGGAACGGGCGCAAAACTCGTCAGGCATTAAAGCACTCAAATCCGGGATTAATCGAAAAAACTCCGTAATCATATCAAGCAGTTGCGGAAGATTTTGCGCGAAGAATTGAGCATTGAGACGGATAGTAAAACGCAACTCAGATTCAAGCGTGAACCTGAGCGTGAAGAAGGTCGTTCGCCACTGTGTATTACCGACTGTATGACGGGTACGGATTACTTTTAAGATACGAAAACCGGACATTTGTTGCACCGCGTTTATGCTAGACCAGCAACGATTGAGGTGGTTACCTTAGATTAGGACTCTCCCCGTCGTTGTTAAAATATATAAAATATATATATAAATAAAAGGGTGTTTTAATCCCTGTTTATATATATAGGAAACTCGTCGTTTATCCCTTCTCGGTGTCCAGTATAGGGTCGAGTGCATACTACGGTCTTGTGCGTTATCCGCCAATACAGGCTACCAAACCGGCTGTCGGATTCTGTTGCAAGGCCCAAGGTGGCACGGATCTTGGGTAATTCGCAGGCCTAGGTAAGCGGTTCCTGTTACAGGCTACCAAACCGGGCAATAACCGCTAGCTGGGGTCTCTGGGAGTTCGGTCAGTCGCTTGTTTTATTTCCTTATTTTTATTTTCATAATTAATAATCAAATTTGAGGTTGATCTTTTTTTTTATTCCCTTATTTTAATTTTACCGTTTCGGTTGTTTTTGTTGGTACTTGGGGGAGTAAATAAGGTGCAACAATGCCGGACAATACCACAGCCCAGCAAACCGCTCAGAATCAAACCCTCAACCCTCTCGATAGCTCAGCCTATCTGGATTATTTGACCGTTAAAGACGTCATAGATAAGGTGCCCAAATATGACGGCAAAAATGTTCGATTCTCGGATTTTGACACAGAAATTAAGGCACTTCAACAGGGGTTACCCGCTGGAGCCGAGACGAGACTCATTAACGGGATTCTCGGTAGTCTCCGGGGACGTGCCAGAACCCATGTTGAGGGCAAGCCTTTCGCTACGATAAAGTCCCTTATGAGAAACCTGAGAGAAAAATTCGCGCCTGATCATGATTACGAATATTATCGAGGACCACTTCTCGAGGCTCGAATGAGGAACGATGAAGACGTGTCAGATTTTTATTCGCGCCTTCAGCGCTATATCCGACGCGCCGTAAGCGAGGTAGAGGAGCAAGACGGTCCAGAGGAGGCTGCCAGTTCCAAGAGACGTCTCGAGGCCCGAGCTTTGGACGTCTACTTGGATGGGTTGCCGAACGGAATAAGGTCTTATGTCCATAGTCGTGATCCGACGACCTTAAAAATTGCCTGGGAACTCGCGTTAAAGGACGAAAAGCGCTCTCGCGCTCGCTCTCCAAGGAAAGACAGCTCCTTTCGGGACGAGGCGGATTTGCGTCGCGCTCGTTATCAAGATAGTTCGTCAGAGGGCGAATTTCGGTCCTCCTCGCGCGATAGGGGATTCTCGCCGCGTCGACGGGTTTATACGGCCCGTGCTGAGCGATTTTTGTGTAAAGTATGCCGCGAATGTGCGTGTCGCCCTCAGCAGCGTGAATCACGTTACCGACGTCGAGACGACAGCGGTTCTCGGGAAAGAAATCGTCGTAGAGATAGTTCTTTCGACAGTCGGACTCCGGAACGGAAGTCTTTGCGCTTCGGAGATCCGACCCCTCCCTCAAAAGTCAACAGCGATGCAAAGGCCTCTTTAAACGAGGAACCTGGTCGCCCGGACGACGCGTCAGCGACCAATGTCCAGAAACCGCGTCACTCTCCTGCGGGAAAATTCCAGTCGTAACAGTTAATTTTCAGAGCATCGCGAGGCAGCCCAGAGGAGTCATCGAAGCCGAGTCCCCAGACTTGAAGAGTGAAACACCTTATCTTTTGGCCGATTCGGGTGCCGTTGTAAACATGATCGAGGTCAATGCCCTCCGCTCGGATATTATGGTTAACGAGGAAGAGATTGTGAGAATACATGGAATTTCCGATGATGACTCATCCATACGCTTGCAAGCCGTTGGTACCGCAATCGTGGAATTGTTTTCGCAACCTGTGAGATTGTACGTGTTCCAGGGAAGCCTTCCCGTACCTGGTGTCGGCATTGTGGGCGAGGAATATCTCGTGCAGGAAAAGACCGAGATATCTTACCATCACAACGCTCTGATGATTGTGAGTCGACCCACACGGCCCATACCGTTTCTGTGTGACAAAATACCTTCTCGCGTAGGTGAATACGCAAGTGTCGAGACCATTTCCGACTCAAAGTCCGGCACCGGTATGAGGTTTGAATGCACCAATAGACAGTCGGTATGCATAGTACGGGTCCCAGCACGTACACGGAAACCGGTAAAAATAAATATTAAAAATCCAGACATTCGTGAAGGATATCTTCCCCGTCTTCTGACGGACAAGGGATTTTTTATCGACGAAGCGGCCGTCACTGCCCACCGGGGAACTTGCTACGTCATGGCGGTTAATACTACGCCGCAGGATGCCGAAATCGTCATCCCCGCCCAACAACTCATTCCTTTTGAGTATCGCGGGCCGCCTGAACAAATCTCGGATTCTGACTCGATTAACGAGTCCGATATCGCAGGAATGAATTGGACTTCGGCAATTCTGTCAGTGTTAAGCACTGACCATCTAAATTCGGAGGAATACGAGCATGTACGCTCACTAGTCTCCACATTCCCTGATCGCTTTAATTTGCCTGGCGATAAATTGGGCCGCTCTAAGCTGATGCGGTGCACAATTCCTACCACCGATGACCTCCCAATCAATACCCGACAATATAGATATCCGGTGGTGCACAAGGAGGAGATTAACACTCAGATGAACAAACTCATGAAGGACGGGAAAATTCAACCCAGCGCCTCGCCTTACAACTCTCCTTTGTGGATCGTTCCGAAGAAAGCCGATGCTGCGGGCAATCGCAAATGGCGCGTGGTCATCGATTATCGGGCCTTGAACGAGAAAACGCTACCTGATGCGTACCCTCTCCCGCATATTACTGATATTCTGGACCAGTTGGGAGGTGCAAAGTATTTCAGCATCTTCGACCTCGCCAGTGGATTCCACCAAATCGAAATGGACCCTAAGGATCGTCCAAAAACAGCATTTTCAACGCCTGAGGGGCATTATGAATTCACTGTTCTTCCGTTTGGACTGCGCAATGGACCGCCAGTCTTCCAACGGCACATGAACGTGGCCCTCTCTGGGTTACAGGGTGTGGAACTGTTCGTCTATCTCGATGATATCATCATCTACGCACCCACTTTCGAAGAACATGGGCGACGAGTCCGAAGGCTCTTGACACGTCTCCGACAGGTCAATTTGACCCTCCAAACTGAAAAGTGTCAATTTCTTCGTTTGGATGTGACATACTTGGGGCATATTATTTCCAGCGATGGAGTAAAGCCTGATCCGATGAAGATAGAGGCTGTAAAGAAGTACCCACCACCTTCGAACGTGACGGAGGTGAGACAATTTCACGGATTTGCAAACTACTACCGTCGCTTCATCAAGGACTTCGCCATTATGGCGAAACCGTTAAGTAATCTGCTGAGGAAGGGTAGGAAATTTGAATGGACGGCGAAGGAACAGGAAAGTTTCGAGGCGCTGCGCGACGCACTGTTCGAGCAGCCGCTTCTGCAATATCCGAATTTTAGTCAGCCCTTCGTGCTCGCCACTGACGCTTCTGACGCTGGGCTTGGAGCCGTGCTCAGCCAAGTTATCAATGGAGAGGAGCGTCCTATTTCATATGTCTCCCGTTCTCTGAAACCAGCGGAAACCCGATACCACAGCAACGATAAAGAGTGTCTCGCAGCGGTGTGGGCAATTGGGTATTTCAAGCCTTATTTATACGGCCGACCATTTTCCCTTATCACCGACAACCAAGTGCTTGCGTGGCTACATAATATGCAGGAAACTACACGTTTCAGATTAAATATCGGCCAGGGAAACTAAACCAGAACGCAGATGCTCTGTCTCGCAACCCCATTGCGGGAGTTGCAGTTGTTTCCGTGTTTCCCATAGCCAAAGAGACTGTTATCCGACCGCGAACAGCCAGCTCTGCAGGACCATCATCAATTCTCGTTCGACCCAGGACTCGTACCCAGAGTGTAACCGTACCGTCTAAAAACCCTGTGGCACCGTCAGTCTCAAGAGCGGCTGAGATCAGCTCTATTGGATCTAGGGTTAAACGTCGTGAGGAGATACGACCATCAGCGAAACGAGTGACCTATAAGGAACCGGACACCGACACCACGGGGGACGAATCCTCGACGGAACAGATTCCACCGATCCGCGTCAGTCACCGAAGCATGCTGCCCAGCCCAGCTGCAGACACAGAGACGGACACCACTGAACACGAGGACGCAGGATGCGAGTCCATTGACAAGCCGGAACCTGAGGTGCCACGCAGGAAGCAAGAAGTGGCGATCGTCGAAGTCGCTCCGCAAGAGTCTAGCGACAGTGAAGCTGAACCACCTGCGGAACGAACGTTAACGCCCGAAAAGCAGCATGAACCCGTGGCCACAGATTTCCTGGACGGATTACGAAAATCTTTCTCTCAGTTCGATGAATCTCTTCGCGTACGCAACTACGTTGAGGAAGAAGAGGGAGCCCAGGAGAGGCCAGTGTTACCCACACCAGATGAGGAGCCATCTTCCGTTGACGATTTGGCGGAGTTGGTTGGCATGGGACGACAATGCCTGCAGGACTTGAAGGATGCACTTAAGCAACACGACTTGAGGAATATCGAGGCTGATATCAAAGAGCCGACCGAGACAGAACCTCCACCTCGCGACATCGACTTGGAAAGGTCCACAGTAATTCCGGTCAACAGAAGATCAACGATACCAACGCCTCTGCCTGTTCGTGGGCCCTTGGCTCGGTCTAGTCCTCGCCCTGATACGAGAATTTCCTCGAGGGAACGAGAACCACCAAGCAACATTATTCAGGACCCGACGCCCTTGGAGAAAACGGACACAGAGGCCATCTCTTGCAGAAGCCCTACGGAGAACTCTGACCAGACCATGGCCACTCAAATTCCTTTTTCGGATAGATCTTCTAGCACGTCCGACGAAGACGCGTTCCAAAAGATGCCAGACCACAAAATCCACAATAAAGAACCAGGGACATGTGTCATTGAGCAGAGTCGAGAGTCGGTGACCTATGAGGGCAGCATCGTGGCTCATTTTATTAGCGCCGATTTCGAAATCACCAACCCCATCGGTCAGCTATTAATTGAACTTGGGCGCATCAATCAGGATTATTTAAAGGATAATCAATTAAAGAAAGGCGACGTGGCCGTCTCACCAAAAGGACACTTTAAAACCCTCAGTGTCGCCCTCAAGGAAAGTCATCATGACCAAGTGACGCCGGAGGATTTGCTACTGGGACTACGCGCTCTTCGGGAAGCGGTCGAACATTATCGCATCCCTCACCTATGAATCACCAAGCTAGGCGACGGCCTTGAGAATATCCCTTATTATGTTCTCAAACAGATGCTGGAAACCATCTTTAAAGGCATCCCGGTAACTATCACCGTGTGTAACGGCTTCATTAAAAACGAACCGCCGCAAAGCCAACGCTCCGAAATCCTTCGAGAGGCACACGAGAGCTTAACCGGGGGTCATAAGGGCATAACCAAGACATATAGGCGCCTGCAGGAAAGGTTTAAATGGGCGGGAATGAAGCAGCAAACAGAGGAATACGTTCGTCGTTGCAAAATCTGCCAGGAACAAAAATTAGCACGCATTAAAACTCGTCAACCTATGCAGATCACCGACACACCCTGCGATATATTTGAGAAAATCGCGATCGATGCTGTTGGTCCTTGGCCATTACTCCCAGCGGAAATCGTTACATTCTCACAATGCAAGACAATTTTTCGAAATTTTGTGCTGCTGCTCCGGTGCCCAATATTAAAGCAGAAACTGTGGCGTTGGAATTTGCAAGGCACTGGATCGCACTTTACGGCGAGATCAATTCTCATCGATCGCGGTACGTGCTTCGCCAGCAAGCTATTTCAGCAGCTAGCGGAGATCTTTCGTGTAAAAACCATAACCACCTCTGCGTACTGCCTAATGGTTCATTGGAGCGTAGCCATATAGTACTAGCCGAATATTTGAAGGCATTCTTATCTCACTTCGATGACTGGGATGAGTTATTGCCTTTCGCCATGCTCGCGTATAACACCTCTGTCCATTCGGGAACGAATTTCAGCCCTTACGAGCTAATGTACGGGAAAATATCGCGTCCGATATCTGCGTTTCCGACTGTCGAAAGAATTGAGACGTACAATCAATATATGATCGATCTAGTAACCAGGCTTGATGAGATTCGTCGAATTGCGGCGGGCAACCTCGTGTCAGCAAAAAAGCGCTCTAAACAGTTATACGATCGCGAGGCGCATCCTGTTAATTTCGAAATAGGAGACGACATATATGTCCTCCAAGAACCGCGTAAAGGGAAATTTAGCCCTCAATACCACGGCCCTTACGAGGTCGTCGGCATCACGGAAAGAGGAAACGTGACTTATTCCAACAAGGCCGGCAGACTCGAGACCAAACATCCTAATAAAATAAAATTTGCAAATTAATAATCGAAACGACGAGTTTTTTTTTGTTACAGATCAAGTTGCCTCTGCGGGTCCTCTTCTTTGCCACTCTTGTTCCGCATGCTGTTGTGGCCTCGCCGGGTTACCAGATGCGGCCAATGTCTGATCATCCGGGTATATTCTACGAACAACTGCCCGACATCCGCGTGACTACGACCGATTGGAAAATCGTCACGTATCTCGATCTCGAATGGCATCTTTCTCGCCAGCCCTGGGGCTCCGAGCAGGTTCAACATCTCTTGCACGAGTGCACGTCTCTCATTGGACCGAGCCAATGTCGCGGTCTTTTACCCGAAGCCCGCCTTTGCGGCCGAGAAAAGAGAATAGAAGGGTTAAAATCTCAGATAAGAGCTCTCGTTACCCCAGCGGAGGATACCAAAAGCCCTAGGACGCAGAAGAATCGCGGGGCTCCCTTAGGTTTTGTGGGCACCATATCTCATGCCTTCTTCGGAACACTCACAGAGGATGATGCTGATCGGTATGGTAGCGAGATCGCCGACCTTGAGAAGAAAGGACAGGAGCTCACGCACCTCGTGAAGAACACGACTCATATCATTCGAGGAGCAATCAATCAAATTGATTCGGAGATACATCTTCTCGATTTCGAGGTCAGGCACATAACCAACGCCACTGCTGATGTACAACGAACCCTGCACTGGGAGATGGAAGATATTCATCGTCTGAACTACACCACTCATCTCATCAGCCTATCCGCCAGCATGATCGACGCCGCCGACAACTATATCAGAACTTTGCAGCGCTTCGTAGACGCTATTCACAACCTACAGCTGGGAATTCTGCATCCAGATCTGCTCTCTATCGAACAGCTTACTACCGCAGCGAATCACGTGAGAGAACATACAAAAGCGTTGGAGTTTCCTGTCACCATGACTGACCTGAGAACGACAGATCTTTCGGCGATCAGCCGTACCTCCACTAGATATCAAGACGGACGACTTCTGGTAAGCATTATTCTACCGTCGTTGGAGATCAAACCCTTCCAACTCTACCGCCTGTACCCTTGCTTGCGGCCTCAGAATTTCAATGGTACCACGAAGGGCACTGCCTACGTCCAACCAAGGCAGCCGTACTTGGCCTGGTCCAATGAGCAGGGAAAATACTTCACCTTCGACGAATCCTACCTGAAGAAATGCTATCACTTGCCAACCAGCTACGCCTGCCCTTTACACGCTGCATTGAGGGACGTTCATGATGAAGACTCTTGTGAAGCACGCCTACTGGTCGCGCCAACTAACGAAGCTCTCCGGAGATGTGACATTCGCATGGCTCGTAACCATCAAGCCCAATGGACATTCCTGGAGCACACCCACGGATGGCTATACTCCTTGGACACGACTGAAACCTTGCGGGTAAAATGCCTTGATGGCACCACGTCAACCGTCTCCATCGAGGGATCAGTATCCTGTACAGCCAGTTAGACCCTGGCTGTACAGGATACTCCTCACACATCACGCTTCCTCCGACCAACGTCATACCATCTTCCATCGACAGTATACACCAGCCACCGGCCGTTCTGAACATCAGCGAGCTGTCTTTTCCTATAGGCGAAACATACGAAAAGGACCTCGACCCTTTGGTACTTGCAGCACGGGTGCCGTCGCTTGGTGGTCAGCTTCATCAAGCAGATGTAAGCCTGGATGCCATTGAGACCCATTTGGATCAACTGGCTAAGGAACAGAAGGCGATCAAGTGGTACCATCGCACGACAACATGGGCTTACAGCGGAATTGAACTTTCGCTCGCGACAGCGGCGACCTTGCTATTATACTTTGCCCGCAACAGCCTCCCTGGAATCATCTTTGGATGCTGCAAACGTCGTCGGATATATTATCGGGAACCAGTCAGCACGAGCAGAGAGGGAAACCCTCCAATGAGCTTCCCTTTGAGAATCAGCGCGCCGATACAACTGGCCATCGAACCTACGCGTACCGCACCGGCATTGCCCACACAAGGTCCAAGTCACGCTGTAACACTTGTAACGTAACCGTAACACCATAAAGACAAAATTCTTTCATAGTTTTAAAATTTTTTTTGTATTACCAATTTAGATACTTATATGAGGAATAATTACTAGTATTTAAGTACTAAAAAAAAAAAAAAACTTTGTGACGCAAGAGCGCCTCGCTAGTAGCTCAGTAGAACCCTCTAATTAATTTTTCTTATCATTCTTGCTTCCTTCGTCAGGTTGAACCCCGGAGATTAAGGTCCCCGAGCTTCAATCTGATAGTGGGGGTGTTATATCCGTACAAGGATATTGCGAAAAATAAATTCTTTTTGGCGCATCGACCTTTGCGATGCGGAAGCCTTTACCTAGCGCTGAGCAGCGAACCACGCGCTCTTGCGAAATGACGCGTCACCAATTTCGAGTCCATCGCCCCATACACGGGGAATCGAAAAATAATTTAGTTAGTCTCTCCGCTAATCTACACCCGACAGGAACTCGATTCGAGAGTTCCAGTCGAAGTCATTGGTCTTGTCCCGGCACTCGCGAAATACTTTACGCGTCTTCGGCTCTTTCGCGACCAAGCCTTCCCACCCGAGGGAACGGGAAGTCACCTAGGTGAGTGTGCATCATAATTCTTCGAGTTCAATCTACGACAATCACCGGAGTATAGCAAGAACTCACCATATCCAAATTCAACAACCAATATAATAAAGAAATATTACAATAAAGGAATACTAAAGGAAATAGAGCAAACCACAACTTCGAATACTATCTCCGGACCAATGAAAGTTAAGAAATATTATTATCACTATAATCATTGTATTTAACCGAGTTTGTAATTGTAATACTCTGTATATTATTTATTTTGTTGAAAGTAAAGTAAAACCAGAAAGTTATCTTAATTATCAATCTCTAACTACTGTAACCTTCTCTTCATCCACACAAATTCCTGTCAGTCAGAACAGATGAGCCAAGCGCTTTAGATGGTACCCCTTAAATATTAAAATCTTAAAAATCGCCCTCACGGCTTCCCTGTGTCGGGCTTAACAACATTAGTCAGCGAATCTAGCTAAATAATGTTTTATTCGAAACATGAAAACATTTAACCCAAGAAACAATATTTTCTGATAGAAAAAATATAACTACCGATGCCACAACGTAAGATGCATTCTGATAGAGAACTACGTAAATGTCGGTAATAGAGAAGCCGCGATTATTTCCCCCTTTTATTTAATTTATTAGCCTACGTTTAGACTGTTTCTGCTTTTTTTCGTTGTCTCTTCACCAATTTTTCATCTTTAATCTTATTCAATTCCATTCTCCCTATTCTTTGCTCTTTTCTAGTTCCTTTTTTCACCTATTCGTCTTTCCTTTGCTTTATCTTTGGCATGTATTATCTCAATCCATTTATCAAATATAAATAAATAAATAATTCATTTAAGAATATATTATTTTATAATTATATAATAATATTAAATTAAAAACTACCACTAGGAACACAACGGACCAAAAATGGTAATAGCTGGCACCAAAAGTGGCCAGACACGATGTGTTACTTTTCGTTGTTCTGTATGTAGCCAGATCGTGTTTATAGTATAATATAAGTTATTCTTTTCGAACTTGCATTTTGATCGAGAAAACAAACTTTACTTTGATAATGTATACATGATAGTGTTCAGAATTAAGCGAAATAAGTAATTATTAAATTACCAACCGTCGGCCAAACGTTTTTCGCAATATATAATAATAATAATATATATAAATTCCGAGGTGCTAGATATTTTGTCGTATTTTTTCGGCGCGTCGCTAAGAAATGAGTTGAAAGCGGCAAAAAGTGTGGCGAACGAAAAGGGCCTAAATTTCAACTCCGGTAAATCTCAATTTCCTATGTAGCCTAGCAAGTATACTTTGAACTCAATAAATCTCAATATTGACCATTAATAACGAGACTGGCCACAAACGTTACAGTGGCCACAAATGGTACGTCTACCCAATAATTTACTATATGCATCCACCACGGTATCTCAATTCAATAATAAAAATGGTAAACCATCGTCAGCAACTAGGTCAAAGATAAAATGATCTGCATACAAGAGAGACACCAGCTTTGAAACCGTAGGAGGCAACGTATCAAAATATACATACACGACGCATTAAAACATAAAATATACTTGGCGTTGAGACGCTGCCGCATCTCTTGATACCAGAGCGCGAATGTAACAAGAATAAGCGCAATTACATTTATATAATGCAGTTGTATAATTACTGGTATCGAAATGTGTATGAAGGAATGGTAGACATTGGTTCACCTGAATCCAGATGCAGTAGTAACAACAACAACAACAACAACAACAACGGGGCAGGGTGCACCCGTATGGATGTACAATGAAACCCGGGGAAACTGAACATCAAGCGGCTCTGTATACTTGTTTCCCAACCGGATTAGCCTCGTTGTATCATTGTATTTCACGTTGTTCGCTATATGTATTCAAAGTGCACAGCCGGTAGCGGACTGGACGATTGATTTAATGAAAGCCGGGAATTGGTATATGCAGTAGGTATATAAACGGACCGGTGAATTCTGCGCTTCCGGTCGACCGAGGAAATATTCTCTATAGATCCTTTTCTCTCACAATCACATGCATAATGTCGTGTACTTTTTTTTTCAACAAACCCGGCCTGCACAATGCTATACGAAAATCCCTTTTTCGCTGGCCTCGACCGGATTGTTATATATTTCCATCATTTGATACATAATATTACAAGTGTTTTGTTAACTATTTTTTATTTTCCATTCTGCTGAAACTTCTTTCCAGTCATTCCCTATATAAATTTGTTAATTAATTGTGTTACTTGTAATATTTTTAATCGAGGCAGGTATTTTTTTGTGATTTCCAGTTTCGGATACGCAAGATTTTTTTTCTTAAGGGAGTTGTTTTGTTTTTAGTACCCGAAATACAGCCTGCAATGATTTGAAAATATAAAAATTGTTCGAAATGATAAACTGACTGAGCAGATATAATTTTAACACAAGTTAAAATTATATATTTTGTTTTAACAAAGCACAAAAAAAATAATAATTTGGATTTTAGGACTGGTTCAATCGTTAAATTTCAGATATTACAAGACGTGTGTTCGAAGTACGTTAGTAAACATCCGGTATACGACCGTGAAAAAAAAGCTCTTACGATGACGGCACCTCTCTTTTCACGCTTATATGTATTTATACAATTTTGTTCATTTGTGAGATATTTTTACGATATTAATATTGCATCCGCAACCAAGCAATATTTTAACGAACACCGCCACAAAAATATTTCAGAGAAGTTACAAAATGATTCAAACGAAAAAAGTTAAAAATCCAATGTTTAAAATCAATCCTACGCGGAGTTCATATTTGAGCCTATAATTACAATCGGTGTTGCCAGCTAACATATCTTACTTCAATATGGATGAATGAAAAATAGTAATCTTTTTTTTGGATTTCATTCGTGCCACCATTCTGCATTGATAACAATTTATTGATTTTGACCAACACGTCTCAAATATATTTGATGAAAGTTTTGAGATGGAAAACGAATAAAATTTCACTTCTTTCATTGACGACATTATAAAAAAGTTGCTCATGGCAACTTAAAATCCGCACCGAGAGTTTAAGTTTATTTGTGTTTAACGTGATCAGTGTGAATAATTTTCAATATATTCCTAGTTGATAATCGCTTGAACTCCTTCCTTCTGTGTTAATAATTGATTTTTTTTTGGTCTGCAACAAGATTTATATTTTAGTTAATGCATATCCCGCGCAGAAAAAAAGTAGTCCAGGATAGAGTCCTGAATGGAGTCCCGGATAGAGTATGGGAAGGAGCCCCGGATGGAGTGCGGGTAGACCCAGCGGGAGTCCTGAATGGATTGTCAGATAGCGATCGGCATTTGAGACTCCCGAAGTCCATCTTAAAATCCGTCCCGGACTTTTTCGCGGGCTCCATCCGGGACTCTTTCTCGCGGACTCCATCCGAAATTTCATCTCTGGCCGTCCAGGAATCTCAACAATCAACATCTGTTTTTACAATTATAACAATTATTTCTTAAGAAAAAAAACTTTGGAAAATCTTGATATCCTGTAGGCGCATTAATTCTATAGGAATCCGATAATTTTAATGCTGAAATAACTATTCATCACGCTGATGGTTATAATAAGGAAGCACAAAGTATTTCCACCCAAGTCATTTATCACTGCACAAATTTGTAGATCTAACCACTATGATATTTATCAGACTTTTTATTGCCACGCACTAATAATTATTATTGGCAATTCTAGTTACGCGTGAATTGGGAAAACACAGAGCGGCTATTTCGTTTTTACCAAATGGGGCCGTATCAGCCAACTGTTAAAGACTGCTGAGATTCCGTGAAGGCTGTTGAAAATCGACCAAGTTCGCTCGTCAATTATCAAAGTGACTCTGACACTTCGCGGATTATATCCAGAGTCAGTCAGCCGAGTCGTTTTCTCAGTATTTTTTTATTTTGCGTATAATTTTTCTCAAAAAAATAATTCTGGTAACAGCGTAGATTTGTCCTTTTTATTATCTTCACCGTGAGAAGCCCGGTTACATGTTAATTCTATAATTCGAGAACCGATCAATCAACTTATCTAAATCTTTGTATAAAACTTGAATAGAGTGTGTCGTCGTTTTATACTGAATTTGGTGAGTATTCAAGATAGAGTTTATAATTCTGACAATATTTAATTTTTTTTTCCAAACTTTTTCTATGAAGAAGCGAAAATAAATCAGTTATAAATCAGTATACTTTCTGGTAGAAGTAGCTTTATAATAATTGAGGAAGGAAAAAATAATGAGGAAGCAATGTGCAAGGTTTTGAAATTGCCTGAAACCCCGAGAAAAGAGATCTAGAAAAGAAATTCTGGATGTATGCGTTTGGATATTTATTTATTAAGTTATTTATCACTATTCCGGATGGAGTCCGGGAAAGAGTTCCGTATTTTGAACGTCAGGGATAATGTCCGGGATGGAGTCTGGAGTGGACTTCGAGTAGTCTCAAATGCTGAAGTCCACCTGACAACCCATCCGGGACTCCCGCCGGGACTGCCCGGACTCCATCCAGTACTCCTTCGCGAACTCCATCCGAGATTCCATCGCGGACTACTTTTTTCTGTGCGCGATATTTTTTATATCCATGGTTTTGGCATTTTAAAGGGCGCTGCTGTACTGAGTTATTCAAAGTCTACTTACATGTAAGTTTGTCTGTACATTTCAGACCAAAGCATAATAACTTTGTAATCAGTTTGCAAATTAAAAATACGTTTATCTCTATTTTTTGTTTTTTTCAAATTTCAGGTAAAGTATTAAAAGGAGTTGGCGTTTTGTTTTGAGTTTTAATACGAAAACTACGTTTCATAGGCACACAAAATCTTTCTGTGTGATCTATGCGATCCTTCAGTAGTTTTTGTATTTTCAGACAACTCTCTTTTGCCTAATTTATATGTGATAAGAAAGTAATAACTTTTAATAGATACTATGGATCGCATCAAAATTTATTTTGTGTATCTTCGACGAATAAAATGTAAATTTGATATTAAAGTTGAAAAAACACCAATGCCTTTTGGTACTTTGCTTGAAATGTAAAAATCTGTTCCTTTTTCATTTTTTTTGCATTCAAGGTAAGGTAGTAAAAGCATTGAGTGGTTCATTTCCATTTTCAATACCAAAACTACATTTAATTCACAGAAGATACAGAGTTAATTTGAGTGCAGTCTGCAGTTTCTTTCAAAAGTTATTACGCTTTCGGACGTCCCAGACATACAGACAGATAGACAAAAATGAGTGAATGTTTTTTTTTTTTAGTCTAGGACACTCAAAACGCTTATTTGCTTTCTCTTTACATACTTTGTATGTGATGAGAAAATAGAAATGTATACTGTTGATGCGTCCAGACGAACTCACTGAGAGTTCGTACTTTCGGAAACGTAACGGCGATCTCACTTTTGAGTCAAGACGTTGGCCTTTTACTTGGGGATGGAGACCTCGCCAAGTACTGCCGTAGATAGGATGTGTGGTTGATAGGGAATTGGTGACTCAGAGTGTCACAACGCAAGAATTACATGCAGAAATAATCGAAGACTGTCTTTTACCCACACTTTATACTTTAATTTGGTGAATGCTCGTTGGTACAGTCACTGATTACAAAAGTCTTACTAGACTAACTTATTTACTTAAGTCTCAGCCGGGCAGAGGGCTATCGGAGAGACTTTCGATGCAGAGCCTTGCTCGCTCTGGTGAAGACGCAGTATAGCAGCGTGACAATGTTCGGAGAGTAACTCCCTGATTACAGAAAAAACTCGCCCTTATATACTAAATTCGCGGTACAATTACGTGGTGGGGATGTCGTACCCCAGAAAGTATACCGTAAACATTTCTTGAGATGGTACATACGGTGTACGCATGAAAACCCTTACTATAGTACAGGGGAATAAAAAGAGTATTAAAAGAGAGTGTTAGATGTTGCCTACGTGACACTTTGTCTAGGCAAGTTTACATTAAATGTCAGACTGAATAGATATTGTACATACGGTTTTATAGTTTTACTCAGGTCGACAGAATCTTATCGACGGTGTGGTGCTTTAAAGAAGGGCTACAGATATGTTCGGGCAAACTTCTAACGCTTCACAGTGGTATCACATGTCGGACTAAGATAGTTTATTACTTATGCTAGAAGTATGGGTACGCGCCTCCTTAAGGGTTAGGCGGCTAGAGCAGGCGATGAGTGAGGGTGCTAGTTATGGGGGACACGTGCCCCGTTCGGGTCTGCGTGACTAAAGTAAACATCCCTCGATATACATTTGACGCGCAGTAGGCGGTAACAGAATTCTTAGAGTACGCGTGTTACATGGGTTTGAGTATACCGTACAGGAGTAATATTACTTTAGCAATGTTTTATATTAATTTTAGTTTAGCTAGTAGGTTACGTACGGACGTAACACTGTTGACCCCTCGAATAAACATTTTTTTACATAGTGCTGGTAGCATTTAGCTTAAGGAGGTTGGAGCGCTACGTACTAATCAAATGAGCTATTACTGAAAATATTTTTAGGACACACGTAATAAATATATATTATATTATATTTATATTTTGGTATTATTGTGTTAGTCAGACTTCGTGTATGCGAGAAAAGCATATAAATTGCAACTATTTAATCATATATACTAATAATTAGCTAAAAACGAAACCTCTAACTTAGGGTTTTCAACCTGGAAAAAGAAATTATCATTATTGCTGATAGAAAAAGGCTTGTACGTGGTTAGAGATGTGTTGTTTCAAGAGATAATAGAATAAAATAGTTATTTATCCATTAAAAGAAATTAAATACATATTTTGGCAAGATTTTGTTCATCTCGAAAATACTTTCGAAATGGGTCCGTATGGTATGCCGACACTCAAAATACCGACAGTCAAAATACTGACAGACAAAACACCGACAAACCAAAATAACGACAAATCAAAATGCCGATATTCAAATACCGACAAATCAAAATACCCTACCGACATTGGAATTTCCGTCAAATCGAAATAACGACTACCAATCACTACTAATACTTAATTTTTTTAATATTCAAAACTATGGTATGTTATGTTATGTTATGTTTCATGTTATGTTCGGTATGTTGTGTGTATGTTATGTACAAACTCGGTATGCTGCTCGGTATGTTGTATGTATGTTATGTAAAACGAAAGCAAAATCCTTACGGAAAACGCAATGGCGCGAATACACAAATTCACACAGGCAGAAAACTCACAATAATCACACGAAACGAAACCATCGAAACACACCGCGACAGCATATCAGCGAGATAAACAATCTAACACTTCACGCGTTCACAAGCTCAGGTTAAACGCAACCCCACGCAAATAACTCAGAGAATCGCGTGACTCGTAATCAGAGACCACGCGAGACAGCCTTTCTTCATGATCGTGAATGTTCTTTCTTCTTTTCGAGATTTTCCGCCCCGCCAGATCAACGCCACTTCACGGCAAACATTCGCTTTCTCTTACCGCAATTGCTCGCCGAATGTCATTATGACAACGTGAGATTTGCCCAGCAGGGTTTCCCATCGACGATGCCAAGCCTCGACCGTTTTCTGCGTACGTGTGATTCCCGCAGAATTGTTGTCGTAAACCGACCACAAGCAGGTTGGATGCAGTGGGAGGGGGGGGGGGGGCGTATTTCCCTCGATCGACTTACACCCACTGATCCCTTCGCACCTCTTAATACTTTTTTAACTTTGCCCAATATATAATTCTCCTCGAACCACAAGGTTAATACACGGGCGAGAAGCGGCATCTCATCTTTTAACAACAAATACACCCGCGGAACATCTTGCTCCGGAAGAAAAGCCAGTGCCGTCAAATGGCGGATCATCAAACTAAATTGAACATCCGCGCCGTAAGCAGAAGCAAGGCCCAGTTTCTGCAATTTGACGCCACAGAATTTGCCCCAAATGAAAAAAACAACATATGTGCTTAACGCCCACGAACACTTCCTTCGTTGCATTGATAACAGCACGCTCGAAATCCATGGGAACGTACTGCAGATGCATCTCGAAGCCCAACTCAAAAACAGCATCGCGGATCACTTCAAACAGATGCACGTAACAAACCTACTTTTTGCTACACGAACCTGCTTTTTGCTACACGAACACCAGCGGCAGCACACGACTATGTATCCCACCCACATGGGCATGAAAGCTGTACATTTGATACAGAATGTTCAGAAGCGTCTTAAAAGTACCGTCCATAATCCAATAGAGATCCTTTGCCAAAAATGCAAGATCATCCTTAGTGCAAAAGACAATTACGCGCTCATTATTCACGAGACGGTCCGACCACAAAAACCGCGAGCCAGATACAGTGACGCACAATTCCGCAGGCACAACAAAATCAGAGAGCAGGGTAGGATTCGTACGAGATTGCATGCGTTGACGACAACAAACACGTTGCAATAGCGCATCCTTCGATGGCAAATCAACACTACACTCCGGGCTTATTTCGGATAGAACTTGTGTAAAACTATAATAATCACGATAATACAAAAACACCAAACAATACAAAGTCCAACACACAGCACCGAGTTCGTCAGCTATTAACTCTACTGCTACTATTGTCGGTGTTTTGATTTGTCGGGATTTCGATTTGTCGGTATTATCATTTGTCGGTATTTTGAACTACCGGTATTTCGAGTGTCGGTATTTTGGGCGTCGGTATATCAATTGTCGGTCAAACGGAAGGTACTCCTTTCGAAACGTCACAACGTCACATGGTTTCCGACGTTGGCAGGACTGAATAGTCGTTCGATTTATGCCGACAGTTCCCAGAAGTAAAACGTTTCTGTCACGTGATACAAAAATTTCGAAGTCTGAGTCGCATCTTTGCGGTCCAGATGGAAAATTTGCAATAAAAAGGAAACTCAAATGGAAAGAGAACCTTCGAATTGCAGCAAAAAGGAGGAAAATGTCTTCGCAACCGGTTAATTGCAGTGTAGAAGAACGTCGAGTCGTAGAATTTACCAAATTGGCAGAAGAAATGTGGTGCAAATTTTGCCAAATTTCACTGTCTTTCCGTTTCTTGGAAAAAGAGGAGATAATTGGCTTGACCAGCATTTTCACTGTTAGATGTCATCTGTGTCACCTGCTTCATAGTGTTCACACCTCAAAGTTTTATCAGAGCAGTGAGACAAGCAAAAAAGTATACGATGTGAATGTTAAAAGGGCCTTGAGTAAGTACTACGTTGAGTGTTCACAGTCATGGCTATGCAGACCTGAAGTTTACAGCGCTGCATGATTTTGATGAATTTTAGGTGCCATTGATGGGGGTATAGGTCCAACGCAGCTCAATACCATCATCTCTTGTCGAATTATCCTTCCGTTGACTACCACCTTGTTCAAGCGAAAGGAACAATGGAAATGCTATCGAAGAAGCTACTAAAGACAGTTGCAGAGAAGCTTTGCGGACAGAAAAAATATGACTGAAGCAGAAGTGGACTACATTGCGTATTCACCAGAGCCAGTAGGGCTCTGCATTGAAAGTCTCCCCTATGGCCCTCTGCCCGGCTGAGACTTAGAAAAATAAGTTAGTTTAGTAAGACTGTTGTAATCAGTAACTGTACCAACAAGTATTCATCAAACTAAGGTATAAAATGTGAGTAAAAGATAGTCTTCAATTATTTCTGCATGTAATTCTTGCGGTGTGACATTCTGAGTCACCCGTTCTCTATCAACCCCACATCCTATCTACGGCAGTACTTGACGAGGTCTCCGACCCCGAGTAAAGGGCCAACGCCTTGTCTCAAAAGAGAGATCGCCGTTATGTTTCCCAAAGTACGAACTCTCAGTGAGTTCATCTGAACGTAACACTACGCACACACCTCTGTTATAGGCAAATTCTCTTATTAAGCAAAGTTTTAAAATATTAAATATAATTTGATAGCTTGATCTTTAGCTGTTAGTATTTTTAACATTAGTTTAGGTTTACGAATTACTAATTGACATACTGCTTTAAGTTGACAGGTACAGATCCAATTCATCAGTATAATATGGATGTCATCGATGATGTCATTCAATTGCTTCTATGGGAATATATGGGTTATAATAATAGACCTATATTTTATGGATGACCAAACCGCCACCATCATTTCTTAATACTATTTAGAACTTGCAACTAGTTGTACAATGGTAGCGTCTTCGTTTGCTTAATATAATCATTACCACATTATCATAAATTATTAAGACTGTACTATAATTCATTTTATTAGAAACTACTAACCATGCATGCATTAGAGAACTATGAACTTGTACTTAATACAACAGATACGAGATAATATGAAATAATACAATTTTCTGTTCATAGTATGGACCAATAACATTTTCTCATCTCTCATTATGCAAGCCTCCTTATGAACGTGATTTCAGATATTGTCTCTCGATATAATTCACTATTTTTTGGCATTAGCTCATCTCGCGTAGACAATTCAAAATGCGATGAAGAACCAGAGCGAATTGAATTAGAGCCACCGACTGAGTTAAAAGTTTCATACAATGCAGATTGGCAACCAAAAAGCTCTGGCCGTGCATACGACAGCTTGACGGGTATACAATTTATTTTCAGCAAAGAAAACAGCTTAATATTAATCTTGCATAATAATGTGTTGTATATATTTACAGCTCACGGTCTCGGAATTGGTGCAAAGACGAAAAAAGTACTGGCTTATGCGACTCAAAGCAAACGCTGCATCTTCTACGAGAAAGTTCACGATCGAATCGACCATTATTGGATACTGAATCACGAAGGCAGCTCCAAATTCATGGAGCCTGCTATGGCAGTACAGATCGTCACGAAGAATTCGATGTTAGCAGAAGAAAATGTCCGTATTACTACCATAATAGGTGATGATGATTCCTCGACAATTGCCCAGGTCCGACGGGAAGCAGATTATCCCGTCAGCAAAGAGCCCGATAAAAACCATGCTACTTACAATTTGAGCAATGCACTATGGAGCTTGAAGATCCCGGCGAAGACGATAGATTACCTGAAATATTGCTTCGGTTACGTGTTGGAAAAAAAATAAAGGAAATGTGGACGCTGTCAGGAGTGTCTTGCTGAATATAGTTCCACATGGATTCGATGATTATACCAATAGCGGAACTTGATGTCACTACCACGACGATACTCTTAGTAATACACATAAAATCTTGCCGGAACGAAAAGGGTTGGCGAATGACACACACAAGACATCTCTTACGGAATTGTTTAGAAAATTCGCGGCGAATGCTGAGAAACTTGCCCCGTACGGTTCAACCCAAGGCTGCGAATCTTTCCACAATGTAGCCGCAAGCAAACAACCAAAATCGCATCATTATGGTGGGTCGGAGTCTCACGATTTTCGAACTGCATCGGCAGTATGTCAAAAGAATAGCAGTACGAGTTACGTCTTGAACGTGATGACCAAAGTACCTCTCTCACCGGAGAAAAATACGGAGTCATTTCGTCGGAAGAAGGATAAATCTCGCGAAAAAGTGCGAAAATAGCTAAGACCGTAGCCTTCAAACGTCGACGACAAGAGTTGGTGAATCGAGACCGCAAGAAACATTCAAGTGCCGAAAGCAGAGAATGAATCTCATATTCCAGTGGGGGCGGCTAGGATGTTTTCGTAGACCTTCCTGAGTCTGTACCTAACACTACAACTAACCGCCATGGAGACTCAGTACCATCTGACGGGGCTATTGAATTCTTTGATGTAGAGACAACCGGCCTTGCAAAGACATCGGAGATAATCCAAATATCAGCGAGAATCGGAAACAAGGAGTTTAATATTTATATGTTGGCGTCACATGGAGTCTCAGCGAGCGCATCTGCAGTGACGCGTATGTGTTCTATACTATTTTTTAGTCCCTTCCAATTATTGGAAGCCAGCTTACGTCAAAATTTAATTGTATTTTTTCAGGTTTGGATCTGGATCAGGTTTTTTCAACCTAAAGTTGAAAGAAGTGAACTGTACATGAACGGCCAAAGATTAGAAACAGCGCCACGTAGAATTGCTATAAGCAACTTCATCAATTTTCTGCAACCGTGACCTGTGATTTTGATTGCTCACACTGGCAATAGGTTTGACTTTTCAATGCTGCTGGCTGAAGTATCCGATTTGGGTTTAATAGACGAATTCCGAGCTATTGTATATGGCTTCATGGACACACTTCCTTTCTTCAAATAAAAACTACTGGAAAGACTTAAGGCCAAAAAGTCTTACAGCCAATCGACACTGACTGAAGACCAATCGCTGCATCGGAGCCGATGCAGCTATTGGTGCTCACAATGCCATTGCCGAAGTGAGAGTTTATTGACGTGATTTTTTAAAAATCAGCGTCACAAAAATCACAAGCAAACGAAATTGCGTGAGTCACTACCGATTTTCGTTGCTGTGGATCTCGCTTTATCTTACCTCGGCTGTTTCACGTTACCGTTCGGCTCCCGTACGCTCTCGGTCGAGATATTATTTTTTTTTTGTTTTGTTCGACTATTCTGTTAACCATTTTTTTTGTTCTCTCTCACCTTACGTTCAGTTTTGGGTCGAGGTTCTTGAATTTATTCGGTGGTGTGTAGCTCGAGATAATGAGCAGCCCGAATAAAGGATAGACTCGACGAGGGTTTAGCACGAATACGCAAAAGTCCGGTGCAATCCCGGCACCCCGACGGATAATGCAATGCGCTTTAGAACAGGCGGAGTTATAGTTTAGTTCCGGGCAAGGTTGGAACCCCTTGTGCTGTGTCTTTTCTTTTTTTTTGATGATGTGAGGCCTTGTTTTCGCACATTGATTAGGGGAAGCGATCGTCAAGATCCTTTAATATTACCACGCTATAGTTTCTCGCTCTCTCGTTTCGAGGATCTCGTGAAATAGCTGAGAGGGCAGTAGTTATCGGTTACGATTCTCGCGATAATGATAATAATCATTATCTCGAGACAACTCGGACTTTTCTCGCGCTCCCGTGTTGTTAGGGTTCGAGCCTATTGTTCGCGTTAGAGTAGTGCCGTCTCACTCACGCTCACAGTACGGTCTACCTGTCTCGCTCTCGTTTGCGTTCGGCTATCGTTCGGATTTTACGTGTGCTATCTTCGATAGAATTTCGAACGAAATTCTTTCGAGTGGATTCTTCGGTTGAGACGTTCTAGTTAACGCTCTCGAAGTGAAGTTTACGTGGTGCAGTTCTCGTGTATCGTTAGATGCAGTTTCCCGTGCATTTTTGGAGTAATATGCAGTTTTCGGTGAGTTTTGAATTACAAGAAAATTATCGACCGCGTATACATCCGTTCTCGTTTCGCTCTCGCTTGCTCGCTTCGATCGTTCGGTCGGCTGAGCGCTCTCGATGCACGTGTGTGCGGTCCCGTGGCTTTACAGCCAATTCTTAAGAGTTTCCGGTTTTTAAGATTCCGATTAGAGTTTTCGTGGCTGTTCTATTGACCTTGGATCGCGACCCTTCTACCATAACCCGCATCCTGAGCAGTCGTGCATTTCCGCAACCGTTTGTGCTCGCGAGTGTTTCGGTGATTAGTTTTAGATTTTCGTGTTCGTTTCGTCCTTGCGGAGGTCGGCAATCGGTTCCACCGACCTCCAATTTTAGCCCGGTTGTTAATAGCGGCGAAATAAAATTAACTGGCGCCCCCGAGATCTCGATGCACTCGCGGATGCAAACGGCCGAAGGTGACGTAAATTTCGGTTTCGTGTTTTCTTTTTTTTTTGCTCCCTTTGGGGTTTGAGCTTAAATTTAGTTTCGGTTCCATTTTTTTTCTGTTTTTTTTTGTTTTTGAATTCGCGGTTATCGGTGAAAAAAAAATACGTCACAAAGAGGTAGGAAGGTTTAAATACCGTAGCACTTAACTTCGAAGGGTACAACCCCAATTTCAGAGCAAAAATAAATACAGCCCTGGTATTATCGAGCAAAGATCTACGCGCTTGCGTAAATCAAGGAAATGACATTGCGCAACTAAAAAATTAGGCAAGTCCTACAAAAGGTACGACACGGGTATTCTCGTGCTTTTCTCTCTCCGGAACGCCGAGGATTCCTATCGTGTAAATATAATTGATGAGTAAGGGTCAATCTGATAAACTTGAAACAATATAGACTGAAATACACGAATTTTATAAATGGGAAATTTTGTTTCTTTATTTGTGTCTATGCTGATATAAATTGCGGTATTCTGTCTCAATTTCAATTTATCCAATCTTTTTATAATACTTACGAAAATGGGCATTGCACGTGAATGTGGTAATAACAGTACACAAGATTCAATCCATATTTTCCTATTTCATTGTATTTTCCCGACGGTTTTTGTTGAAAGAAAAACTTCTTTATGTTTTGATAAACTTTCGTACTATTTTAGGGACAAAAAAATTGCTTCAAGAGGCAATATTATGCCCGTATTCATGAACTTAGTGACGCGCAAAGTTGCTACCAAATCCACAAAACATCGGTTATTCAGTTGCATATATCTCTGCAATTAAACGGTCAATATTTTGTATTTATTTTTTTCCTAGTATATTTGGGTCTTGGCTACATCATATTTCAATTTCACGCCGAAATATTTCAAATGCTGTTGCGCTCTAACCTCCTTAAGTAGGTAGATTTAAGCAAAATACATTTATTTATTTGTGCATTGTGCAAACTTTTCTAAGCGTACCAAGTGTTCAAATATTTTCCAAAAATTCCAATGAGTATGTTTTTTTTTTCTTAAAACTGTTGAAATTCTAATGTATTTAATAAAATAAGTGGTTAAATTCAATTACTTATTCTGTAGTAAATATTAAATGTTTTTCAGGCATAATGCGTATTTAGGGAAGCAGTATGTAAAATAAAGTTAAATATTTGATAAACAATTTTTGTTGTTTTTCACAGACTTAAAAAACAAACGAACAAAGTAGTCTATTTTTTTTCAGGTTACGATTTTATTCATTCGTAGTGTAAGCGTTATAAATATTTTGATCTTCTTAGCTGTGCAAAAAATGCTGTTATTAATATCAAGTGTATAAGAAGTGTTCAAAAGGTCATGGTAAGTAAGTAATCCTGTACTCTGAACGGTGTAAAGTCGCAGGCAGGTGTCATAGCGAACTGTTAATTATTTCTCAGAATGAAAGTTTTTATCACAGAATGAAATATTCTGGACTGTGTTTCCAAGTAACCCCAACAGCTGGGTCACTAGTTCCGCGAAATACTTTTGTGAATCTTTGGCTCTTCGCGAGGTACGCGAGATGAGGAGATTTTCGAGAGACTATTGAAAGGCGAATAGAGCAGCAATGCGCAGAGGCTGCCGGCGAGATGGAGTTGAACGTACCGGATCCTGGCTCCTTCACTGTTACGTTCGGCGAGTCGCTGTAACCGCATATCTGAGCTCGCTGTGCGAACAGCAGAGCGTGAGAAACGGTAACAGAGAGTATGTAGAGGTACGGCAGCGCGTTTTATCGTCTTTATTAGTGAGAAAATGTTTGAAATACGCGAGCTGGCAACGATATCGTCTGCCTTGCATTTACGCCTCTCCCTCTCCCTCTCCCTCTCCCTCTCCCTCTCCCTCTCCCTCTCCCTCTCCCTCTCCCTCTCCCTCTCTCTCTCTCTCGCGCGTGTGCGTGTACGTGGGCGTGTGCGTGTGTGGTCCTTGCTGAAAAATAGGCTGTAAGAAGAGAAAAAATTGAATTTACCCACCGCGCCTGTTACCATTAAAAACGTCTGCACATTGTCTCACACTGCTATTCTATCTTGTGATGCTCCTATGAAATACATATGGGAGAAATCCATATTCTACGAAACACTAAAAAAAATTTTAATTTTTTTTTTATTTATTACGATTTTTATATAAAAATATTGTTAGCCCGAATTGAAAAATCTGAAAAAAAATCTCTAAAATCCCGTATCAGATATAAACATTTTTAAGCCTAGACCCAACAAACTTTTTTCAAATACGAAAAAACTTTTAAAATATGAAAAGACATTTAAAGATGAGTTCTCATTCCATGCCCGTTCGATTCGGACGTGTTTTCGGTGCGGTCGCGAGTTGTTTACAGTTCTTGCCTCTGTGCCTAATACGAGCGAACCCACAAACACCAGAGTGAGTAAGTTTATATTATAACGCGTTTCAAAGCTAGATAGTTATCGTACCCAACGGGAAGGTTCTCTGAGTACAGAGAATTCTCCCAATATCGACTCTCCAAAATGTCTTCTCCAACAACCGCAAGTTATGCAAGTGCAACAAGTTCTGAAGTGTTTTCAACGAAGGATCAGGCAGTAATAATAGACGCTGTCGAAGGACTCCAACTAAATGAATACGCGTTAGCAATCGCGCAAAAGATCCCAGCCGCTCAACTGAAATTCATTTAAAAAATCTCGAACAACCGAGTTTGCGTTTACCTTGCCTCAAAAGCGATTACGGAGGAGCCGATAGACACCCATAAGACAATCACTATCCAAGGAAGACGCCTCCCGATTCGCCCTTTGATTTCCAAAAATCAGAGAATTGTGTTCTCTAACGTGCCTCCGATAATTCCTCACTCAGTGATTATCAACAAGCTGAAAAATATAAACATTGAACCAACCTCCCCGTTCACGTTCCTCCGTGCTGGATTTAAAGAAGGACCGATCGCTCACATGGCAAGTTTCAGACGCCAAGTTTATGTAAGTCCCGACGATGTCCCGAAACTACCGGAAGCATTTCACATCACCTTTGACGAGACAAATTACACAATATTTATAAGCACTGACGCTCCGGGATGTTTCGTATGCAAAAAGGAAGGACACATTGCCAAAAACTGCCCCCTAGCGAAAATTCCTCCCCCTCCCGAAACAACTGCGTCGTTCCCAGATGAACAACCTAGTCTTGCCACTGTGTCTCCTGAAGAGGAGAAAATTCAAAACTCGCTCGAGTCTCCGTCATTGGCAAAACGGCCTCTCTCGAACTCGTCTTCGGATGAGCCGATTCCCAACACAGCGGATAACAATGAGTTTCCCCTCTTCCCTCAGACCACAACTGAATTCACGGCTATATCTCGTAAGAAGAAAAACAAAAACAAACACATAAAGGTTTCGGAACCAGTCGGTGTCGTCAGCGATCCCTTCGTATCTATCAAGAACGAACTAGAGGAAAACCCTGACAATTATCCTTTCGATTTCGTACAATTCAAAAATTTTTGGGAAAAGGCCCAGGAAAAGCTAAACGTAGATGATCTCTCACTCGAGTTTAAAACCGAGAAACTTCGACTAAGTGAAATGCTCAGAACGCTCTACCCTCTCCTGTCCGATCGCGGAAGTAAAATTCGATTCAGCAAAACAATTAAAAAACTCGAAGCATCAAATCAATACCACTCCTCACTCAACTCGTCAACGGATGACGAAAAAACGGACAACAGCTCAATGGACGTATATCAAACGAAATGAAGCTTCTACAGTGGAACGTGAATGGGTTTTACGCTAGACGCGAATTCCTTCAATTGCTACAAAAAAAAGCTTGCACCCACAGTAATATGCCTCCAAGAAACAAATTTCAAAGCCGACCACTGTGCCTCGCTAAGAGGATATAATCACGTCTTTAAAAATCGTACAAGCACCAGTCATGCGAGCGGAGGGGTAGCAATTTATGTTAAAGAAAACGTCCCTTGCGAAGAAATCCAAATAGTCTCTAATATTCAAGCGACAGCTGTTTCGGTATCCATTCCCAATAAAACAACGATATGCAATATATACCTGCCGAATAGCTTTAACTTCGACCTTGCCGACCTGGAATCATTAACGAGACAACTTCCGAAACCTTTCATAACAGTAAGTGACTTTAATAGCCACAACTCATTGTGGGGATCCACTAAAACTGACGTACGAGGAAAGACAGTAGGAAAATGGTTAGAAGACCCCGAACTAGTAATTTTAAATGAAAATGAAGCTACACATTTTAATTGCGTCTCAGGAACCACTAGCTCAATTGATCTGAGTATTTGTTCGGCTAATATTGCCCATACCATTGAATGGACCGCGAACGATGACCTTCACAACAGTGATCATTTTCCGCTTCATCTAAATTTCACTGCTAATCATCCGGACGCTCCGATCCAACGCGCTTCATGTAACTGGAATTTCAAAAAGGCTAATTGGCAGCTCTATTCAGATAAAATAAAATCAAATTTACAAGACATCAATTCTCTAGAATCTCAGCGTAAGTACGGCCTCGAGGATCTTCTCAACATATTCTTCTTCCTTGCGCAAATTCGCTTGGCTGCGGATGCTTCGATACCTAAAAAGAAAAATTACAGCCCAAAAAAGAAAGTCCCTTGGTGGAACAAGGATTGTGAAGAAGCAGTAAAACTGTCAAATCATGCATATAACCTTCATAAACGACAACGTACTTTGACATCAAAAGTAGAATACAAAAAACAAAGAGCTAAGGCCAGAAGAGTAATAAAAAATAGTAAGATGGAATCCTGGAAAAAATTCGTCAATTCACTAAACCACCACGCTCCTTCAACCGAAATATGGAAGGGACTCAAACGAATTGAGGGCCGTTTCGGAGGCAGTCCGTCGACGGTCCTCACAGATCCAGGTGGGAACTCAACAGCTGATCCACAGGAGATGGCTGACTTACTAGTCGACTCCTTTGTTTCCAACTCCAGTGACGACAATTATAGTCCAACCTTCATTAAATTCAAGAAATAAACCGAACAAAAAACAGTACCACCGAATTATAATCTCGAAACAGAAGCTCGCAGGAACGAAGAACCTATTAACAGTCCTTTCACCGATAACGAATTAGAAATCGCGCTCTCGTTGTGCGAAAATTCCAGTCCAGGTCCAGATGGAATCCCGATCGTACTCATTAAAAAACTCCCAACCAATGGTCGTAAATTTCTTCTCGAATTCTACAACCGCCTATGGACAACGGGCACGTTTCCCCAATCTTGGAGACTTGTGACTATAGTTCCAGTTGCAAAACCCGGCAAAGATCGCACTTGTCCAAAGAATTATAGACCAATCTCTTTGACTTGTAATTTATGCAAACTATTGGAAAAAATGATAAATCGTCGACTGAAATGGCACATTGAGAGCAAAAATTGGTTATCTCCTCTACAAAGCGGTTTCAGACAATTTCGGTCAACGACTGACCACTTAATACAAATGGAAAATTTTATATGCAACGCCTTCTTGTCCAACCTACACGTAGTAGCCGTTTCAATGGATATCGAAAAGGCCTTCGAGATGGTCTGGAAGCATCGAGTTGTAGAATTATTAAAACAAAAAGGTATCCAAGGTCATATCCTATTGTTTATTAAAAACTTTCTGGATCAGAGAATGATTGAAGTTCGCGTTAAGAATTGTCTATCGAAGAGAATGCCGTTGCAAAATGGACTTCCCCAAGGATCCGTAATAAGCGTAACTCTCTTTCTAATAGCCATAAATGACATCATGAGCGCGATAGAAGTTCCTTCCAAAGGATTACTTTTCGCAGATGACTTAACCATTCTCTGCTCAGGGAAAAATCTAATTACAACCCAAGAAATCGTACAGAAATCTCTCAATAACCTCTTAAATTGGACCAATAAATCGGGCTTTAAATTCTCTCAATCCAAAACTGAGTTTATGGCACTTGCTCGATCGTCGACGTCGACATCTTCCCGTATCGACCTCTTTCTGGACAACGTCAAACTTCGACGTTGTAACACTCTGAAAATACTTGGTATGACCTTCAACACTACGTTGTCATGGGCTCCTCATATAAAGCTTCTAAAGTCGCAATGTCGGAAAAGGCTTGATTTAATGAAAACTCTGTCTTCCAAAAGTTGGGGTGCTGACCGCAATACCCTCTTGACGACCTACAAATCAATTATAAGAGCAAAACTGGATTACGGAGCTGTAATCTATGGTTCAGCCTCCGAACATATTTTAAAGGAACTAAACTCCATCCAGACTTCAGCGACCCGATTGACAATCGGAGCTTTTAGAACGAGTCCAAATTCCAGTGTATTGGCCGAAAGTCACGAGCCGCCCTTAAAGCTAAGAAGAATGGGGCAAATACTATCGACAAATCCTGCAGTAGCCTCAAGTGCTGCAACTTCCGAACGCTATGATGATCGACCTAGCTGCCCAAGACCACTCCATGTACGCCGCGAACAAATAAGAGCAGAGCTCGACTTCAAAATGCCTATCGTGTCTCCGAGGAAAATTCATCCGGTACCACCGTGGACCAAATATCGATTTTGACTTACACCTAGAGCCAACTGCCAAAACTTCCATGTCATCGGGACAATGTTGCAGTCTATTCAACGAAATGGTCAAAAATAAATACTCGCAACACAAGAAGCTTTTCACAGACGGGTCTATAATTAATAACAATCGTGGTTGTGCAATCTCCCTCGATGATTTCGCTGTCAGCTTCAAACTTCCTTGTTTCTTTTCTATTTTCTCTTGTGAGGCGTTCGCTATCCTACAAGCGTTAATTTTAGTTGAAGAATCACGAACATCTCCAGCAGCGATATTCAGTGATTCTATGTCTACCTTACAGGCCGTAAAAAATCCAATAAATCTACACCCACTGATACAAGAAATCCAAAAGAAATTATATGACCTCGCAACACTTAACATATCAGTCTCCCTAATCTGGATCCCGGCACACAAAGGTATTGAAGGTAACGAAGCGGCCGATGCTGCAGCAAAAGCTGCTTCAACGCAGGCCCCAAACTGCACAGAAGAAATTCCGATCTCGCTACGAGAATTCAAACTGGCCATTCGCAAATCCATACAACTCCGATGGAATCATCTCTGGACAACCAGCCGTCTTACCAAGCTTCACGACATCAGAGAATCAATATGGGAAAAAAGTCCGAACCCTCCAAACAGAAATGACCAAAGTGCTATCACCCGTCTAAGAATTGGTCACACTAACATTACCCATGTCCACTTAATTGATAAATCCCCAATAAAAATGTGCGACTTGTGCAAATCACAGCTTTCAGTTCAACATATGCTAATAGAGTGTCCCAAATTTCAAAATCATCGGATGAATATGTGTCTTCCCTCTACCTTGAAAGAATGCCTAAATAATGAAATAAATGCGAAAAGGACCCTGGATTTTTCTAAATTAATAAATATATATAAGAACTTGTAACTAGACTTAAGTGAATCATGTAAAATGTACAAACGTTCGGGTCGCTAATAACCTTTGTTGTTGATGCGACTTTAAACAATAATAAAAAAAAAAAAAAACATTTAAAGATATAATAACTGAAAATAATTTACTGTCAGCTGTAGCTAGAACATTTTCATATGTATCACAGGTTTTTTGAGATGTTTTCCATTTTATTAGTCGTTTTTTTATACTAACTAGCTCATACGCGCTACACTGTAAAAAATGGAAGGGATTTTCATATCCCAAAGAATATGAAATTTCAAAACTCGGTATATGAAATGGAAAGTAATAAATACATTAAATAAATACATTACGTACTAAACTTACCATGCGTATAGGAAATTTGGCAAGTATAGCAGAATTACCATATACTTGAAATTTATAATTATAATACTTGTGTATTAACAAGCTGATTCCTAGAGCGGTATAATAAAATTAATATACAATTTCATAAATATAATGCCTGATAAAAAATTTATTATACAATTTCATAAGAAAAATAGTCCTTCACTGTAGCTGAAATATAAAAAACTCGATTTAATAATTAAAAGCTTTAAAACTTCGAAATCTCATTGACAAACATCTCTTAAAATTAACATACGTTGCGGTTACCTAAAGATCTGTTTGAATATTGATATACGGTCGTTCGAAATTAGTAAATACGTTCTGTCATTTTCAGCACTAGTATCTTTTAATTCCAAAGCAGATATTAAGTTTATAATACGTATGTATTAAGGCGACTATTTATAGACCGGAGCTTTAAACTAATGTAGACATTACGTACTAAACTTACCATGCGTATAGGAAATTTGGCAAGTATAACAGAATTACCATATACTTGAAATTTATAATTATAATACTTGTGTATTAACAAGCTGATTCCTAGAGCGGTATAATAAAATTAATATACAATTTCATAAATATAATGCCTGATAAAAAATTTATTATACAATTTCATAAGAAAAATAGTCCTTCACTGTAGCTGAAATATAAAAAACTCGATTTAATAATTAAAAGCTTTAAAACTTCGAAATCTCATCGACAAACATCTCTTAAAATTAACATACGTTGCGGTTACCTAAAGATCTGTTTGAATATTGATATACGGTCGTTCGAAATTAGTAAATACGTTCTGTCATTTTCAGCACTAGTATCTTTTAATTCCAAAGCAGATATTAAGTTTATAATACGTATGTATTAAGGCGACTATTTATAGACCGGAGCTTTAAACTAATGTAGAGTATCCTAAAATACTATGCTCGCATATAAATCTACTATACCTTATTATTTGAAAAGTAGCAGTTAATTATTCATTAAATTTCAATAGCTTGACTAAAAAATTAAAATGTCAGGGCCTTCTAAAATTTATTAGCACAAGTATATTAAAATTAACATCCGATGTGAATATTTGAAGACTCGTCTAAATATTCGTATACCGCTATTGGAAATTAATAACTACGTTATGTGGTTTCCAGTACTGGTACCTTGTAATTCCAAGGCAGATACTAAGTTTATAATACAAGTGTATTAAGACGACTATTTATAGACCGGAGTTTTAAAACTAATGGAGAGTTTCCTAAAATGCTATGCACGAATATAAACTTACTATACATTGTTGTATGAAAAGTAGCAGTCAACGATTCTTTAAATGTCAATAACTTGACCAAGAAATTAAAGTGCCAGGATCTTCTAAAGTTTATTGGTACAAGTATATTAAAATTAACATCCAATGTGAATATTTGAAGACTCATTTAGATATTCGTATACCGCTATTGAAAATTAATAACAGTCAACGATTCTTTAAATTTCAATAACTTGACCAAAAAATTAAAGTATCAGGATCTTTGAACGCTTGTTGGCACAAGAATATTAAAACTATATCATTTAATGTGAATATCTAAAGACTCGGTTCGACATTTATACCCGCTGTTGGAAATTGATAATTACGTTTTGTGGTTTCCAGTACTGGTACCTTGTATTTCTAAGGCAGATACTAAGTTTATCATACAAGTGTATTGCGGCGACTATTTATAAACTGGTCTTTTGAAACTAACATAGAGATTTGTAAAATTTTATGCTCAAATATAAATTTACTATAACTTTTATATCGAAGTAGCAGTAAAATATGCTTTTAATTTCACTAATTTGACCAAACCATTACAGTGTAAGCATCATTCAAGTTTTGTTGACATAAACATATTAAAACTAACATCCAATGTAAATATCCAAGAAGCCCTTTCGAAATTTATTTGTCATTTATATGAAAACTTCCATTTTCCCACCGAGTAAAATAAGTGTATATATATACATATATATTATATACGTGTCTCAAGTGGCTCAAGCGTTTGAATTATAACCGCATAATGTTACTGATGAGTCGTCGGCGGTTCGAGACCGTTCGTATCATGCAGACAGACACAGCGCTGTAATGTAGGTAATACCGGTCGCAACTCTATTGCCGTTTGGGTAATCGAAATTTGTTGCTGCTATATATACGACATAGTTCAATCCACATGTGTGCTTTATTTTATGTGTATCATGTTTTATTTTATGCAGTGAGTTTTGTTACATATTCAGTAAGTATAGCAATATTTCTGCTTATAAAACACATAACTATATATAGACATTTTTATCACGCGAATTCTACAAGTTATTTCGAGTATTTGTTGTTTTTAGGGGATATAAGCGTTGTAATTGCAGTAGTGAATAATTGACTTTGCTTGCTGCCTCTCAACGCATCATAGCTAAATGTGAGTATATTAAACTTATTTTACATTTTTTAAATATGTATCATACGATGATTAACAAACTTGATAATCATGAAATTGAAATGGTACTTTAACTGTATATACGGAATCTTACAATTTTGTGAAAATCACCACTTGAACAGTACAAAAATATAAAACATTTTCATATCGGAAACATTTCATATTGATTATCGGTACCAATATTTTTTCCAATTCTTCTTAAAGACTCATTACAAGAAAACGGTTAAAGTATCGGAATTTTCATTTGAAGTTCTTCACAGAACTTAAAAGGAAATGGCATTGTACCCTCGTGTACGTATTATTAGGTCGTATACTAATATATTATTATTTCGCTCATCTTTTTATACATAACCTAAAATACTTGTATAGTTCATTCCTGATTTTATTTATTTTCTTGTTTTGAGGATTATTGAGAATGTATTATTTACTTCAAATATCGTGTACTGCGTTATGTACCGCTGATCCGTGAGTTAGGGAAACTGCAATGTGTTGCATAGTTTTATAAAAAGAGTGGTGACAAACTTTGATTTATCGGCATCTCCACCATTAATACATTTAAAACAATTATTTTGCATAGCTAACAAATAATTTCGTAATACAGGATTTCCTCGCAAGTTTTGCAAGCGGTGCAGGCCGCTTTGAGTGTGTTCGTGCCCTAACGACGTGGACCTGTATATTAACCGCCATCCGCCATACAGTCTCCATTGTTGTTTCGGAAGACAAAGCGTCGGTTCATTTTAGAGTTGGGTGGTTATTTTACGTTCTGTAATCCAGACGCCAGAGGGGGTTCTGTGTGCCATTCGAGGTCCGCGAAATATTCTTGATGCAGATGATAGGCTTTGACCTCCTGAACACGAATATATAAGGTGTTTTGCGGAAAACCCGGTCGTTTAGTTATTAATCGCAATTGTTTATTAACAATAGAAATTGTTGTTTTTTTGAACTCGGATATTTTTTTTTGTATAGTCCTGTCAATTCTGAGACGAAATGGTCCCATACAATTTTGCTCTACAATCCATAGATTCGGAGCAATAAATTGTTGAAAGTTGCAATTAGACCAAAATTGCTTTTCTTAACAAATTAGTAACTTCGAAAATATAAGTCGTAAAAAAAAATGTAAAGGAACTAATTTTGCCCAATGAACCGAGGAATATCAAAAAAGAAATGCGAACACGAGCAGAACAAAAAATAATTATTTATGAAGAGTCGCGAAACGGTATTTTTTCTCTTATAACATACGCTCGATCGTTTTCTCCGGCCGGCAAGATAAAATTTCGTTCGCGACGGATAATTATAGTCGGCGCAACAACTTTATGGCATTCCCTAGTTTTTCTTTTACCAGATACGAATATCTGAGGTGACAGTTTGCAAACCCGCTACTTCACTATGTTATAAACAAATGTTTATAACAATCTAATTTTCTTTTTTTTTTTTTTCAACTCGAATATTTTTTTTCGTATACTCTGGCTAATTTCTAGTCGGAAAAGTCCTATGCAATTTTACGCTACAAGCCGTAGATCCGGAGCAATAAATTTTTAAATGTTGCAGTTCGATCAAAACTACTCTACTTAACGAATCTGTAGCTCCCGTAGTATAGGTCGTAGACAAAAATCGTAAAGGACTTTTATTCGTCAAATGAAAGAAGGTATATTGGTAGCCCGTCCTTTAATTGTTATAAACAATAAATGGTAAAAAACCTGAATTGTAATTAATATTTTACAACACGATTTATTGTTGTTTGGATAATCGCGAGTTGAGAACGTCGCATATAATTTGCTCTACGAGCCATAGGCGAGAGAATCATTTCTGGAAAATCCGTTCAACTTTTTTTCGCTGAACTTTTCGTCACATTGTAGTGTTCTAAGGATAGCATACATTGTTATCCGCCGCTGAAGAAAACCCAAACCAAACCTTTATTTCAACCTTCAAAGAAAATAAATCGAGATCGAAAACACCAATTACAATTCAGGTTTTTGCCATGGTTGTTGCAAACATATATTGTTTATAACAATTAAAGGACCGGCTACCAATATACCTTGGTTCATTTGACGAATAAAAGTCCTTTACGATTTTTGTCTACGACCTATACTACGGGAGCTACAGATTCGTTAAGTAGAGCAGTTTTGATCGAACTGCAACTTTTAAAAATTTATTGCTCCGGATCTACGGCTTGTAGCAAAAAATTGCATAGGACTTTTCCGACTAGAAATTGGCCAGAGTACACGAAAAAAAATATTCGAAGCGAAAAAAAAAAAAAAAAAATAGATTGTTATAAACATTTGTTTATAACATAGTGAAGGAGCGGGTTTGCAAACTGTCACCTCAGATATTCGTATCTGGCAAAAGGAAAACTAGAGAATGCCATAAAGTTGTTGCGCCGACTATAATTATCCGTCACGAACGAAATTTTATCTTGCCGGCCGGAGAAAACGATCGAGCGTATGTTATGAGAGAAAAAATACCGTTTCGCGACTCTTCATAAATAATTATTTTTTGTTCTGCTCGTGTTCGCATTTCTTTTTTCATATTCCTCGGTTCATTGGGCAAAATTAGTTCCTTTACATTTTTTTTACGACTTATATTTTCGAAGCTACTAATTTGTTAAGAAGAGCAATTTTGGTCTAATTGCAACTTTCAACAATTTATTGCTCCAAATCTATGGATTGTAGAGCAAAATTGTATGCGACCTTTTCGTCTCAGAATTGACAGGACTATACAAAAAAAATATCCGAGTTCAAAAAAACAACAATTTCTATTGTTAATAAACAATTGCGATTAATAACTAAACGACCGGGTTTTCCGCAAAACACCTTATATATTCGTGTTCAGGAGGTCAAAACCTATCATCTGCATCAAGAATATTTCGCGGACCTCGAATGGCACACAGAACCCCCTCTGGCGTCTGGACTACTGTATTTTCCTCGGACCCAGTGAGTATATAATTCACGTAAGAGTCAGTGATATGTATTGAGGTGTATTTGATTTATTTGGATGCTGCGATGGTATCATGTAAAAAAATGTGGTGTTGACCGCTTAAGCAAAGTATTTTTTCAGAAAAAATAATGTAGTCGTGATTTGTTTAAGATTTGTTTTTATTACTTTTTTCGTCTATAGTATTTCACCAACTTTAAGAAGACAAAAAGGCTACAGTTATGCTAGAAGAAAACTTTTTACGCACAGTTAAGAATTTTTTCAGAATATTTGGATGATTGGACTCTTATGAAAGTGTCCAGAACATAAAAACAACACAAAATTGTAACCTCTCTATTTATGCTACATTATTCTGCTGTGAGGTAAAAATTTTTTTGTTTGAGTGGTCAGCAGTCCATTCTTTTTGTAACATTGCAACAAAAAGTTGAAGTGTTCCTCGGTGAAAATCACTTATTTCTACCTGCCATTAATCGACACACCCCTTAATTTTATACAGGAAATCTTCAAAATTAATTATTTTGAGTTTCAAAATAACAAAAAATATTTTTTTTAATATTAAAAAAAAATTAAAAAAATATCTTTTAATTTTAGAACCCGAAATGTTTCATTTTTTTCAGTAGAATGTTTTGAAAATTATTCAATAAAAAAATTAAACCCGTGTTGCCACATTTTATAATCAGACCTGCGGTTTTTTAATATGCTCAAATCACCGTCACGAACAAACATGGGTATGGCACATTTTATAAGAATTTTTTTTACAAATAAGATAAAATAAAACACTTTTACTTGCTGGGATGGTTGTATCTTCCTCTTAATTGAGACACCATTCATAAAATTAATATTTTGTATGCGCTATGTGAAATCGTCTTAGAATTTATATAGTTATATGTTAACATTGTTTTAAAAAAACTGATTATACTATTATGGCACTTACTTTGACGAAAATAGTTAATGAAAAATCAATGTAACAGAGTCGAGTAAACATTTTTGCTTTTTTTTTACTCGCTTGGTATCAAATAAATTTTCTCAAAATTTATAAAATGAAGTTCAAATGCACTTGAAAGAGAATGAGTTTATATTTTTTATTACGAATCTTTACAGATAATATCGATTATTCGAAATTAAAAAAAATGAATAAAAGCTTAATTGAACACAAAATGTGAGATCCCATGTAGGTTTAAAAAATAAAGATTAGTCTCTTCTACAGGGTGTCCCATTTTAATCTTACACCTGATTTATCTTGCAAAATAGGACTCCGATCGAAAAATGAGTCTTATGAAAGTTGTAGGGTTCAAAGGGGGACGTTTTTCTAGAAAAAGAAATATGGTCCAAAATTCAAAATGGCGGAGGTACGACGGCCGACATGTTTTTCTTAAATGGAACCATGACTTTTTTTTTCGACCAAAATGTTCGGCATATTAAACCTAATAACTTTTGTAGGAAACTTTTTTCGATAAAGTCCATAATTCATTTTTTTTAAGACCGTTTTAGCGTTATCCATGTACCACGACCGTTTTAGCGTTATCCATGTACCACGAGGAGGTAAAGTCTTCAACATCCCATTTGTGTGTGCGTGTGCGCGCGTGCGCGTGTGCGTGCATACAACACTTACAAGAATTAGGTCTCTGCGGCTCGTCACTTCGGCAAAATTTTTGTACTCCAAACCCTCCTTGTAAGTGTACTTTGAATTCTTCTCAAACATGTTCAAAGATTCCACCATTCATCATGTTAAAAACTTTAACATCCAATGTCTAAAAAATTCGTCGAAGGCAAAGTATTTTTGGAATTACAAGTCTTCTTCGTCACTGATGAAAAATAACAAATTCATCACACGGACACTTCGAAATGATTTTTGTGGATCGCGCGTTTTGGACGGTACATCTGTAAAAGTTTACCGACAAACATCTAACGATGTCAGATTTCAGTCCGAACGAGATTGTCGACATGCTCCTCATTTTGGGGAGATGTCGTGGCAATTATTTCCGCGCTGCAAATTTGTATCGTCGCGAATATCCGCATCGTCGGCACCCATCGCGGCAGACAATTCGGACGCTGGAACAGAGAGCGAGGGCAGGTCACATAACTCGCCATCGTAGACGTCGCCAAGACGTCAATAATGATTTTGATGGCCCGTATGCGGCTCGAAATATGGCTATTTTAGCCATGGTAGCAAACGATCCCCACTTGAGCGTTCGAGCGATCTCCGCGCAACTAGGAATTCCCAGGTCTACAGTCCACCGAGTGTTGAGGAGTACAAGGCACCACCCGTACCGACTACAATTCCACCAAGACACTCCGAATCCCGATCCGTTGCGAAGGGTCGAGTTTTGTAGGTGGGCGTTGAGGCAAATCGAGAGATCCCCAGACTTCTTCAGGTTCGTCATGTTCAGTGATGAATCCACATTCAACAACCGGGGTCAGGTGAATCGGTGGAACTTCCGATATTGGTCTGACTATAATCCACACTGGGTGAGACAGCTCGATCACCAACATCGGTGGAGTTTAAATGTTTGGTGTGGCATTGTTAACGGCCAAATAATAGGACCCCACTTTTTTGAGGGAAATGTGACGGGAGCCCGTTATCTTGATTTTCTGCAAAATGAATTGCATATTCTGCTAGAAAATCTTGATTTGGGTACACGTCAACAGATGTGGTTCCAGCAAGACGGTACACCCGCTCACTGGGCTCGTATTGTAAGGAACCATCTGGACAGAACTTTCGGGGGAAGGTGGATCGGTCGAGATGGACCTGTCCACTGGCCGCCAAGGTCACCTGATCTCACCTCTCCCGATTTCTTCTTGTGGGGTTACCTTAAAGACGTTGTCTACCGCCAACGTCCAACCACAAGAGAGGATATGAGAGAGAGGATAGCAGTCGCCTGCCGCGCAATTCCAAGAGATGTCCTCTTACAAACAGTCGGTAGTTTTGAGAGGAGAGTTCAGGCATGTCTCAACATGAATGGTGGGATCTTTGAACATCTTTGAGAAGAGTTCAAAGTACACTTACCAGGAGGGTTTGGAGTCAAAAAATACTGCGGAAGTGACGAGCCGCAGAAACCTAATCCTTGTGATTGTTGTAACGACCAACACGTCCGCACATGCGCACGCACACGACCACGCACACGACCACGCACACGACCACGCACACGCACACACAAATGGGATGTTGAAGACCTTACCTCCTCGTGGTACATGGATAACGCTAAAACGGTCGTGGTACATGGATAACGCTAAAACGGTCTTAAAAAAAATGAATTATGGACTTTATCGAAAAAAGTTTCCTACAAAAGTTGTTAGGTTTAATATGCCGAACATTTTGGTCGAAAAAAAAAGTCATGGTTCCATTTAAGAAAAACATGTCGGCCGTCGTATCTCCGCCATTTTGAATTTTGGACCATATTTATTTTTCTAGAAAAACGTCCCCCTTTGAACCCTACAACTTTCATAAGACTCATTTTTCGATCGGAGTCCTATTTTCCAAGATAAATTAGGTGTAAGATTAAAATGGGACACCCTGTATACTACACGTTCTACTGCAGTGTACTTATAATTTGTATAATTTTTCAATCATTTTTCTATGTATAATTCAAAATACTTGTCTATTTATTGCTGACTCTATTCATTTGCTTAATCTGAAAATTATAAAAAATTATTTTAAAAATTACTGCAATGAGAAGCACGGTTTTGTATAAAGTATGGAGAATAAAGTTATTTTAATTCTGTGACCACTGTTAAAACTGTAGCACATTTAAAACCAGTAAATTTGCATAGTTGACAAGTAATTCGTTGATAGATTATTCCCCTGTACGTGTCGATTACGGCAAAGACGTTTGAATTTACCGCCATTTCTACGTGTCCCCAGAGGTTCGAGCGCGTTTGTACCGGAACTACGCGGCGCTGTATCGTAACGTCGTAACCGCCATGTGGCCATAGGACCATACCATACCTCCATTGTTTCTTCGAATTTCGGAAGACAAAGTGGTTATTTTGTACGTTCTGTATATTTTCTTGGGCATCCAGTGAGTATAATTCAGGTAAGAATAAGTGATATGTATGAAGGAAATGTGGTAAAATCTTAGGCATAATCAAGATGGTTCTAGATCATAGAAGAAATAGAAGGTACTTAATTCCTTTAAAAACTGCATTAGGTTCATTCTGGGCAGTTATGTTGATTTTTTGATTGAATTGTGCATTCAAGATGTACATTTTATGTAGAAACATTTACTGTGTGCAATGGATCGTTTCCAAAATTTTATTTTGAGTGATATGATTTCAAAACGTAAAATAATTTGTTGATCTTGTTCGTACTGTACACAAGTTTTAAGAAATGTGTAAGTATTAATGCAAAACAATAGTCAATTCTCCAATTATTACAAACATTTTTACCGATTTTCAGATAAGAATCAGTGCTGTGTATAGAGTATTTGATTTGTTTTGTTGCTGATTATATTATGTAAATTCAAAGAATTTGTATTTTGTTGAAATTTTTTTAAAATTACGTCTTAAGTAATTGAGTAAAATAGAGAACTTTAGTTTTAAGAAGACAAAAAAGGCTACACTAATGCTGAAACGATATTTCTTATGCATAGGTGAGAATTGTTTGAAACGTTTTTGGATGTTTTTGGATCTCTTGGGACAGTGTCCAAAATGTAAAAACAAAAAAAATTGTAACCAATCTATTTATGCTAGATGCTTCTGTTGTGGGGTAAAAAATTCTTTGTTTGAGTGGTCAACATCATCTACAGTTTATGATTAATGTTGACAAGCACATGAAGTATTCCTCAATGACTATTACCGATTTCTACCTGTCATTAATTTTGTCTTGTCATTAATTGACCCTTAATTACACTTAAATACCTTTAATTTTCTGTTGGAAAATTTCAAAACTTATAATTTACTTAGAATTAGAATTTAACAAGCACAAAAAATGTAACTTTTTCATATAAGAAATATTTTATTGTCATCCACTTCATTATTGTAAATATTTATATTAACATGGCTATTAAAATCATGATAATAAAATTGCGCTTCAACGTTATACATAAAATTATAGAAATTAATGAATATTACAACTTAATTAGTACAAAAGATAAAATACAGAATATTCGTACAAAGAGATTCGGACCTCAAAAAACTAATTTGACCCATCAGTGTATTAACATAAACTCTACGAGAAGTTGAAAGTGGAAAAAAGAATATTTTAGCATTAGCCACCAAGTTACAAAAAATATTATACTAATAATAGTGTTTCATTTTTCCTATGCTTATTGAGTGTTATTCAGTTATTTAAAAGAGTTCATAAACATTTCCTTGAAAGTTTTTAAAAAGCGGTTAAGAACATCTAGAAAGTATGTATAATTTCTAAACCCTTACACACTTCACATTTACTATTAAGTACCGATTTTATTTTTTCTCTTTACTGTATATTAAATATGATCCATTGTACTTAAAAAGTATAAAACATGGAATATATGTTTTTGAATGTACTTAAAAAAATTATCATAGCTATCCAGAACGAATATCATGTTTTTTTGAGAAATCAAGCATTTTTATTGAGATATTAATTAGCCATTGTCGCAATGTTTTTAGTCTGATAATAAAATAATGGAAATGTGGGACAATTTTAGGCATAATCAAGATGATTCTTCATTATGAATCAAATAGGCTAGTACTTTATTCCTCTCAATAATGTGTCGGAATCATTTTGATTGAAATTTCTTGATTGAATAGTGCATTAAAAAAACCTATATTTTATGTAGAAACATTTGCTTTGTGCAATGGATTGTATCTAAAATATAGCCAAATGAAAAATGAATAATTGGTATTTACTTCTGAGTGATGTATGTGATTTTAAAATCTAAAATAATTTGTTGATTTGTTCGTACTGTAAACAAGTTTTAAAAAATGTGTAACTTTCAATGTAAAAAAATAATCAATTCTCTAAACATTTTACCGATTTTCATATTTGCTTTCAAATTTTACAGAATATTTAATATGATAAGGGATGAAGATATGTTAAATATTAGTTCCGTAGAAATGTTGTTCAAATTAATACGAATTATTTTTTAAAATATATGTTCGTTAAATCATGAATATTGCATTCTTTTAAAGACAGGTTTAATACCTGTTTAAACTTTCTAAAAAAATTATTTTTGCATGGAAATGTTTTTTACCTTTGAACAATTTATTTTTAAGAGATTCTTTAGCCGTTCCCACGCATTTAAACAGAGTTTAATATTATTCTCAAAAAGATAATGCCTTTCCTGATTTAATCTAGAATGGAAGTGGGACCAAATTAAGATTGAATTAATTAACAATACTTAATAATGTTCAAATAAAAATTAACTTCGTACGTTAGCATCACCAAATCGTTGAATAATTATGGAAATATAAATTAAATTGTCTTTGATTATTCCATAGTTGGAATCTGAATGTTATCTACACCCTAAACTATTTTTATTTTGTACTAAATTTAATGTTTCTACCAAGAAATGAATTAAGTTTTTGTGTAGAAATGTTATTCTTTAAAAAACAATAACTTCATCAATTGCGAGATCATTAAGTAAAATTTAATTAAACACTTTTTATAACAAACGCTGAAGGTCATATATAGATTTAAATTGTAGACTCAAAGCTGAAACTTACAAACTTCACTTTTGTATAGATGGCAGACTTGCTATAAGCAGAAACTCAGTATTAAAGAGGCCAATTTAATTTTTTTTTAGCACAAGAAAACAATTTTAATTTCTTAATTTTTTTACGCTCACCGGTATTTATAACAAAATATGAAACATTCATAATTTAACGAATAGCGAAAAAAATATTGACTCATAATAATTTGAAAAACATTTATACAGATCCAATATTTGATAGATCTTGAACCTTTACCATACTAAATATTTGGTTAAGGCAACTTAACAATGTCTTCTTAGAGCACGTAGGTTTATTTATGGTGCTTCCGTATAGTTTCTCTGCTATGAGAACCAAGTTACTATACTTATTCGATTGGAACTATTTATGTGGTGTTGACAGTAACCTTCTATTGCAGATACTACTCACGATTATGTTTTACTGCAAATTCTGTTGTATTCGTTCAGTCGATTTGAAAAATCACTTGGGACATCACGCTCTGCACTCGAATTTATCGGATAGATTTTGCTGTGGTTTTAACAAATGCGGTAAATCGTTCAGTCATGTGCTCTCACTACGGTCACACGTGCGACGAATACATCTACGTTGCCGAGAAACAGCTGAGTCTAGATCGGTCGCTCTTGAAGCAAACCTGAACGCAAAGTTCATTTGTACAGTCCAGCTATGTAAAAAAGAATTTTACAAGCGCATTAATCTCATTCAGCACCTGAAGGTTAATAGATATAAGACACTAAACTGTAATTAAGTGCCCGTTTGGAAGCTGTGTGAAAGTATATGGTCAGATAAGTTCGTTTACTGGGCACTTGTCTAAAAAACACATCTCATCTGCAAGAAATGGACGACCGGTAGTAAACCAACGAAACGACAGAGAAAATGGAGTACAGTTAGCGGAGCGAATTATATCGTCTAATGATACAATTCTGAACAAGAGATTGGCGAAAATGAACTTGAAGTTGCACCACACCCTGACGCGGTATCTAATATTGAAAACTCGCAATGGCTTAAAACTCCGACTGATCCGTTCTTACTAAATGTGGCACAATTCTACTTGAAGTTGGAATGCCAATTTTTAATACCGTATTTTACAATTCAACACATTGCGTCTGAGATGTTTAGCTCACATAAGCAATGCCAGAGCACTGTTAAAAATAGGTTACAGCAGACGTTGCTTGCTGAAGGTCTAGCGCAAGAAAAAGTTAATGCCATCTTGGTCGAAACATTCGACAATGATCCCTTCGTCCAGTTCTCCGATACCTTAAACACGGCCTTCAAGCGTAAAAGCTTTTTCACAAAGGAATTCGCGTATGTACAGCCGATCGAAATTACGATACAAAACAATGATAGTGGAAAAAAGTCGTTTCACTACGTACCGCTCATCGAAACATTGTAGAACTTGTTTTCGGATAAATCTCTTGCGGCCGAATTAAACTTTGCTTCTAATGTTCATGATTCCGACATCCTAACCGATTTTACAGATGGATCTATTTTTTAAGGGTCAGAATTTTTCAAAGACAGTCCGGATGCACTTAAACTGATTTTGTATCAAGACAGTTTTGAAATTGTAAACCCGCTCGGAGCTGCGGTTCACAAACATAAAATCCGTGCTGTCTATTTGAGCATTGGAAACCTTACGGAACATACGCGATCTCGTGTGAACTCTATAAATCTCGTAGCATTATGTAAGGAGAAAGACTTCTACCACACGAAAGTGTATGGTCGTATAACTGAAGACCTTAAGAAAATGGAATCAGAAGGTTTCCGATTGTCTTCAGGTAAACTGATTAAAGGTGCTATAGTTTTTATAGCTGGAGACAATCTTGGCAGTCACCAATTAGGAGGGTTTGTTGAAAATTTTAGTGTCTCGACTTATTTTTGTCGATACTGTCTGATAACTCGGGATAAACTTCAAGATCAAGATAGTCTACAAGACTTCGAGTTAAGAACTATTGAATCCTATAACGCCTCATTGGAGAAAATTGGACATCGTAACGATTATCAAGGTATTAAGTTCGATTCGATTTTCAACAGCCTTGACAATTACCACGTCTGCATGCCAGGATTGCCACCTTGTTTGGGCCATGACCTACTGGAAGGCGTCGTTGCATACGATGTAAAATTGTATCTCGATAAGTTAGTGAAAGATGGTTGGTTTTCGTATGAGACATTAAACAAACGAATTGACCAATTTCCGTATTCAACGGCCGATCGACGGGACAAACCGTGCTTTGTCTCGGTTAAAAAAAAGGATTGTCGGGGGAGCGTGGCAGATTTTCAGGTTCCTCAGACTCCTTCCTCTAATGATCGAGGATAAAATTGCAGATGCTCAATGTGAAGCTTGGCGATGCGTAATTCTCCTAACGGAAATTGTTGAAGTCGTATGCGCACCTGCGATCCACAAGTCGGTGCTGCCATATCTAGCTGCGATTATCAATGAGTATCTGTCTCTCAGACTCAAGTTGGATGTGAACCTTCGTCCGAAGCATCATTATTTAAAGCATTACCCTGAGCTAATATTGATGTTTGGACCATTAATGAAAGTATGGACCATGCGATTCGAGAGTAAGCACACATTCTTCAAGAGAGCGTTGCGGTTCCTGCGGAACTATAAAAATGTGACTAAAAGTATGTCGGAAAAGCACAAACTTCTTCAATGCTACCTCCGTTGCGGTGGTGACATACGGCAAATTCAAGAAATGAAAGGAAATGTGTCTTTTAATAGCAGTATATACAATGAGGCGATCCAAACTGCAATTAAAAGGTTGGCTCTCCCTGACAGCTTACAACAATATAATGAAATAATCTTTAAGGAGATACATTATGTAAAAGGAGATGCGCTTTTTATACGCTACGCTGGATACCAATACAAAGTCGAAGTCGGACAGATTTTGTTGTTGCTGTGTGACGAAGAAAACGTCTTTGTAGTTGTTGAAGTTCTCGAAACAGTTCATCAGCCATATCTGCAAGCATACCAACTTGGAAAATGTATGCGGTACGAATATTTACCTCTGAATGAATTAGGAAGCATGGAAGCTCTTCATATTTACACCATTCAAAACATGTTGTGTGTAAAACCAAATTATGCACTTGTTCGAAACGGCCTGTAAAACTGCTGATATGCTCATCAGCTGCTGACGTGCTCAGAGGTGAGAAGGTCGTTTTATTCTTTCTTATTTTCGATTCTTATTTTCTCAAATGGAAATCTTTGTTTTGATTTTCAAGGAATTAACAAAATCTATATTGTAGTGATGGAGTACATAAAATTCGGAGCAGGACTTTTCGGCGCTGCCGTTTCGGCGCGACCATTTCGGCGCGAGCTATTTTGGTGCCGAGACGTGTCGGCGTAAGGGCGTTTCGGCACGACGGTTTCGGCGCCAGGTTCATTGGGCGCTTAGACGTTTCGGCGCCAGGATGTTTCGGCGCTTAGATGCTTTGGCGCCAGGCTGTTTCGGCGCTTAGACAGTTTGGCGCCAGGACGTCTCGGCGCCAAGATGTTTGGCGTTCTTTAGGTTTCGTTAGGATTCATTAGGTTCTTTAGTCGTTTTTTAGGTTCCGTTAGGTTCTTATAGTTCTTCAGACGTTCTTTAGGTTTTGTTAGTTTCGTTAGGTTCTTTAGGTTCTCTTTATTTATTTATTTAAAATGTATTATGATTTGTTTTTCAATTTGATGTACTGGCTAGTTTCAATTTTTTATTTAATTCTTGTATCGGATAGATATTATTTTGTTAATTATTATTCTGTTGAAAATCGGATGTTCTGCGGGTGTTAATAAAAAAAAAATTCAATCATTATTAGAAATTGTCGTAATTTTTGGTCTGTATGTAACACCGGTAAGTAAAAAACCGTCCTGGCGTAAAAATGAATTCGAATGAAAAAGTCTGAGAGCTGAAACAGCCTAGCGTCAAAACGTCTAAGCGCCGAAAGATCCTAGCGCCAAACTGTCTAAGCGCCGAAACAGCCTGGCGCCAAAACATCTGAGTGCCGAAACAGCCTGGCGCCGAAACGGTCGCGACGAAACGCGCTTACGCCGAAACGTCTCGGCACCAAAATAGCTCACGCCGAAACGGTCGCGCCGAAACGTAGTGTACCCCATAAAATTATTTGAAACGTCCAGAAAAGTGGTTTAGTGAAAGGGGCTGGTGTTTGTTTGTGTGCGTGCCAAGGTCTTCGAAAGAAAAGCGGTTATGATTAAAGAACGATTTAATAATCATACTAAAAATATTCCACTCAAGTAAAAAAAACTTTGCACGTTATTTGTCGATATTTTCGTTACAATCACTCGGACAGATGATATTTAAAAAATTTTTTAATGAATAAAAAAGTTGTCGAATGCGACAACTGGAAAGATTTAAAGATTTTAACAGTTCGTCTAGAGCTCCTAAACGCCTGCTACATTGATCAAATAACAGAAAAATAACAGGGGTTGAACTTTAAATTTATACAAAAATAATCTTCTGAAAAATCAGAGTTCCCATAAGATTTGAAACGTCTTGAAGATTCTATTCAAAATGCAATACCAAACATCTTTAAGCCATTCGTATATTAATGTGCTTTGCTTTTCTTTTTTTAGTTGTTTAACTGACGTGTGTGTATGACCGAAATAATGGCTGTTAAGAAGCCACTTTTTAAAGTGGTCCCGCAGGATTGATCAAAAGTCGTAGTCGTACCGGCCAATACATTAGATGAGCTGAAGGAAAAAGCTGTACGAATGTTGCGTCTAGAAGTTGGAACATACAAGGTGATTAAAATGTTTTTTAATTTCTTATTTCTAACGCGAGAATTTCCATTATTGTTTCCATTAGAGCGTTAAAAAAAATTATATATTTTTTTTTTTGGATGAGCTGAAAATCGAAATTATTTTTGTTTGTCATCGAAATAGTATTTTATGCTACAAGGAAGGGAAGTGCGTGATTTTTGCCGAGGGTGATGTTTGCGGCCCGAAAGAAGCGAGGGCAGCAATCACACATGGTAAAAATCATGCTTCTTTCTGTGTAGTGTACTATACTTTTTTTTTTCTATTTCGTTAACAATTATCACAGTTTCCTTGCGTGTAATACGAGCGGAGGTTGCCGATTCTTGATCGATGAACGGTGTGCCTGCGCAGTGTTCCGTTATTATTCCCGCCGGGTATAATGAGAACTCTGTTATTGCCGCCGGGTGTACTGAAGAGGTACTTGCGTACTCGCCAAAATTATTTTGCCGAGGTCGGTAAAAAACAGATTCACGCAGAAATTGTAGGGCTTTAAAAAATTGTTAACTTCTTGAAGCGCGAATTTAGATAATTTAAAATGCGTGTAATTTTTCTCGAGTTCAGGATGCGTCTACTGCACATATTTTAAAATTTACTACATGTTGCTTATGACTAAACTTTGCACTGTTTTCTTTTTATGTATTTTTTTAAATTTTATCAACGACAACAAATAACTGTAATTATCACATTTAAAACCTCGAAATCGTCGAACATGCAACTGTTCATCCAGAATTACGTAATTTTGTTCATCTGTGATTGAATATTGTACATAGAAAGTAATATAGCGTAAAAATTAAGATTAAGGAAGAACAGTTGTATACTCAAATGTTTGATGGCGGTTAATGACGATGAAGCGCAATCAAACTGGTCAAATCAGTACTACATTTTTTAAAATTATTCCTAAAATTATTGATTGCTTAATTGACTGCTATGAAAAGAAGGCTTGGATAGTAACATAACTTGTTAATATTTAAATACTCACTACCACGTTTTAACCATGAAATCGACTGCTATTGGTCGTATTATGGCGAGTAACAGCTGACTTTGTTTATTGAAAGATGAACTATTGATTGAACATTTGTTTGCCCTATCCTAACCTTACATTAGATATGTAACGGTTATAACTTCTGAACAAATAATACTATCAAAAACAAAAGCGGTCAGTCAATGAAGCATATTTCAATTAAAACAAGTAACAGTTCAATTCGTCACAATCGGATTCATATTATAGTTTATTCTTTTAAAAAACTGAACAAAAAAACATCTTATTGGAAATTAGTATATATCAGTCAATACTTTTTTATATTATATAGAACTAACATTGCGGTGCAAATCACGCTTTAGAATAATTATCGGAATCACAGATCAATGTAGAAACGCATTCTAAAAATTAGCACTGATTTGAGTAGTGCGAAGCACTTCAACCTCCATAATGTCAAATTTGCACTTAGTTAAGACAAAAAAAAATAAAACGTCGCATCATAATATTCAGACCTTACAAAAACGTTAGATTTCTCACAAACTATATAAATACAAAAAAATATCTGCGATGTATGTATTTAAACTCTAGCAAAATCTGCATTTTTAATGTTGCGGCGGCGTACTCCAATTTTTTTAAGGACCTTTTTGCGTAAATCTGTTTTTGGGACAAGGATTAAAAGTTTGAATTAGCAGCTCAACCCAAATATGAACCGTTACTTTTTATCCGTCCTTGTTTATATATTTGTTCAATTGTGACATATCGTCCACTTAAAAAATTTAGGTTTTCTTGAATGACGTGGAGCCGAAATTGACGAGGACGAAGTCCTCATGTCCTTTGCCGATAAAGATCCGGGTTCAATTATTCTCACAATCCTTCCCGAAGAAGAAAAATGGCAAAGCGCAAATGCAAGTACTCCGGCCACTGTCTCGAATATAGCTGCAGGTATATATCACTGACACTTGTCTTAATCGTTAAGATGCATGAATTATTCCCCCAGTTAACATGTTGTGTTCCGACGCTTTCGATTTTACTGTAATTTTGTGCTTTGTCTGGCCCTATTTTTACGTACTCATAAAATTATTCTGTTTTACAAAACTCCATTGTTTATCCTTTTATAACTGATAATTAAACTTTAAAAATTGGTTTACAAAATGTTGAAACCTCGTATTGTTTTCCTTATAGTATGTATATGCGGTAAAAAAATATTCCGCGCTAATTTTTAGTTATTATTTCCAATATTTCCGTCACTATAAAAAAAATTATATCCATCAAAAACTACGTTGATGATTAAAAAAAAAATTACACACCGTATTTCTATTAATAAGAAAATAATAATGTTAAAAAATTACTCCTTTGTAGTATTCTCAAATATTATTTGCTAATGTTATTTAGTAATATAGCTAACTATTTATTTAATTTTCGGTGATTTCCACTAATAATTAGCAGATTCCTTCATATGTCATATGTTAAATCAATATTATATCGGTGGGTACAGAAAAAAGTGATATACTTCATTTTAAGTCATAAGGAGAGCAAACAGCGTGTTTTATTTGTATTTTTTGTAAAAAAAATCGTATGGAATATTACATATGATAAAATGATGGTGCTTATGTATGAACATCTCTGAATCCCAATTTCGTAAAAGAAGTTTAATTTATTTCAATACAATTTTTTGTATATTGTCAATTTTTACATACTGAGACTTCTACAATCTTTTTATTTGTAAATTATATATAATAAAAGCATAGTTTAGAACAATACATAAGATTCTTTATACGATTATAAATTACCAATAAAACCAATAGAAAAATGATGCAAAGTAGAAATTTGCACATTGCTTCCTCATTAAATCTCATTTTTCACAAAGCCACCACTATGAAGAAGTTTTTTTTATTAATTTTGGCTTCATCATTTTTTTTAAATTGAAATCGGTGGAGCTCCACATAAAATTCAAGATAAAATATATTATTTTTATAAGAAACCACACACATAATATTTAGTGATTCAACACGATTTCTTTTGACCGTATAATGTATAAAAAATATTCTAATTTATTAATCAAAATAAAATCAAAATAAAATCAAAATAAACAAATTAAGAAATAATCATTACGAAGATTTAAAGATACTACTCTGAAAATTTACATATTTTAGACAAAAAAAAATCTGCTCTTTTTGAATAAAAATGGCAGAAGCTGTATAAATGATGTGGTGCACATCTTTAGAGTTCATTTACAAATTCTGATGTGGAATATAATATGTATGTTTCTCAAAACAGAATTTTGTTTCCGTACGAATACGTTTTCATATGAGAAAATCGCTGTTTTTACAATCAGTTATACCACAATCAGTAAACACACAAAGTTGTAGCTAAATCTAAGCACAGCCAATGTTTAATATTCGGTGGAATAATCCATACCAAATGATTACAATATTATAAGTTGTTATCTCATATGGAGCCATCAAATTGAGTCCTACTTAAATTTATTATGTTTACGCACGTCTTAGCAGAAGACAAGACGATTAATAAAAGACCAAATCAAGCTGAATCAATTGGCCTTAATTTATGGAAGAGGTTCCCGCATCGCTTGAATGAAGCTTGTACACAAGGTGTCCAACCTGAAGAGTCCAACGTACGATCAATGATAGCCATTATTTCCGATTATATGAATCACGAACTCAAGGATACAAGCCGCGGTTCTGCGGAACGCATCGCCAAGTGTCTTGTGGATAAATATCCAGCGTCTTTTTGCGACAAAGTCAGGGGAAAAATTCTTGGTACGGGCATGGAGACTCTGCGTACGCGCATTTACAGCGCGGTAAATTATCGAAAGGAGGGACCTAACAGACGTACCGGAACCGGAGGCGATGATGATGAAGATCCAGCTCAGATGTCGCGCACCTCGTCCCGTAACACGGACGAGTATGGGTGCGTAGAGTATCAGCCACTCCTACCGTCGTCGGAATCAAAGAAGAGTCAAAGCGAGAAGCGCGCCGCGTTTAACAACTTTTCAAAAATGAGAAAGGTGACGAACAAACGATCATGGACTTAATGAATAACACCTACCCGACTCAAAGAATGGCCATCAACTCTTCGAAGGCAGATATGTGCAACATACTGATCGAGTGGCCTTACCTCACGCGAAGCACATTTTTAATTGCTCATGGAGCACGATTGATCGGAAAGGCTAATATCGTCGAGATGTTGGAACAATCACTGGAAGAGTTAGGGCCGATATGCGTGAGATTTCTCAAACATGACTGTAAGTCAAAGAAACGCTCCAAAATGTCTTCGGGTGCTGAAACGGTAGCGAAAAAAGCCGCGGCAATATATAAGGAGGCAAAGGAGGCAAAGGAGGCGAGTGAGGTAGAGCGTAATGCTATCCCGAAGATAGGTGTGATGATCCCGGCTCTTGTAAATAATTTTCAGGAAAACGCTAACTATTTGTTTCGAATATTTTCCGTAAGTAACATCTGCCATCTTTCCGTTGATCCACCAGACCGCGTATGACGGTTAATTCTTAAGGAGGTTGGAGCTCCTACAGTACACAATTTTTTTTTAAAGCCATGTAATTTTTTTTTTGTAGTTTGTTTGTGTATTCTGGATGATGACATGTTTATTAGAATACATTTTCATTTTGAAAAATATTCATAGTCATGTAATTGAAATAAAATTTAACTTCTGCTTATTTCTGAAGAGTTATGTTAAAACGCAAGACAATGTGATATGTATACTCAGTGTTTCTCCATTACTGTGCCGTGAGCGCGTTTAGTTGTATCCGTCTCGCAAACCATACATGTTTACACGTCGTTTTAACTAAATCTAACATTAAACGATGACGATATTTATATTTCTGAGATATACAACACTTTCTTCACTTTTACAGAAGGGTGTAGATGTCGACGAAATAAAAGACCAGTTACCTCCGCATCCTGTTTTAATTGTGCAAGGTAATGAAAAAACTGTTTCTACATCCTTAGAGAGAAAGCTTTAGGACAGGGCACTTCGTTTTGTTGAGATTTCAATAGTGCTAAAACTTTGTACACATAGTCAATAAAGTTGAGGGATATGTGATATAAATTTTGACAAAAATCCATAAAAGCATCCACATATTATAGAATATTACATTTTTATTCAAGACTTTCTAGCTTGCCAAACGGAACAGCTGTAGCTCGAGAATCACTTGAGCCATTAATCTAAAACTTGTCGCACCAGTTTATGCAATAATTTATCGTTATTCCTTACAACTTCGTTCAAATGTGTTGAAGAAATTATATTTCAGAGCACTTGAAATGTTCTAATCTAATAGAGTTTCTAAACTACAAACAACTGTTTCACAACGACGATGATGCCACGTATTCGGTGATTATTGAAAGATCGACATTCATCAAGGCAACTGGGTTGTTCGATGCCCTACTCACGCTCATGATGGCATACTTCGTCTTTCGATACCAACATGGTACGAAAATTTGCAAAACTCTGGAGTTTTTCCAAAGGTATCAAGATTTGTTCACAATTATGCAATACGCCTTTATATTTTGTTTATAATTACGCAAATCCGTAATATGGGTAAGATATTTTAGATAAAAATTTGCAGACTGTAAATAATAAAATTCATACCTTCTCTGATTTTTAAAGATTTCTTCTCGACATAAACCCGTCTACCGAACAAAAAAAAATCGGAAATAAGCGGAAGACGGTTTCTTTTGACCCGAACGTCTTCACTCTCATAAAATCGATTGAGGCTTTTAAACTGGACGACGATTGAACTCACGCTCATGATGGCATACTTCGTGTGTCGATACCAATATAGTATGAAGATTTGCAAAACGCTGGAGCTTTTCCAAAGGTATCAAATTTTGTTTACAATTACGCAATACGCCTTTATATTTTAGTTACAATTACGGAAATCCGTAATATGAATACGATATTTTAGATAAAAATTTGCAGGCATTTAAATAATGAAATTCATCCTTTCTCTGATTTTTAAAGATTTTTTCTCGACATAAACCCGTCTATCGGACAAAAGAAAATCGAAAATAAGAGGAAGACAGTCTCCTTTGACCCAAAAGCCTTCGCTTTCATAAAACCGATCGAGGCCTTTAAACTGGACGACGATTGAACGTTTTTATGTTATAATAATTTTTCTATACATTTTTTACCTAAGATAAATATTTAAAAAATAAAGTTCGTTGGTTTAATAATACCAAACCGACTAGTAATCTTTTATGTATTATAGCTTAACCTTCTAATCCCGAATCTTTACCAATATCATCACATACGGAGTATGTAAAAATTGAGGGCATTGCAATCAGAAAAATTTAACTGTCAGATTTTAATGTAAATAGATGTTTTAAAAGTCCTAGATTCCAAAAAAACACATCCACTCATTTCTCTCTGTCTGGGTGTCTGTCTTTGGATGGGTGTCCAGAAGAACAATGCCTTTTGAAATAAAACTGTAGATCACAATGAAGATTTGCTATCTTCTATAAATAAAATGTAGTTTTAGTATTGAAATAGAAAACTGCGTTTTCAATTCAATAAATTAACACAGTGGTGACTAGATTTTAAAAAAGGGAAATTCAATTGACATTTAATATACTGTTCAGTGAGAATTTCAATACTTATTAAAATAAACGTATTAACCTGAGTCAGTGAATATTATCAACTCCGAAATTATAATTATAATACCCACAGATAACATAATTTTGTTTGCTCCATAATGAATTTTAATAAACCCGCTTATGAGAGTACATATGAGGCATTCCCCGATACTTCAGCTACCCAAATTTTAGAATTTTTGCAATCACTCCGAAAAATGAGTAAGTTTGAATACTAACACAACAACAAAAATATCAAAAATGTTCAAACCTTTTAAAGCTGCCGTTTAAAAATAAAACTGAAATTTTGATTTTTATTTCTTTCGAAATATCTCTGCGAGGAATGATCGTAGAACCGTTTTTAAAGAAGAAAATTTAGTGTTTTTTAAATTCTGTTTTCGGAAAAAATGATATAAATTTATTGCTGACGATGATATACTTTTTATTAAATTTTTTAATGGTTTTTAGTGCATGAACACAACAAAGGCCAGTCGATATTATTCCTTTTTTTTTACGTTCGTCAAGTCGAAAATTAATTTTCAGCCAACGTACTCGATGGCAAATTCAATTTTTCTCAAGATATGATTTTTTTTAAATCATATTTTCAGAAGTCTCAACTTGACAAACGAAAAAAAGTAGAACTTTGCACATTGCTTCCTCATTGAATCTCATTTTTCAAATCTCGAAAAAAAAATTTTTCATGAAGACAAAGCTTCCTCTATGAGGAAGCAAAATTAATAAAATAGAAAAATATGGACTGACCTTCGTTGTGTTCATGCACAAAAAATCGTTAAAAATTAAAAAAGAAAGTATTTCAACGTCTGCGATAAATATATATCATTTTTTTCAAAAAGAGAATGAAAAAACACAAAATTTTGTTTTTTGAAAAACGTTTCTATGATCAATAATCCTCGCAGAGATATCGATGAAAGAAATAAAAATCAAAAGGTCAGTTTTTTTTTAAACGGAAGGTTGAAAGAGCTTGAAAATGTTTGAATTTTTTTATCGTGTTAGTACTTTAAACTTACTCATTTTCGGGGTGATTGCAAAAATTCTGAAATTTGGGTGGCTGAAGTATAGTGGAATACCTCATATGTACAATTTTCATAGACGGGTTTATCGAATTTCATTGTGGAGCAACTAAAATTGTAATCTGCAGGTATTCTGATTTTAATTTCAGCGTTTATAATATTCGCTGACACATGTTATTACGTTTTTTAATTTACAAGGTATTGAAATTCTGACTGAACGGTATATTAAATATCAGTTAAATTTACCTTTTTTAATGACGAAATATATGATCCTTGAGTGCCGTAAATTTCACAAACTAGTGTATTGAAAACTTGTTCCAGGTGAATGAATTTTCTATACATAAATCTATTTATTTTAATTTATAATATTAAAGAACTGTGAAAAAATTGTGAATGAAAATTAACATACCGGTGTAGGAAGCTCGGATGCATATACCGTATATTAATTTTCACATGCATACATGTGCAATATTTAAAGTATCGGTATAATATAAATAAGTACAAACCTTTAACGTTAATGGAAAAGTTGATTTGGCTTTTACAGTACTTTTGGTATTTACTGTAAGTAACGTGCATTAAAAATTGACATACGCGTGAATAGTCCTTCTCACACACGGTATAGTAATTTTGATATCCATTTACCTTTGAAATGTAATGTGTCAGTATACTAACAACGGATACTCAATTCTAACAGTAGTAAACCAGTGTGTTTTTTTATGCAATACTCTATTATATTATTATAAACAAAGTGCGTCAAAAGTCATATACGTGCGAGTAGTTTTTCTCACATACTGTATATTCATTATTCTATGCTTATGTTATTATAATTCAATACCGCGGTATATAAGAAATGGGAAGTGACTTCTACCAGTAATGAACTAGTGTATTTGAACTTTGGAGCACCCGGGGCGATTATTATAAGTAATGTATACGAATATTTCGATACATCTCCTTTGAAGGTTTACCCTACTGATACCTAGAAATTGACTACATATTTGAATATTTAGGTTACTACAGACTTTGAAATTTACAATACGGGCTTGATTTTTTTGAATAATTGATAATAAAATTTATACAAAAAGATATATAAAATTTAATATACAAGTGTTCGAAGCTCAGATGCATATATCAAATTCATACATCAAATGATATATCAAATTTCGAAGAGTAATGGATATTAAAATTGTTATACCATATGTGAGAAAAACCACTCAAACGTATATGACTTTTAATGCATTTTGGTTATAATAATAGAATAGTGTTGCATAAACCAAATACACTGGTTTATTAGGATTAGAGTTGTGTATCCGTTATTAGTACATCGACATATTAATTTTCGAAGATGAATGAATATTAAAATTAATATACCGTGTGTGTGAATAACTATTTACGCGTATATGAATTTTAATGCACATTACTTTCAATAATTGGTGAAGGTATTGTAAAAACAAAATAAACTTTTTCATTAACGTTAAAGGTTTGTATTTATTTATATTATACCCATACTTTAAATGTTAAACATGTATGCATATGAAAATTTATATACGGTATATGCATCCGAGCTTCCTATACCGGTATGTTAATTTTCATTCAAAAACTTTTTACAGTGTACGCTCATACACTCAAACACTCATATCGTTTCATTTGACATTATTTTATTACATTTTTCTTGTATCTGAACATTTTTCTGTGAAGCTAATTATCGGGCAATGGAAGTAAAAAAAATATTGGTTGCTCCAATGAATTTTCTTTTCTTTATTTTTTAAAATCCTTTTTTTATCTTTGCCACTACCCCTCCGCTATAAAGAAAATTACATGAAATTTAATGTACCGGTATTGCAAGTCTTTATGCACAAACTGGTATATTGTGAATTTGATACACAGATGCGATGTACAATCAATTTGCGGTATATTAAGAACCTTATAAGAATTTTTATTTTTATAATTCAAATTAATTTTACTGTCACAAGTTTTACGTAACAATTGTACAGTAGTAGTAGTAGTAATAGTGCTTTATTGGCAATACATTACATACAGTCGTTCCATTTTTTTTGTTCCATTAAAGCTTATTCTATTTGTTGTCTTTGCCAATGGGCCATCGACCATGGTCCTTCAGCCCGTACAATTGTACATTAAGACTAACATATTGATTTAAGTTGAACGACCCAATGACTGATGCACACTGTCTGCAAGATGCGTGAGTGCAAAGAAAAGGAGGCAGAAATACGATTTTTTGTGGGTGTGCGGTCACTAGGATATTTATCTTATGCATAAAAACTTATCTTTAGTTATTAATTAATTAATATTAATTACGTCTTTTTTTATAAAAAAAACGACTGCAAAAAATCGGTAAAATTCTCAAAAAAACTGTGATGCATATGAAAATGTTCTAGCCACATCTGACAGTGAATTATTATCAGTTTTTGTATTATTAAACGTTTTTTCATATTTGAAAATAGTTTTTTGATTATCTTTTTCGAGAAAAACTCCGAAAAAATAGACGCAAATCTCAGCCCACTCTAGGTTTAGGCTTACAAATTGTTATATCGGATGCGGGATTCTTGAGAATTTTTTCAGATTTTTAAATTTGGGCTAACAATATTTTCATTTTGAAAAAATTTAACTAATTCAAATTTGAATATAAAAAAAACGGAAAAAAATTTCGGGCTGTTTTTAGAGTTGAGACAATAATACAAATAATCGTGGGTAAAAACCGAGAGGTCGAGAGTCAGACTCAGGTCGAATCGCTATGGAATGCCCCACCTGTACTGGAAGATAATCTGTATAAAATGGTACATTGAACTTAATAGATAGACACGTCGGTATATCAGAAACCTTAAAAGCACTTTAATTTCAATAATATAATTTAAATTGACTACAGAAGTATATCAATATTACATAACCATTGCATACTTTAGATTTAATATACCAATTTATGCATAGAAGTTCCAGTCACGAACATTAACTTACAAATTTGATCAGGGCCTCAATTCTCGAACCGTTTGCATGAGTTTTGCATGCGAACGATCAATGCTTTTTAAATGTAAAGTCGTATACGAGAATCCTTAGGGCAGATTCGAGAATTGGGCCCCAGTGTCTGGATTTCTACTCCACTGTCTCTTTCTCAGTATCTGCCTTTACCTACATAATAAAAAAATACATGAGATTTAATGTACGTACCTGTACTGGAAGTTTATCTGCATCAAATAATATACTGAATTTTATATACAACTGTGATGTGCGATTAATTTACAGTATATTAAAAACCTTGAAAGTACTTTAATTTTTATATTTTATTTTGATTTTGCTGTAAAAGTACATGAATGGTACATAAGAATTTGTACATAAAATGAAATATGATAGTTTATGCATAAAAACTTACAGTCGCGTACATTAATATACCAATTTATTTTACCGGTGTTTCTCCTGCCTCTCTGCTTCTGCCTCTCCCTCACCTCACTGTTACTCTCTGCATTAGTCAAATAAGTCGAAACTATATTTATTTATTGGCAAAATGAGTTTCACACTTTCGTTAATAATTGATTTAAATTTTATTGCCAAAAAAAAATCGCTGTTGGAAACTCTGAAAAAATTCTCAAAAATCTCGTGTTATATATCAAAATGTTCGAGCAATAACCTACAGTGACCTGGCTTTATCTTCTGTTTTTTCAATTTTTTTTTTTTTTAAGTTTGAAAAAAATAGAAACGAGCGCCTGGACACCCTGGGTTTAGGCTTAAAAATGTTGATATTTGACACACGATTTTTGAGAATTTTTTCAGATTTTTTAATTACTGCTAAAAATATGTTAGTTTTGAAAAATCATAACTAAGTCAAATTTAGGAAAAAAATCTAAAAAGAAAATGTGAGTACTTTTTAGAGTTGGAACGATAACATAAGAAATTATGGACCAAATCCGAGAGGTCGAGGGTCTGACCCAGGTCGAAATGGTATGGAATGCCTCATATGCAGCATGCATTTGGCATTTTTGCATTAAGGTTCGTTGCAAAATAATATTCTTCTAACATTCCATACACACACGCGCGTAAACGATTAATCTCCACCTGTGTACATATACAGAAGAAAGAAAATGATTCGAATAGCCCACCGCTTATCTGCTGCAACCGTAGTACCGCAAACGCCGAGACGTGGCGAGTGCGGGCCAACGTTTCTCACAAGCGAGACACTGAAGGTAGGATACAAAAGCAGTCGCGCTTCGGGCTAATCACCAATACATAAATGCAACGTATAATTTGTCTATATAAAAATACATAATACAATTAACTGAAAACGTTTAATGCGCTTTTACTATAAGGGTGGACATTATAATACTGTTACGTCCAGACGAACTCACCAAGACGTCGTCCCGTTGGAAAACGTAACGACGGTCTCACTTTCGAGTCAAGGCAAGGGCTAACCACTCCGGGACGGAGACCTCGTCTTTTACTGCCGAGGGACTTCAAGTGGGTTTAAAAATTTTAGGAGACACAATGTGTCATCGTACATCACATGCCAAATTAAATAAGTAATATGAATCCAGACTTTTATTTTACTCACTTCTATTTATTCAGCGTCTCTTCGGTGTGTCGTCGATATTGTAGATACAAATTTATCGTTTTTTATTCTAAGTCTAGCCACGCAGGGCTAGCGTAGACAGTTTAACATCGTCGAACAGAGCTTTGCTCGCTCTGGGTAAAGATTTATGATGAGAGTCGTAGCGTAAAGATAGTAATTAACTGACTGAATTGCAAGCGAATGCTTGCGCTTTTTATACGAAATTTTTGCTATGGTTCATATAGAAAAAGTGGAAGTATTGCTTCATAGGAAATGATAAACACTTTTGAGGTAGAAAAGTCGTAAAAGGTATGCTTCGTGATGACCTGCTTAATTTATGACTCTAGTACGGGTGACAAGTAGGCCCTTCGTGTAGTGGCCGGCGTGTTTTGGTCTGACGGGTTGAGCGTTAGAGCAAGCGCGTATGTGATAAGAAAGATATACCGTCTAGGAGGGAAGCTGGTTAACTAAGCGTTAAAGTGATGATCGAATTATTTTTAATTAGTGAGACTGTTGTTCTATATTTACACTGGTGGTTACGCATGACGTAACAATACTTTTTTTAGTATACAGTTTTTATAGATTTATATACACCGTAGGATCCATGTATTTACGATTTATATATGAACTACATGAAAATCATGCTGCAGATATGATGTATGTACCTGGTACGTATTTCATAACATGAACAATGACGAATTATTGCATATGTCACACATATTTAAAATTGATGTCGCATGTATGTGGTAACATAATTATTTTCATATCGGTGGTTATCGTAAATTAAATTGCAAATTCTTGTAATGTTTCCGCTATATGGGACACGCATAGTTGTATTTATGTTTGATAGCGAAGAACCCGACATTTAATTGCCCATTTCTGGCTGTGTAATTTAATTCTACCAAGGGGGAAATGAAAACCGTGAGTAACATCCGTCAGCAAGCCATAGTTTAGTCGCCAACTGTGAGGGCTTGTTTCTCTAATGCGGTTGCTCTATGTAGCCTCCCCAAAGTAAAGAAATAAAAAAAAGAAAAAGCAAATTGAAAGAAAATTCGTTGGTTTTAATGATCGTAATAAAAAGCACCGAATACAGTTACTTGCCAGACTAGCTTACGATCATAGGAACTCAAACAAAACCATACACCAGGTGTGATGGTGAGCTACACTGCGAAGTGCGCCCAGGTTATCTATAGCACACCGTCGCTATGTGTTGAATATACACAACGTCGTAGTGATGGTTCCCGGTCTTCCATAAAGGGTGATGCAAACGTCACCAACATCGACACAATCGGAGGCGGGTTAAGATAAGATTGGATTTCCTGTCCCAGGTCGACTATCAGTCTCTCATTTTCCCGCCGATTCTCCTCTCTTCGCCCTTTTCCCTTGGAGCCCAGTTGGAGCGTTTAGCCTCGAAGACTAGAATTATGCGGGGTATAGTGCGGGCTGAACCCCTGCTGTGCAATGCTCCATGTCTCGAAGACGTTCTTTAGAACCGGTCTTCTTTTTTATCTTTCCAATACTCGTCTTTGTCTTCCTTTCTCGTTCCGTCAAATGTAGTGGCGAGAAAGTGACACGTTTCGAAAAAAAGAGAAAAAGAAAGAAAGGGAATATATGGGGCATTCCACCTAATTTCGAACGGGGTTTGAACCTTGAGCCTTCCGATTGGGGCCGCATTTTTTTATACGAATGACATAACTCTAAAAAGCACTTATTTAAAAAAAAAAGATTTTTTAAACATTTTTTTGTTGCTAAGAAATGGCTAAAGGAAAATAGAAGAAATCACCGGTCCACTTCGGCTCGTTCACCAAAAGATCTTACTTCCCAAAAAAGGTTTTTCAGTATTTTTTCGGATTTTTAAAATGTGTCGTTCGATAATTTGTTTTAAAAAATCGTAGATAAAAATGTGAAAATAAAAATAAATAACAATTAGTGCTTTTTAGAGTCAATCATACAAAAAATTACGGACCCAATCGGAAGGGTCAAGGGTTAGACCCAGGTCGAAACCAAGTAGAATGCCTCTTTACATGAGTGGCACAATGCTGGCAGTGCAGTTGTTGGCATATTGTTAGAATGAAACAACAAAAAAATATTAGATTATACAATTTGTGGAAGATTAATCAACGAGAAAAATTATTCTACGTAAAACTAGGAATTCACTGCATGTTGAATAGGAATTCAACGTACAGTGTAAACTGGAATAACGGTAAATTCTTATTAAAAAGCCTTTATTGCATAAAAATTCGTTAACACATTTAAACTTATATCATTTGTTATACTGGCCTCAAATGGAAGTCCCAGTAGTTTTTTACGTTAAAGAGTGATCGACAGATTGACTTTTTTTTGCGTGTTAGCTTTCATTTATCATAAATATGTACTTTAATGAAAAACGGTAAGCATCAACTGGTCGGTCATTGGGACTTTTTGTCAGAATACGCCAATCACTATTTCAGCTTCGAACTCGTAAAGTATCCAGCGACAACGCCGATTGGCCAAGGGTCTTCGTTCCACGAAGATCGAATTCGTGCCGTCATTACATGTCTTCCTTTGGCAGTAAATAGTAAGTGTCATGGACGAATAACACAAGGGTTAAATCACTCTCTCCTGTCACCATTGAATAAATGAGACGAAAGAACATAAAAGTCCAGATGTATATCATGATTTATATTGGACCAATATAATATTCTCATTACACACTCTTTCTTCATTTATTTGTCATCATAAGCGATCGTTTTTTCTCTGTCATGGTAAAATGGAATATTAAAAGGTTGGCATAATATTTTATTCATTCGATTCATTTTCTTGTCATTTTCGTCGTCATCGTCGATATCATCAGTCACTGTTTACACAAAAGTCGTACTTTAGGAACGTGTTGAGCGGAACATCGTTACACACTTCTCCGACTTGCCCTGCAACTTAAGTTGTCGATCATGCGATGGTATTGCGATTTCAGTGTAGCCGCAACTGGCAGGCCCCGTAACCAAAGACGAGTTCCTGTGCATTTGAAGCAAAAGAGAGGACGTTAAGCGGTCTTGATAGCAGAGCAAGGGAGAAAGTGAATAAACTTCAAACTCTCAAGAGTGTTCTCCTTGGTTGCACAGACAGCGAGTTTGAAATTCTCTGAAGTTTCATAAGTTTAATCCACAGGCATGGGTACAGTCAGCAAGCAATGTTCTTGGACACCATTCACGGAGCTACTGTGTGGCACGTTAGATAGGCGACTCTAAGATTCTGTCCTTTCTTCGGTCCTGTTTGAATGGCTGAGACGCAGATATATACCACGATTTACCAGCTAGAATAAGAGGATTTTTGATATCGACAAGCATTAGTTCAAGTACTCGTAAAATCCATCGTTAATTGCACGATTAAGTTACGTAGGTAAGAATGATTCGTCGCTGAAAATAACTTCAGAGCATTTGCATGCATTCCCTTAAGATGGTCGAGATTAATCTTCCATGCGTTTTCGAAGATTGATATGGAATATTCGACACTACTGGATATTCATATTAACTCTTTACGATTCCTGCGACTATATTCAGATCACATTATCGCCAGCATATCTGCTTTTCTCTAATAAAAATATAGGGACACGAGGGGGTAGAAGATGTATCCGAAATTTACAGTTTATATACCATATCAACATATTGTGCAACGCGAAATTGTTAGAGAATGAAGGTAGAGGGACGAGCGAACCAACGTGCTCCAAAAATGTCTAAAATCGATCTCTTTTGCTCTGGGGACGTCGAGCAGTAAACATCTCTACTCATTGAGTATAAATTTTGTGGTGGCTGAATGTAATATTCGCGCCCATTGTCATAAGAGAACTATGGGATGGCGCCTAGTCAGCCGATCACATTTTTTTCAATCTGACAAAGACGAAGGTCCTTCTTTTCAAGACTCTGCGAGCCCCTATATGTAGAGAACAGCCACCATGGGGTCACTTCAATTTCAATAATAAGATCAGTAAACTTCGAATTCAAGCATTATTATAAAAAATATAATATAATATCGCAGAAAATTAATATTATAATGTGTTGTTGGTATGGGTATGAATGACTCAAACTTTGTAAAATCTAAAAGGAAAAGGAATTATAATATATCGAAGTGATGCATACGTATTGTAACGGTATTTCTCCGTTCACATTAATTTATTTATCTGGAGGATCTAGAATTCGAAACTCGAGCAGGGAATATATTAATTAAAGGCAGTTTGAATAGGTAAAAGTAGGGTTTGTTCACAATTCTCACAATCTTCAAATAAAATAGTGCTTGAATGTCGATTTCACTGACATCTACATTTACTTGTTCCCGAATATCAATGTCGTTATAATTGCGTACCCTATTTATCGATATTATATCTGATGTATTGACTATCTAATTCTATGCCTTTATGCTCGGCCTATCCTAGTTCTTTCAATTACATAAATTATTTTAAATCGTACTTTTTAAATATTCACCAGAAAACGTAAACTTGATCACTCATCTATTTTTCCTATTGCAGAATCAATTTATTCGTTCCTATTTTCTAATAAGTGTCGCCGAACGGTACTATAGTTTTCGATCTTTTCGCTAGTTGGTTCGCAAGAAGAAGAGAGCACCACCCTGGATCGTCGATAGCGACGATGTGTGAAATTATTGAAGATAATCAATTAAAAATTAAGACATACATTCACACTTATACACAAACATATACACGCAATATAAACATATTAAAACATCATTAACGTTAATTGTCGCAGATGTTCAAAGGTTGTTTGAGGATTTTCAATAGTTAGTATATTCAATGGTAAAACGCGAGGTACCGTGGGTCTATGGTCGGAAAACTCGTTGGTAGTCTGGTACGCAGATGTTTTACTGCAAGCTGACCGCCAGGGTTTTTTCCGCTGGACGCGACGCCTTCGCATCGAGACGCGTATTACCTACCTGCGGGGGACGCCAACTCTTAAAGCCAGTCAAGACATTACATTTAGTTAATGCAAAAGACAACCAATGAATATCTGCGACTCAGAACCCTTAAAGATTTTTCCCTCCAATTCTCAAAATGTGGGAGTAAAAAGTCAAGCGTCAGTTGACTTTACATTTTTTAAGCAGTCTTCAGCGACTTGTTGCCGAGTCAACATTGAGAGTCAAATCTCTCAACACACACAAAAAATAACTTGTAGAACCGTGAAGTTTTTTATTGTTCATTAAATTTTATCGCTGTTAAAATGCTGGATCCTCATTCAATCATTCCTCTATACGAAACTAGTTGTGGTTAATTAATTTTCACTACAACAAGTACAGCTTGATATCGTCGCAACAGCGAAACGGGAATTTACGACTCCCGTGGATTCTCTACAAAGACAATCGCGATATCGGCAGTACATATTTTTTGGTCCTTCGAGCCGGATCCAGTATACCGGACTCGCGGGTAATATCAAAGTGACGTGTGTGAATTGCTGAAGCTCAATTCCATACCATCGAGGTCTCTTCAACCATCTTCCAACGAAGGAAGCCCAGGACTTTGTCTCTCCAGCTCAATGCAAGGACAAAAGGAGGAGAAAAAAGGACGCCGTTCGACAATGCCAAGGGTTCAACAACAAATTGGTAAGCTCGTTAAAAATTCTGTTCACCGCATCCCGAATACAATCTATCCTTTCGCGATAATTTAAAATGGCAAACGCGCAACGCATCAAAGTGCTTATCAAGAAACGTCGTGGCATAAAAGCACAAATTACGTCGTTCAACAAATTTCTCGACAATTACCACGGATATATCACGGACAACCGAAAGAAGAAATCAAAATCGCCCAACGTAGAGCAAAAATTCTTAGAGGCGTGTGCGGATCTCGACAAAATATACGACGAATTAGACGAACTCGGCGAAGAACACGACCACGTCGAAGAACGGATTGCCATCCAAGAACAGTATTTGGATTTAGTTAGCGGAGCAGAACAAATGATTCCAACCAGGGATCCCGCGAATCCGCGCTCTAACACATTGAACACTGTCGACTCAGAAGATGGGAATAGCTACGCCAATCGAGCTACGCGATTAAAATTACCAGAAGCTTCATTACCGAAATTTGATCGAAAATATGAGCAGTGGTTAAGTTTCAAGGACTCGTTTCTCACGATGATCGGCGACCGACGCGATATCAGCAACGTGGAAAAATTACAATACCTCAAGGCATCCGTGATCGGAAACGCAGCGCGTAAATTAAATATTTTCTCCATAACGGGCGACAACTACACGCGAGCGTTGAATTTGCTTGAGCAATCGTATCAGGATGAACGGATTATAATCACGCGTCATAATCACGCGTCTCAGCCTGCTTATCCGATGCAAGATAGGGAAACAGCAACAAGACTCACGAAACTAGCAGACGATGCCCAGCAGCACGTTCTATCGTTGAAATCTTTAGGCGTCGATGTAGGAGAGCACCCCGTAGTTCAACTCATCGTCGAAAAATTGCACAAATCAACGCGGCGAAAATGGGATAAGTCCCTAGAAACAGGCGTTTGTCCGCCGCTCTCAAAACTGATCGAATTTCTCTACTGAACCGCGGCGCGATTCGTTCAATGGGAATCAGAAATTCGCGAGGGATCGAACAATGGCGGAATGAATAAATTGTCAAATAATAAGTCAGAGAAAAACGGCAAAGCGGCCAGGACACTCGCAACGACAGTCATGAGAAAGTGCTCTGTCTGTTCAGGAGACGCACACCCATTGTACAAATGCGAAAAATTCCGCGAATTACCGGTACAGAAACGTATTCAAATTGTAAAAAGCGCGTCGTTGTGTACTAACTGCCTTCGGTCGCACGGGTCGAAAGAATGCAAATTCGGGAACTGCCTTCAATGCAACGAACGACACAACACACTATTACATTAAGAATCCGAGTCGTCCACGTCGGAAACACAAAATTGACTTGCGGCGCCCACAGGAAAGGATCTTCTTCGCTCGTTCTCGACTCGCACGCCGAAGTGTGAAGTTAGCAGAGAACGAGATGCGCTAAATCACGAAACAGGAGTCAGTGTCGACCCGCAATTGTCATTAACGTCAAATACTACGATGCATGAATTAATGACTAGCGCAATGGTCGACATCTATGACTCTAAACGCCGATGAATGCGATGTCGAGCGTTACTAGATACGTGTTCGACTGCCAATTTCATCACTGAAAAATTGGCTACGACGCTCCGACTGTCGAAGAAGAAGCTATCCATTCCTGTGGGAGCATTAAACTTAATGGCAACGACAACCAAGCACGTGGTCAACGCCACCATAGGATCAATTCACGATGGATTTGAAAAAACTTTGTCATTTTTGACGATTCAATCACTAGGGGAACGATAGCAATTCCCGGGAATATACGTCTGGCCGACCCCCATTTCTACAAATCAACGGGGGCAGAAATGTTGATAGGCTCGGGTCCAACGCTGTCCATGCTATGCATTGGACAAATCGATCTATCCGACGAAGGAAAGGATCTGGTACTCCAAAAGACTCGACTTGGATGGGTCATAGGAGGCAGTGTCGCAACGAATGACACACCAATGGTATCATGCCTCTTCACCAACATACAACAAGATCTCACAAGATTTTGGGAGGTAGAGGAAGATATAACGTCCTCACGATTATCGATCGAAGAGCTTGAATGCGAAAAGCATTTTCGAGATAATGTGAGTTGTGACGAAAACGGACTATATGTGGCCGCACTCCCATTGGCGATTCTTGGCATTCGTGGCATACTTGGCGATTCTCGTACGCAAGCAGCAAGAAGATTGACCTCCCACGACGATTCAAATTTGTAGAGCCTCGTAAACGTAGAGCCTCGCTAGCCTGCATGCTGGCTCTAATGCCAACGTGATTTTCCGCAAATTTCGTTGTTCTCACCGTTGGCCGGGCCAACGGCTCCCCGCTTTACTTACGCGGAGTTTAAATTTATCTATATCGATATTCGTATCGGTATATTTTCGCTTCATCATCCGAATAATTATGTATACCGTATGTGAAAGAAATATAATTATGACATATTAATATGAATCTGAAATGCGTGTATTTGCGTGATTTATTTAGTTTTATTATTTATGGTATATTAACGTGAATTTCTACTTTTTGAGAATTTTAGAGAATGTATATATAAAGCTTAAAAACTATAAGAAGAAAAATCTTCCCCACTTTGGCTATAAGCTAGATAATTTTGTTATTGAACAAAGTATTTTTCAGAATTTTTTCAGATTTTTAAATTATGGCATTCGATATGTCACTTTAAAAATATATCTAAATATATCTAAAAAAATTGCAATAAAAAAAAATAAAATAAAAATGTTGTGCAGTTGAGAGTCCAACTAAGCCTACAAAAAATTATGAGCCAAATCGGAGAGGTCGAGGTCAAATCTACACTGTAAAAAATGAGAAGGTGTAAAGAGAAGGTGGCAGAGTGTGCGGGGTAAAAAATTACGGTGTTAATAACAACACCGTTATGGAGTAAAATGTACACGGTGTAAAGTGTAGAATTAAAATCTGGTGTTACAAGGTACACTATATGGATTTGTAGTTATAATGAACACCGTACGGGGCATAGCATTGTCAAAATTCGGTGTCAAATTAAATACTTTAGTGGAACACTGCTGTCGGTGTACATATAGGTCCATCATTTCGGTGTTAATGTTTTTGTTTAGCACTTATTTAGCCATGATTCTATCAAAATAACGTGAGACCTGAGTTCGATGCACAGACCGGCGTATGCTTTTGTTGGCGTAAACTATTCACAGTGGAATCGTGTTAAGTTTTATTTTAAGTTCTTGGTATCAAAACGCTATCGTATCTCTAGAACTATTTCCTAACCTCCACATGTCTCAGCGCGAAGAAATACTAAGCCGTGTCAATGGCCAGTGTTTAATACCCGGTGTCAATTTACATTGTAACCTCAAAACTTCCAACACATTTCCCCGGAAAACAGGTACACTAAATTCAATGAAATTTTTCGATATTATTTGTGCCGTAATTCGGCATTGTATACTAACTAAATTCATTCATTTTTATCAACTTATCCTGAATTTGAATGGGATGAAAGTTTTGAGGTGACAGCTGAATAATTTTAACACCCTTGCTTGTGGACTTTCAACGCTGAGAAAAGTGTTACTATAGACACCGAAATTAACTGGTCGAAAGTTCATACCACCAGTTTTGAACATATTGGATTTCTAACATAATACATTTTCATTCACCACTCACCAGGGATATAGGTCGGTGTGAATCAAATGGACTTGCTTATTTCACATAAAGAACTCGTCTTTTTGTTGCGCAGTGAAGACTCTTTTTTGAGATTCAACATTTCGTTCCGTAATCAGCAACCTTAATTATGTTTCTAATACCCGAATCCTGAGTCTCATCAATTAATTTTTCGCATTTTAGTCCGCCATATCGGATGGGTCATTTAGAATATCTAAATTTTGTATTCAGCTTCGTAATCAGTGACTACAAAAACTATCGGAGACTGGGTTTTATCCAAATCCGTCTAATAGCCTTGGGACATGTATCTTCGATGGATAGCTCTTATAGTAAAAAAAGTATCTGAAATCGCTGTAGTCGGTTTAGTCCAGTGGGTAGCATGCGCGTCGTTAGCTTGTTAGGTAGAGTTAGGTAGGTCGATAGGTCTTAGGTTCGAATCCCGCAGACATCACTTCTCGGATATCATTACGAAATACTCGTATTTGTGAGCAAACATGCTGCATGTAAAACATACTTTCTGAAACTCATATTTAATTTACATATACCACTAATTCCGCGAACTAGATCTTTACTCTGGGTGGTGTCAAAATAATCGGTGTTAGTTTTATGGTGTTAAGTAGAAATTAACACCGCCATTTTGACACAGCCTCTTTACACCTAGCAGAGTACATGGTTTACACCAAATCGATGGACTCATATAGACACCGTAAAGGTGTTAAAACGGTGTTATAATTAACACCGATTTTTTATAGCGTAGGTTGAAACGGGGTGGATTGCTCCATACATATATATATATATCTATTTTGCATTTTACTTTTTATGAATAATATTTATAATATTCATTATTCTTTAATTCCTAGAACACTCGCGTCATAATAATATTTATATTTCAATGTTCATTCACATTGTAAGAGCCGTGTTTCCACTTCAAGTTACAACGATCGAGCTAACAACATTTCATTCATTATCAATTCAATTCAATTATCACTAAAAATACGAGCATTCTTTACAAAGGCTCTAATCGGCCTCGAGTTCTCTGAGAACTTCTCGCTGATTGGGCCAGCGGTTAGATACAGCTGTCTCACTCACACTCATGCGAGATCTGGCGCCGCCGCCACCCCATACCACCTTACGCGCGGAGACTCTCGACATCACGCCCCACTCTCATTCCCGCGTCCAATCGCAGTCTCGCCGGGCGAGATGTTCGGTCGTCTGAGCTATAAAAGACGGGTTCCCGGCCGTCCACGAGTGAGTCACTCTCCGGTCTCAAAACGAGATGGTTCACAATAGTATGAAATAAATCTCAGTCAACCTAATTGTCCAACTCTTGCTACATCTACCAATCACCATACATCACCGTCCGTTCACAGGAACATTGCTCTCAATCGAAAGTTGAATCATTATAGGCTACAAAGGAAAAATTAGTTCTTTTCAGAACGATATCTTCGCAGTTCCTTAGGAACGCTCCCAACTCTCCGCAAATAGATTCAATCAGTTCTTATCAGAACAACTTTCTACAGGTTATTCAGAACTATTTTTTTACAGTTCTTTTCAGAACTCGTCGCCGTTTGCAAATATGTTGTAACATTCCGGCTGAGAATTAATCTTTCGTTCGTGAATATCATTTGCTTTAAATATTATTCATTCAGATAAGAACTCAGATGCCCGGACTTCGGGCATCTGACTTCTTATCTGAGTTTTTAAATTCGTTTTTCCACTAAATTAAGTTTTTCCACACAAGTCATTCATCACTGCACAGATTCGTAGATTGAGCCACTGCGATATTTATCATTCAAATACTTGTCGTCGAGTCGTTACCGGGATTCGATATTAGCCTTCTGTCAAAGTCTGCTAAGAATTCGCGAAGGCTGTTGAAGGTCGACCAAGTTCGCTTGTCAACTATCAAAGTGACTCTGACTTTTCTCGGATTATGTCCTGAGTCGATCAACCAAGTCACTGTCTCTACTTTTTTTTAATTTTGCATGTAATCACGATTGTCGACTAAAATTGTTATTAATGATAATAATAATACTAATAAGCGAAACAGTGGTTTGATCTTCAAACCTGTGCGGTGATAAGTAAATTGTCTGGAAAATCTTCGTATGATGAAGAATATTTCAATGTTAAAGTTATCGAGAAACTACATAGGTAATGCGTCTACTAAATAAAATCAATGTGAAAATGAGTATGGGTGAAGCTTTGGCCGTTTATGAGAAAATGAAAGGATGAGTGCTTCGGCGAATGCCGGCCTCAGTGGTGATAATTAACATCTTTTTTACGTTTCGCCCTGATCAGGGGCTCTTCAGAACGATTTATTAAAAAAACTTATCTACATATAAATAAAAAAACCATATTGTTTTTACAAAAAAAACGGGATGTGTGCTGGGACACATAGTAGAAGTGAAACTTCAACGGACAAGTGGAAAAACGAAAGGCAACGGACAAGTCGAAAAACGAATCGCAACAAAATTTTCACTTGAAGTTTTATGGGCAGATCGTTAATGTACTTGTCCAATTTGAAAACCTGCCCGTAAAACTTCAAGTGAAAATTTTGTTGCGATTCGTTTTTCGACTTGTCCGTTGCCTTTCGTTTTTCCACTTGTCCGTTGAAGTTTCACTTCTACTATGTGTCCCAGCACACATCCCGTTTTTTTTTGTGAATCCGGAAAGTCTAACCACACTCGAGTCACTTTATCTTCATTATCTTTCTCAACGAAAACTAAGTGGCCAAGTGCACCATTAGCCAGCCCATCAGAGACATCAATGTTTGTGGTGATCATATAGGGTTTATTTAAAACGAATGTAATTTCGTACGGCAAGCCGCCAGTATCGATAGTAGATAGTTTATGCAATTTTTGTCGGAAAGTTGCTTCTTCTTGAACATTTGAACAACCTCTTAATATGTCGACAGCCTCGGATGTTACTTTTTCTTTAGCACCATTCAACGCAGACATGTTATATTGGGAAACTGAATGATTAGTTAAGAATAATCGCACCCCATGCGGACATAGCCCGTCAGCCTCTTCTCGTGAGTAAAATCTAGCCTCAAGCAGCTGTAACTGATCGGGATCCAAAATTTCTCCGTTTCCTAATTTTGTGAGGATGTTTGAAAAAGCTGTATTGGATTGACGCATCACCTCAGTCAACTCAAAGAACTTCAAGTCTCGCCACAGAAATGGTTCCCCCAACCGCTGTTTTCGTTGTCTGTATATTGGTGTCGCTCTAACTGGTGGCAATTGTCTCAAATCTCCAATTAAAATAATATCAATCCCTCCAAAATTTACCTCGAAATTGCCTGTTATCTGTTTCAACCTCTGATCGATTTGAGCGAGCATTTCCGCCCCGATCATACTAACTTCGTCTATGATGAATAGTTTAACGAATTTGAATAGAGTCCGATATTGCAGACATGTTTCATGCGACAGGGGTAATAGTTTTGAGAGTGTTATTTTCAGAGCTGTATATACAGTTGTCCCATCAATAGCGACTGCTGCCTTGCCGGTTGACGCACATGTTATATAAGCATTACAGAACCCGTCAGTGTCAGTGAACCGATTATAGATTTCCATCATAAGTTTAATGACAAAGGTCTTTCCCGCCCCAGCCGGCCCGGTGAAGAAAATTTGCAACGGTTTCGAATGTGGCGTCAGTAAATTGTGGACCACATGCATTAGCAACTCCTTTTGCGCTGCGTTTGATTTTCTCATAAGATCACAGAAATCTTTGCGGGGCATAACATTTTCTTTTTTTTTTGCGATTGCCCCGAGTTTATTTAACGTTGCAAGTCTCAAATCATCGTCCATACTGGCATGTGGATTTGCGTAGAGGTCAGCGAATGGATTTTCTTGATCGCCTATTTGCATCGTCGATATTATCTTCACCTTCCTCCCCTTCATTCCTGCACAACTCCCGACATATTTCAATAGTCTTTTCTATGTCCAGATTAGACTCGAATTCTTTCCTCCTCTCTAATATAAGTGCTTCATTGTCTGAGTACAATTCAATAAATTTCATATTGGCCAAAATGTCCTCTTCTTCATTTCTGAATGGAATATGCAGTAAAACCATTTCTCTTCTATGCTCATCGTAATCTTTAGCTATATCATAATTTCGGTACCGGATAATACGTGGCTCTGCTCTCTGCAACCATTCATCGCCCCTGTTCTTATAGTATTTAGAAGTAAATTGCGCGAGTGTAACATCATCGAGGGATTCCGGGCGGTTTTCATACTTTTCAATATGATTATCGCGCCAAATGTCTGTGCAATCATCCCCGATTTCTAATTGGTCCATTTCTTGTCTGGACTTCTTGATTTTCTGTCTTTCTAAAGGCCAAACTGTTGGAATGTACGTAATCATGACGTTACTCTTCGACATTGGCTCCCTTAGTAAGAACCAAGCAGCCTCTTGACTGGACATCTCTACAGTATTGAGCATGTCTACGCTCATTTTCCTCGTTACCTCTACGATATTGAAATCAGGATGTTCTTCGATTATTTCTAACATTTTGCGCTGCAGATGACTGACTCCCCTATTTGTTTTATTAATATATTCCACTACATAGGCAGCACAAGAGTATTCCTCAGTTATGAATTGGAAATCCATATTTGATTTGAGAATGTTGAAAATAAATGAATTATAAGGATTATGCCATTTCTCACCAGGTTGGCGCTTAATGAAAACCCTGGGCCGATTGATCCCCGCTCTCAATATTTGAACATATTCCTCTTCTGACTGAATATCATTGTCTGTATAAAAAGCCTCGAAATCTGTATAATCTTTTGTATCTAAATTATGACGAACAACCTTGTATTAGGTATTTAATTTATTGAATAACGGCTCAGTATTTTTCATGGGCGTGAGTATACGAGTCTCGGAACTGGGCATGAACGGGGCTTGAAATCTACATTTCTGGACTTGATTCGTAATTTTTTTATAACACGTAAACGTGTGCTTATGAGTCTGCAACTGGATTTTATTAGACGCTTCCGACGCCGAGACTGAAACTAAGTCATCGATCATATTGACAGCCGCATTATAATCTCGGCCCAATGGGTCTTGCGGGGCTTCGTCTAGCCATATAAGTATATGTGCGTGCGGACTGCCCCTGTGCTGGAACTCTATACGTTTAAAATAATTTTTCACTCTATACTGTTTGAATGGTGATTTTTTTTTGGCCTGCAGAATGGTTATTATGACATTTACGAGCTTATTAAAGTAAATTGTGTAAGTGACGGGATCTTCATTTGTTAATGTGCTTTTTACCATGTATGGTAAATTATCAGCTTGCTGTTCTGAAATGTCTACTCCGTTTTTAAGCCGGTATAATATTTTAAGCAAATTGGGCCACCCACTTTCATTAGCACTCATTGTTAAAAACATCGTAGGCTTACCCAGTTGTCTTATCATTGCAAACAGGTCTCTCTTTCGCTCAGCCCAGTACCAAGCTGAATTAGGAATCGTTTTTAAAAACGCTAAATTTGTATCAATGCAGTCATGAATGTATTCAGCGGATTCAATTTGCGCCCGAGTGATTCTTGAACCTTGCCCGACATGTTTGAACGCTATCGTCAAAGTATCTCCAACTCTCAGTCGCATGATTTTCATTGCCATGTATAATACATGTTGAGGGACAACCCCACGACGATCTGTCCTTCTCAATTCGCTCGTTGCCATCATAAATGCTGTTACCGGGATTTTGAAAACACGGAAATGCCCCAGATAAATTTTTGGGAAGGACAGTTCCTCAGCATGCTCGTCAAATAGAATACTGACTGGGACATTAGTCTCTCCTGGAGCAATTCGTAAATAATTTTCTTCATTCCATAGCAGTGTATTTTGTTGTGCAACCGGACCCTCTTCCATAGGGATATCTTCACTTATTTGATCGATTTTGAAGTTATCTTCATCACGATCGAAAAACGCGTCATTAATTTTAATATCGTAGTGTAAGTAGAGAGGAGTTTTCAGAAGATACTGCAAGCATGCTTTGATGCAACGCTTATTTACTAGCCCATGCAATCAACTTGACCTATGTATTTTCTTTCGTTTTATGTGCACGTTAATGCAATAGCCATCATCGAGAGCTCTCGGTAAATGCTTGACCATATTATCAATCGTTACTGGCACATTAATAATTTGACCGTAGATTGCGTACTGTCCTTCTCTGTGTCTTAGGCGGCGAATCTGCATGAAGGGTATTCTAGGGGAACCAATCTTTCAGCTACTAAATTAAGATCCGGCAAATTTGGAGGAAAATCAGGATACCTGAACCCATTATACTTTGAGAGAGGCGGAATTTTCTGTTGAAGCAGCATTTGTTTACAAGTATTACATAAATCAATTGTTTCCATTACTTGTCCCGGTAAAATTTGATCTAATATTATTTGACAAGGGGGGAACGGTTTTATCAAATCTGATTTGAACCATAACCGATCGCAAACTGAGCATGAATGACCGAATGGATTATCATGGAATGCCTTGACAAATTGTTCATGTGCTAATTTATTTCGGAGGAACTCTGCGTATGGTGAATTAGAAGCCGCTCGTGGAATTACCGCTGTGATGACGGTGGAAACCTGCCTTGTACTCGGCCCCGCTACTTGACATTGAAGTGGTCCTCTCGATTCCATCTCTCTAACGCGCCTTGCCAGTCTAGCCTTTGATTGTCGTTGGGCTGCTGATTGGGCTTGTTTTTTCACTGGTCCTTGGGCTTTTTTTCGAGCCCGATATTCTCGCTGCCTCTCAGCGGGCGTCTTCCCCATTTTAAACGCCGGTCAGTTTAATTTACTGTTAAAAAAACAGATTTGAAAAATAAATCTTTAGATAAAAAGTATTTCCAAAAAAAATATTTCATTAATAAATATGTTCAAAAAAAATATTTAAAAAGAATATATAAAAACAAATATTTCACGGAAAAATATTTTTAAAAAATATATACTTAGGAAAAAAATATTAAGAAAAAGTATTTTCAAAAAAAATATTTCAATAAAATTATGTTGACAGAAAAATATGTCATTGAAAAATATGTTTAAGAAAAATATTTAAAGAGAATATTTAGAAACAAATATTTCACAGAAAAATATTTTAAAAAAATATATACTTAAGAAAAAAATATTAAAAAAAAATATTTGAACAAAATTATGTTAACAATAAATATATATGTACTTACACACCGCGGAGAATACCACCAGAGCAGATTTAACACCTCTATAAAAAATATATATGTTATGTGTGTATAGTGTAATACGCTATACACGCACCGACCATATAGTTTCCGTCAACACTTTTGTCGTTCACTTTTGTTGTGACTTTCGAAAAACTGAACCGTCGGCAAAGTTTTCTTGTTATTAATTTGTTTCCTTAACAAACTCTATTTTCTTATTTATTCATACGTTTTTTACACAGATCGCAAATAGAAGCAATAATGCCCAGCCACGTGGTGAGCAGAGGTAAAAAAACAACAGCTGAGCTCAGCACATGCCGCCGGGACTCTAGCGGATTCCCCACTCTCCGCGCGGCTGCGCATTATATCTATTTAATGCAGGCATTGTCCTCTCTCGGCCGCCGCCTCTCACTACGCGATATACCGTCTACCCCTTCTACGCGGCCGTAACGCTTTTTCGTGACAGAAAAAATCGTAATACCCCCCGTCTATATAGAAGTTTCACTTAAAAAAACACATGTCTTATATACTATTTAAACTTATTTTTAGCAAATTTACATTCATCCGTTTTTTATTATATTACCGCTGGTCTAAAGATTCGTGTTATAATTAATTTATGTTGTTGTTAATAAAGAAATTAGTTTTCTTTATTCGCTTTTGGAATCATATATATTAACTGAACTTATTCCTTTGCTGGGCGACAAAAGATAATGTTGTTTATAAGATGCTGTTTTATCTTATATATGCCATTGGGCGGACTCTCCGGTTGTTAAGGTTATGCCTAAAACGCGTGGGGACTGTATAAGGATTTCCCAATTAAGATTTGTTCTATTGATGTAGATTCTGAATAAGATAAATACTTTGAGTGATGTTTTTCGTTTTCTTATTTTTTTTACACTTTTCTAATGTATTATTCACTATTTATTTCTTTGCTAAATGTGACTCTTTAAAGACCGGAGAATTCGGCCGATTCGGAGGTACAGTTTTAACTGACGGTAATATGTCTGTCATGTGACTAGATCTATCGGTACGATCAATAGTAACTCATGTTTATGCGGGAGGTTTTAAATTATAATATTGAAAGTTTGTATTTTTAAGCGTTTTGGGATGCTCTAAAAATATATTTAAATATATGTACTTTTATTCGAACAACTTCACAAAAAAACACATAGGAAAACGATGAGAAACAATTTTCAATAACAATATACAAATTGAAGTAACATCAGCTTTTGACACAAACCGACGTATGAACTTTCCGTGTATGCAACAAATCCATCACCCGATTTTTCACATTCTTAAATTGTATGAAATCAAAATGGTAAATAATAACAAACATAACATATACATAATCACTGGATCAACGAAAGACAACTTTTAATTTTTAAATCTTTATACAATCCCCACGTGTTTTAGACATAACCTTTACGACCGGAGAGCCCGGCTAATGGTATATACAAGATAAAATAGCATCTTATAAACATTATCTTTTGCCGACCAGCAAAAGAATAAAGTGCGTTAATTGATATTGTTCCAAAAGCGAAAAAAACGAATTTCTTTATTAACAACAAACAACATAAATTAATTATAACATGAATCTTCAAACCAGCGCTAACATAATAAAAAACAGATGAATGTAAATTTTACTAAAAATTAGTTTAAGTAGCATATAAGATATACATTTTTTTGCAAAAACAATGTCATTTTTTCTTCCTTTCTTCTTTCTTTTTAACCAAATTAGGTTAATTATCTCCATTGAGCGAAGATGTCTCTCGAAAAATAATTGTAGTAAGAGCAAAGATTTGCCCTTTTTAATATCTTCATCGCCAGAAACCTGGATAAGTGTCAATATAACTTGAGAACGATTGAAGCAACTGATCTAAATTTTTGCATAAAACTTGAATAGAATGTGTCGCTATTTGATACTGAATTTGGTGAGCATCGAACAAAGAGTTTATACTTACGAGAATTTTTAATTTTTTTTTACAAAACTTTCTTTATGAGGAAACCAAAATAGATCAACATACATCCTGAGAGAGATAGCTTCGTAAAAATTGAAATATAATGAGATAGTAATGTGCAAAGTTCTGAAACTGTCTGAAACCTGGAGAAAAGTGATCTAGAAAAAAATCTAGATGTATGCGTTTGTGGGTGTTTGTTTGTTTGTTTATTTATTTGTCTATTTAGTTATTTATCTTTGTCCCGGATAGAGTCCGGAAAAGGGTTCCGGATGGAGTTCCATATGGAGTCCCGGATGAGATCCGAGAAAAAGTCCAGGATGTAGTCCGGAATGGACTACGAGAGTCCCAAAGGCCGAAATCCGTCGGAGATTCGATCCGGGACTCCGCGCCGGAATACTTTTTTCTACTCGGGGTACAGCTTGATGAGGATTTAGTCGAACAGCCGCACACGACCACAGGCTACTTTAAAAAATGCCTGTAATATATTCACCCCCCCCTGTTTTCCTTCAGTACAGTATCGCGAAAGACTGTAAGCTATACCCGAATACCTTCGGTGAGAGTCCATTTCGAAGTCTTTGCAATAACGCATCCGTTAAGAATGACGCCATATACTATGAACCGTGGGTTAGTAGCACAGTGGTAATGAGGACTATGGTGGTAGGACATCGTAAATATACGCGCGCGAATCTCCCGTAGAGCTTAATCTTTCGTGCCTGCTGACTTCGCTGTATATCCCATCTGGACTCTTTTTTTCTCTCACTCTCTCTCTCTCTTGCTGGTTTCCACTCGCACATTCTCCCCAGGGTACAACCGAGGATCGGAACTATGAGCGGGTTTTTCGGCCACGAAGAACGACTTTCATGATAACAAGAAGGGACCATGAGTATGTCTTAGAATCCCTGCAGCGATTCTCCCAGGGGTAAAAAACGGGCCTTTTGACGCGACCCTTAGGAACGATAAAACATTGGGGTGCTTCTGCTTAGTGGTACGCTTGCGTAAACGCGCGTATGCACCCAACGTATAAACTAAAATATACTCAAGAAAAAAAATGTACTAAACGTCTTTCCACTGTCCTGTCGTGACTTTTTGGAGAACGGCAGCATTATTGGGCCACAGCGAATAGTTAGCGAGGACCAAGAGAAAGTGAGATAGGGCGAAAGCTCGTAAAACGTGCTGTCATCGAACAAAATCCCCCAGCCACTCGGCCCGAGAGCTGGGTGTCAAATACTATGGCTATATCGACTAGTATAGGGCTCTATACGGAACGCAAAGACGAGAGACGATAAAATGTTATTTACGAGGAGCATATACCAAATAGCTCAATTCTCACGTTCTTTTAAAGAGTAGTTAAACAAAATAAGAGACTATACAATTTTGTTAAAAGAGATGCAATTGGTTATATGAAAATATTATCTCCGTCTAATTCGAATGCTCAGAAAGTTAGGTATCCAAGTGAAGAGATTTAACCATTTGGTATAGTTTGCTACGAAAGTAATTCTATGAGCTATTTATTTTTACTTCACCTCTTCGCATTCATTAATTTTGATAACATTTGGCAGGTTTCAATGTAGGACAAACGATCTATATATGGGAAATACAAGGAATAGCTGAAAATATCCAGGAGCCTTTAAGAAATACTTATCAAAATAGCAGACTATTCAATTTAGTCGAAAAACGTTTTATAATTAGTTATGGAATTAAAGAAATAGAATTACTATTTAATTCGAACGCGCAGAAAGCTAAATGTTCATATGAAGTAACGAATTTTCACAATTTGCTTGGTTAGTTGTGAAATTAATTCGACGAGGTATCTATTTTAATTTAACCTCTTTGAATTCATCAAGTTTTATCCCATTTAGAAGGAATATTCGTTTAATGTAGATTAAGCGAATTATATATAATGAAAAGACTAGGGGACTACTGAATAAATAACCACGCGACTTCAAGGATTACTTATCAAAATAGCAAATTGTTAAATTTTGTTATGGACATTCTTCACGGAAAAAAGGCTTAGTTGGAACTACAATTTTTTAATTGGTTAGACGCATATTTATTGTGACAACCATTGCGTTTATTGCCGGAACCTCGATCGTTTGGTTCGCTCGACAATTTCGAATTGGTTGGGATAATGGTGTATATGACCAACGCGATTAGTTAGAGTAACCAAGAAAATGTTACCAATTCCATTGGTTGCTGCGCCTAACTTCCGTGGTCAGCGCTACTAACGGATTGTTTGGGGCCACCACGAATTTTGCGCGCGAGCTAAAAGGCCAGAACAGTGTTGCAATGGACGTGGCCGAACTGTTGACAGCTTGGGGTTACGCGAATCTAATCGCACAATTTCAAAGTATGTTCTGTTGGACTTATTATTTTAATTTCTTTGTTCATCATAAAGGATTTCAAGACACGGATTCCACGATTCCGTACTTCGAAATTGTTTATGATTGTGCGTACGTGTAACCTCAACAATATACCTGTTGCCGGCCGTAACCAAGTGAGTTGGTTGATCCAAGCGAGCGAGTTAGTTGGATCAACCAAACAAATTGGTCAACCCAATAATATAGTTTATGGTTAGGGCTACTACTAACTTGGTTGCTCCAACTATCATCTATCTAATCAAATGCGATTGGCTTGCGTAACGAGAAAATCGCCTAGCGCATATATAACCATAGCAATTGGTAGGAACTACCAATTTTTTGTGTATTTCAACCAAGCCTTTTTTTCCGTGTTGTCGGTATGACGTCTAAATAACTTCGTCAAAATAACTTATCACTAAAATAATTTGCAAGAAAATCTAGGAAAAATGGGGTTTTCTATTTCCCATTTGATTAAAATGAAAAAAAAAATCGAACTTTTCCTTTGAATGTACATACATTTTTTTCTACACATTGGATGGTGCTAATATTACCAAGCCTAACCTTTTTCCAAACATATTCTATGTTTATTAGACTCTGTCAAAAAAGATTTTTTTTTTTTTGAGACATTCAGATGGCTAGATTTTATTAAATAAATAATTTTTCGATGTAATCGACGAATTTTATACAATTTTTATAACCGACACTGATGGTTGTGCGGTCGGTGGGCGGCTTCGGCGGTCCCTCGAGTTGAGCAGCATTTCGTGAGGCATTTTTTCTGGGTCTTTGGTGTTTACAGTTAACTAACATTGTTACTTTCGCGTATACACCGAAGAATCAGGGAAAAATAGTGGTCTCACAGCGAATGCGGTACAGTGTAGTTAAGTCGGCAGCGGACGCATCGGAAGTTAGGTTAGCTTAGCGAAGTACGGGTAGGAAGTGATGGGAGAAAGGGTGGAAAGGGTCGTAGAAACTCGAGAGGGTGTACCCTGAAACATGGGAAATAAAATCTAAAAATCTATACAAATTGTATACAAATAATTAAAATGTCTCGGACACCATGTCGTCTAAAATGTCCTACGATACGCCGAATTAAAGAAAATTGTTTAAGATATCAAACGCTATCATCTAGAGCACCATCCATTGTGTAAAAAAAATGTTACATACATCCAAATGGAAATTTCGATTTATTTCGTGTTAACCAAATGGGAAATAGTCAAACCCGTTGGGTCACCTCTTAACAAATGTGTACAAAGTTTTACTTGAACGAGGTTCAATGTTATGGTCCAAACTACAGTTTTATGGTACACTAGCTATATATATATATATTTTTTTAGATACAGTTTAATGTCCTTCCACCACCCCAATTTTTTAAAATATTTTTGTATCCGTATTGATGATACACGGATTACAAAGTTGAACGATAACTTTATTTCGATGTGACACATCGTATAGAGCACACGACAGTTCTCAGTCAAGTCGCGTTTGAGACTGTTTATTTGTCAAAACTGTGTCGTCATGTCGCTCGTTTTTCGGTTGTCAAGGAGGGTAACGTGAGTTGATCTGAACGTCGTCCGTATATTCATAAAAATATAAAGGAACGAAAAGCAGTGATGAATACGGAGAGCAGGCGGTCTGAGGGCGCAGTCGCTGGCGAAGTTGAGGGTCGGAGGCCGCCTGGTCAGGCAGTGGCGGGGCGAAGCCCGCCATCTATGACATAATTATTTTTGTAATATAATTTGTAGAAAATTATTATTAAAAAGAAAATTATATATTTATTTTGTACATCCTCCTGTAAATATTTCATGACACGATTCAGTTATAAGAATGAAGTATTTATTCAAAACATTTTTATCTTTTTTTGTATCGGTCACACTTTACCATACTTTATTTAGCCGGTTTTTTCATCGAACATTTTTTTCAAGATTCAATTCCAAGTTATTATGGTGATAAGTTATTTTGTCCGAATTATTTAGTTGAAAGTTACTTTATCGAGGAAATTTAGATATGGAGCGATTTTCGTCATTGCTTATAGAATGAAGGAAATGTAATAGAATAGTCGTCTAATTTCGTCCACTAACAGTCGTTTAGAGAAGCAACTAGGTACTTAAACGAAGTTACTACTTTTCACAGTTTCCTTGGTTAATTACCAAATTAATTCTATATGAGGTCTATTTTCACGTGACCTCTTCACATTCATCAACGTTTATTAGTTTCTTTAAATCCTGTATCTCTTTACATTATAAAAAGAACTCGTCTCTGCCGGGCCGCCGTGTCAAAAAATCGAGGGCGAATTTAAGGTCAAACTTTTAAAAATAGTACGATTTTAAGCTCGAAGACTCTCGTTAGGTTGAAATCTAAAGTTTAGACCCATTGAAGCGGAAAGCGAATGAAAACGGTCCATTTTCGACATATTCTAATCTACATGATATGACGAAAGGAGATGAGGAATAAAATATAAACGAAAAGTTTATCATTTGTTGTATTTGTATAAAAATTGTTAGCAGAGCTTACTGAGCATTTATATAAAAAGTCAGAATTGTGAAATTTCAACCGATTATATTTATCACCAAAAAGCAAAAAATTGCGACATTTCTTGTATGGGATAATTTAATCCTGAAAACTGAGGGATTTCTAATGGGGATGCGGAACGGCACGCACTAGCTCACTCGAGCCGTGATTAAGATGCTCGAGCGTAGTATAACCCCTCATTTGGCTCGAACGTTCAGTCGACACGAGGGGCTTGGACGCTCAGCCGATATGAGCGGCTCGAACGCGCAGTTCATACGAACGACGCGAACACCTACGCGACACGAGCAGTTCGAACGCTCAGTCAAAACGAACTGCCGAGAGCTTAGTCGAGATAACTTGTTTTCTGAAATTTGAATGAAAATAAATCACTAAATCTTCTCGACTAAGCGCTCAAGCCGCTTGCTGTGACTGACCGTTCGAGATGCATGTTGCAACTGAGCGTTCGAGCCGAATGAGCCTTTAAGTGGAATGAGCGCTCATATTACGCTCGAGTGTGCTCGAGCAAATTTTCCGAGCTGAACAGTGATCGCTCGAGCATCTTGGCGCTCATGCACATCTCTACTTTCTACATTTGCCACTGTACTAGCGTTAATAATATCGGAATAACTAACCTATTATTTTCTCAATGGGTACGTCATTATTGCAGGGCTTAGAAATACAGCGAATACTTAAAATAACGTTATTCAGCATTCAGAAGTTTTTGACCACGTTTCAAAGTGTTTTTACTTTCGTCTGCAAATATTCCTGACGTAAATGTGATTTGGTCTTCTCAAAGCTGTAAATACTATTATCGTTACCGTTTTATTACTATCACTACTATTATGATATCAACGGGTGAAACGAGGAAACGATCTCTCCCGCTAGAGGCAGATGGCTGAATTCACTATCGTGGAATCCACAATCTTGGCAAAACTGACGCGGCGCCGCTAACTATATTATACCTCTCTTCCCTCTCTCAAATTTTCATGCTACGACGAAAACGAGCTGTGATTAAACGAAGAAAATGTGAGTATATATACCAAAAGCACTGAGAAATTGAATGAACGTTATACATTCGACTCAGTATATTTGCATGTATGCTCATAAAAAGTACAATTACAACTTTCTATGCTTTTTGGCGTTAAAGTAATTTTTGCGCGCTGTTGCTCCTGTTCGGTCTCTTTGATAAATTAGAAAACAGAAATTCAAACGGGTACCAATGACGTATTTTACGCGTAATTAAATACATAAATGAAACAATAAAACCCATTATTATTCGTACATACTTTCTATAGCTATAATAAACAGTTTACAAACTGTTAAAGTAAAAGATGTCACTATTTGGAATACTCTCAAAGATATTCGATGATTTTTTTCTAATAGTCCAAGTTTTGGAAATTCGATGGTTAATCTTAGAAGACTCAATTTTTAATTGAGAAACAAAACTCAATAAAAAATTGCAGCGTTTCGTGCTACCACTACTTGGATGGATGACCGCTTAGCCGTGCATCGTCTGGCATATCAACCAGTGGGCGGAAGGCATTTTTTCTGACCCGTTAGTGTGTAGCATTGTATCTTTCGTGTATACACCGAGGAATCAGAAAGATATAGTGCCGTCTGTACCGGCACGGGTTTTCCGTATAGTTTCCCCGTGCCCACGGCAAATGCGGTACAGTGTAGCTAAGTCAGCTGCGGGCGCAAATGGAGACTTAGGTTAGTTTAGTGAAGTGCGGGTGGGGACGTGATAGGAGGAAGGGTTGTACATAAAAACCCGAAAGAGTACACGTGAGAAAAAAAAAGAACATAATAAGTATTGAGGGAACATTTATATTTTATGTTCAGCCTCGCACATTGGTAAACGTAGGTGGTCAAATATAGGCGACATTCCCCTACATAGCGAAAGTCTAGAATCTTATGGGGTATTCCACCTGGTTTCGACCTCGGTATGACCCTTGAACCTTCCGATTGGATCCGCAATTTTTTATATGATTGACATAATTCTTAAAAGCACTAATTAAAAAAAATGTACACATTTTTAATTACTTGCGACTTTTTAAAACAGATTATCGAACGATACATTTTTAAAATCTGAAAACATTCTGAAAAACCTTGTTGTTCTGGTTTCTGGTAATCGAGCCGAAGTGGGCCGGCGTTTCCATCTATTTTTTCGGCCTTTTTTCAACAACAAAAAAGTGGACAAAATTAGAAGAAATAGTAACTTTACGATGGTTAAATGGCTAAACGGTATACACCATTTTGCCATTTGCCACACAAAAACATTAGGACTTCGAAATTTTACTAACATACATTCGAAATTTGGGAATTTCAGTAAAATTTGGTCAAATTTGTATTTAAAAAAATAAATGACTTATAAATTAATATTAGTTTAATATGGTATATTGTGGTGTACGGCCTCTTTTCGCTTTGACAAAATCTGCCCGGACCCCTCGGACCAAATTCCTCCCGGAATGAAATCCCCCCGGTTAAAATTACCCTCGTTCAAATGTTTCCTGGAAGAAATCCTCCCAAAAAATAAAAGATACGCGGCTACAACGCTAGCTAGTAAAAACACAATGGCTGGGTTGCGGGTGCAACCCTGTGTGGGATTGGAGGTGCGAAGTCCTCCCAATGACACATAGCGTTTTTTATTTACTTGATTTATTACTACTTTTACTTTACTTTACTTTACTTTACCTTATTTTTTTTAAATTTTCTTGACATTAGTCTTCTTAGTTGATTGTACATATGTTCGTAGATGTGCGTTTACGAATACATGTAATATTGAGTGAGATTACGTTTCTTATTTGGAAGATTTTGTCGGGGGGTATGTTGTCGGGGAGATTACGTCCGGGAGCCGTATATTATACATGAATTTATTAATTAACTAAAAAAAACTAGAAATTATAATTGAAAAACATTAACTGTACAGTTTAATTCTAAATTAATTAATCAATTATAATTATGTTTCTTCAAAGTTAGTTAAATTAGGTTTTTCAAATATTTAAGAACGAATAATTTCAATTAAAAAATTTAGAATCAAAGTTGCGAGGTCTGTAGAGTAGAAGTTACACTTCGCATTGAATCCTTTTTTGATAAATAGTAATTGATTTTTCGATTCAGATTCGCAACCAGCGAGTCTTCAAATGCTATGTCAATAAAATTATAAAGAAATATACCATTGCATTTATTTTAGATTAACTATTTAAAACTTGTCATAATGACGATGTTGTCGTTCATTCGTCGGCATTGGAACATAAAACCTTGACCGTCGTCGACGGGTTCTATATCTTATTTTAAATTTTATTACCTTGCATAAGATTAGTCAGAATTTTAGAATAGTTAATCTCGAGCTTAGTCTTGAGATGAAGAAAGATTAATGTAACTGAATACAACAATAAACAATAAGGAAACAACAAGCCTTTTCGGAATCATAACGAAAAATGAAATAATAACGCATGGCAATTCTAAAGCGCACGTGTATTATCAATGAACATTTGATTTTTCGGTTTTATTAATGAATTATTTATTTACTCATGGCTGATTTACGTTTTTTTTTTTAAAGAAGAATCAACCATTGAACTTTTGACTTTGCAATAAGTAGACCTTTATGAAAACCCTTATCTCAACCTATGCATTCTTATGGTGCTCTTATGCATTATAATGATTTTTTCAATGAAGAAAAAATCTTCATTCCAAAAAGGCGTATGTTCATGAAATCACCTGAGCACGAAAAAAAAATGGTAATAGCCACAGGACGTATATACCGGAGATACGCCTTTTAACATTTAACCGTATTGACTCCATTATATACGAAGGTCTATACATATACGCCCTTACGGATTTCTTAATTCCTAAAGGTCGTAACTTGTTTGCTACGAAGTTTGATACCTCGAAATCTGGCACTCCAATCTTACACATTTTTTTTTGCTGCGTAGGTACAGATCGTCCGGTTTTATGCACTCGGCATTATCTCCAAAGATTTTCTTTCTCCGATCGGCGAATGCCACGATCCCCATATCTGAGTACTAGGAGCTGCCTTGGCGCTGGAGGCGAGAAGGAGGCTTTACTGTTGCAGAATAACAACTGTATAGAGAGGGGTAAACCGCATTGGGGCTACCACGAAATAATACAGGTCTCGAGCATTTTGCTGATTGGGTGCCGCGATACAGAGGGTCAACTCTCTCTCTCTCCACGATAGGGAGCATAGAATACAGGCGATAGCTATATAGCGAGGAGTTAACAAAGTGCAGTGTGGCAGACACAAACCGAAAGCCGAGGGAAGGGTTGGTGCCCGTTGTGGTCAACCGTATACCGGTACCTCCTATCCAGTAGAAAAAGCCGTGTTCGTTCGAGCGTTCGTCGTCACAGTATTGTCAATAAATCAGCGGAAAAGCTGTGGAGAACGAGAACCGAATGAAACCTGTCGCGATGAAAGTCTATATTATGGTGACGTAAAAAAAATCAATGATTTTATTTTTATCTTTTCCTCAGAAATTAAACCTGCACAAACTTATTTTGTACAGATTGAAATTAGACATGTGAATGGTTATTACACCGTAAAAAAATATTACAACATCGTTAAACAAAACCTTGCTATGAAATCCAATTGTAAAGATAAAGTGAAGACAGCATAATTAGTCATATTTGTTGTTTAAGCAACATTTTGGGGCTATTGGGCAACTTATAAAAGTATGTGTACTAGGGTTTCGCATGGTTTGGGCGGTACGCGTTCTCACGCCTGGAGATCTTGACATAAATTTTCCAGAAGTTAAGACCTCATCGCGTTATGACCCCCTTCTAATCGATTTGAACGACCTTGATATTTCTTCTTTTTATTTTAACCTGAACCTCAGGATAATTATTTTAGGTCCTTGCAAGGTGAATATCTGACGAAATCGTGACAAATAAAGATATCGTTTAATTTGATGTGACCCTAGGATATAGGGTAGACGTATCATCTGCACCCACTGTACCGTTCATGGCCAGTCTTTCTATTAATGGTAAATATTTAAGATTTAAAGTTCAAAGGATACTGCTAGGGTACCGTAATGAATTGCGAATTAGGTTGGCCACACTTTTTCCCGCTTTCGATTCATTTCTTAGCCTCGCGGCGGAAAAATATAACAAAATATCTTGCATACATATTTTGTCATAAGTAATTCTAGTTCGGAAATTCTGGCTAAACGTTGCGAAAAATGTTTAGAAGACGGTTGGTAAGTAAGCCTTTAATATTAAATTATTTCGCTTAATTCTGAAAACAATTATGTATAAATTATCGAAGTGAAGTTTGTTTTTTAAACACTATCTGGCTACCAATAGGACAGAAAGTATCATTGTACTATTTGTGGCCACCATGAGGCCACATTCGGCGCCAGCTATTACCACTTTTGGTCAGTTGTCTTCCTAGTGCTAGTTTTTTTATTTAATATTATTATATAACTATAAAATAATATATTCTTAAATAAATAATTTATTTATATTTATATTTGATAAATGAATTAAGACAATGAAGGCCAAATATAAAGCAAAAAAATACGAATAGCAGAAAAAGTGAAATAGAAAAGAGGAAAGAATAGCGAGAATGGAATTAAATAAGATTAAAGTCGAAAAATTTGAGGAGGGACAACGAAAAAAGGGTGCTAATGAATTTACATTTTGCTTCCTCATTGTTCAAGATTGCCCATAGAGCATTACTTGACGAAGTACATTGGTTCGTGTTTGGCTTCCTCACAGAGAAAGCTTTGTAAAATATATGTATCAATAATATTTTCTCATAAAGGAAATTTTCTTAGAAAGATCATCTCAATCATCAGGGTGGTCTATGTAAGAAAGGAAAATACACATAGGTAAATCTCTATTCCTTATTTAGATACTAATACAAACTTTCGCAACATATCTCATAAATATACTGGTCATTGGATAACTCCTTGACTCCTCGAAGTAATAACAAACAACAGAAATAAAAAATATATGGAAACGTGATACCAATATTATCAAAATAAAAACGAGGTAACTCAAGCAACTAAAAACTATTTTACATCAAATAATCGCAATCCCATATAAACCGAATTCCTTGAAACGTATGCCAATTGGCTCAAACCGAAGACTGTATAACAGCATCAAAATGATCGAAATAAGCGTTTTAAACATTTATCCAAACTATTGAGATGTTGTCTACAGATATCTCAAAAATTGCGCAAGTTTCTATGCAAATATATTTTTCTTCCGAGAAACTCAAAAAACTCAAATCCTCGCCAAATCTGCATCTCTCGACCAATTTTTGCCAAATTCGATACCGATATCAGTTTTATGTTACTCCACTTCTATGCGAAATTTCAACCCTATAGCTTGAAATTTGCGGGAGCTATAACGCAAACTCATTTTTTTTGACAAAATCAAAATGTCATGAAAACTGGATTTTTCAACCGATTCTCACCAGATTCGAACTCATCATCGTTTGATGTTAGTCTACGACTGAATTTTTTTTTAGCCCGATAACTCGTAATTTGCAGAAGCTAGAGTGCGAACACACTTTTTTCGAAAAATTCAAAGTCTCGCCTAATCTTCGTATTTTTTTCATTTTCGGTATTATACAGATACTTTGTGATTTGTTATAAAACTTCCTTTTAACCAATAGAAAAAAAAACATTGTGATTGATGTACAAAAATGCGAGCAAATTGACAAAAAAATTTAATTCTTCAAAAGCGACGTTCTTTAAGCGTAAAAGTGCAAAAATCGACTTATATACGAATGCATATACATTTCAATTTAGAAAAATATCTAAAATAACACTTGCAAGTCAAAACATTTTAAGCACGTGCTTTGTTTCGTTTTTCAAAAATACCGTAAAAAATGTGACAAAAGTAAGCCAACTACATTTACTGAAATATGAATAATATTAAAAATCGAGAGCTCGAAAATTGCCATAGAATACATCATGTATGATATTTTATCTGAGATCCCATATCCTCAGTATTTTTCGTTGATTCATTCGCAAATTGGACAGACGTAGAGAGTTCACTGAAAATATTATTAATTCACATTCGCTTCTGGTACACACTGACAAAATCGAGGTGTACGTCGTCCATAGAGAAAGAGGGAAAAAATATATGTATAGAGAGGGAGAGATAGAGACATACAGAGACGAAAAGATTTAGAGAAAATCCCACGCCTGATTCGTGGTAATTAAGTTATTCTTGGCAGCTCGCACACTCAACCGAGAGTGAGAGGGCGATGAGCTCGAGTTTGAAACACGGACAGAGATTTATTTTCACCGGGAGTCACGACCTCGCCAGCCAAGCAGTGAAGGACCAGTCTACTTTATACCGGTGGGATGAGGCGTGTCATATATATACAGGAGATGGTGCGGAAGTGCGCAGAGCCGGTTACGCCGACTAACCGGGCTCTCGAATCCTCTGAATGCACGCGCGCGCGCACACACACACACACACACACACACACACACACACACACACACACACACACACACACACACACACACACATACTTGTGTGTGTAGCAGAAAAGCATGACAGCAGGAGAACGTTGCCAGAGGGATCTGAAAACCAGTACACTGTATGGTTGCAAGAGCAGGGAAGCATTTCAAAGGTGATAGGATTCATTTACGCAATGAAACTGCTGTGTGACACTGCTGGCCATCGAGAGGGCTTGCGGGTATAGAACACGGAAGGAAAATGACATTATACGATAGCGAACAGTGATACCACAGATATATATAGACAGTCAGACAGTTACGTTAGATTGACAAATGTAGCACCGATGTCGTTGAGATGCGCTAAAACATGACATCACATCTAGTCGTTACGTTCACATTTTCAACAACCGCGACTGAAAATGGTGGAGCGTTATACTTTTGATTTTGGTGTGAAGTTATCAGTTTGTTGTTTGTGTCCTTGTAGCGTCCGTAACCGTTAAAAAGAACCTAACCGAGAGACGCCCCGATAGCCTTTCGATGCCAAGTATTAAAATAAAAAGTTGCAAAGTAGAACTTTGTACATTGATTTCGAGTTTTCACAAACCACCTCAATGAGGAAGCTTATTTATTATTTTTGGCTTCCTCATAGAGAAAGCATTGTGAAAAATTCGATTAATGATTAAAAATCGAATAATTAATTAATCAATGCAATAAATAAAAAATTGTACACGTGTTTACAGCTCTAGCCCGCTTTATGATTTTTTACTAAACTATAATCTGTTAAAATGAAATATTCAAATTGCTCCAAAATCCGAACCCACCTACCAATCATCGCCAAATTCGATACATAGCAACAGTGAATATTTTTCATTCATAAAAAATGTTGATTCTTTCATTGTCAATTGGCCGGAGTTATAAGAAAACGTTAATTTAAAGAAGAAATGAAACTCACGTAACATTCGAACTGGTTTACCGATCGTCACCAAATTTGGTTCGTAGCAGCGTTTAATGTAATTTTTCGTCTGTAGAGAAATTCAGTTTATTTGGTGAGATGACGTGAGTCAGAGCAAAATGAATTTTTTTTTAAATTCAAAATCGCACAAAAACCGAACTTATTTGCCGATTCGTTCCAAATTCAATACCGATCCTCAACATAGCTTTATTTGTAAAAAATTATTTACCTCGATAGCTAAAAATTTGCGCGTACAGCTAGAGCGCGTACAGACATTTTTCGAAAATTACTAAGTTAAATAAAATTTGAACATATTTTTGAATTTTTTTGTAAATTATTACAAACAAAGGTGCCAACCTGCCCCACACGTCAGCCAAATTTCAGCTTGGCTGTTAAAGCCGTTCTTCAAATATGTGAAATTGAACACACGCACACGCACACGCACATCCGTCCAGACTTATGTCTAAACCACTTTTATCGACGTTTTCGTCCATTCGGAATGTACTAACATGAAAATATCGAAAAAAAAATTCACGAAAACAAAACTTCCCATATGCGGAAGCAAAAAGTGACTGAATTGACAAAGAATGCCTCGGAGATACAGTAATATACTGTTGCCACTTTTGCCTGTGTCCTCTGCGTCTCTTCCACTCAGTATACGATGCCGTCGTATAGTACATAGTACATCGGCACACCTCACTTCACTTCGATTCACTTCATATTTACATCAGCACTTTGTATACTTCCTACTTTCTCGCTGTTACTGTGTGTTTACACTGACTGTCATCAAAGCTGCAGAGGTCGACGAAGCACAATGGGATACAATAATTTACAATGTTGGTTCTACAGTACTGATGTCACGTTCTATGTCGCCATTGTGAATACGGATACACATGATTACCAAACTTTTCCGTGATACTACAGTAATAGAGTTGACAGTTTGTCTCCCTGAAGGGGACTTTAGGGGTTTGAAAATAAAATTTGAAAAACATAAAATTATAAAATAGATATGCAAAATTGACATCAGAGACTAAAAAACAATTTTCTCAATATTGTATATTTCGTTAGTTTTGCCACGTTGTCTCGAGAACTGTAAAAAGTATCAACTTTAAATTATAACAAGAATTGTAATTCATGGCCCAATTGTATCTGAAATTTTATCGAAAATAAAAAGAAAGTTATTGCAGTTTTATGATAAAAAAATAACGCGTATTCATTTATTCTTTCTTCATGCCGTTTTATCGATTTTAGATTGATTTTGTAAAATTGATAGAGGAAAGTCCACGAAACAGAAATATTTCTAGAAATTCCAAAAACTAGTATAAATTTTGCTGAATTTATCTAACAATTAGATTTTACATCATCTTCCTTACAATATTATCAATACATTATCTTATTTCATGATGTTGTAATATATTTAAAAAATGTGAACTTTAAAAAATGTGTGAGAGTTATCACAAACAATAAAAGGCTTGCCAGTTTTCAGAAATTGAAATTTTAAACCTCCCTAGTCCCGTTAATTCTGACTGTTTTTTCCACCCTATCCATTAGCTATTTGAATCTTTACTTGGACTTTCCCTTAGGTTGAGTTCAGAAGCTGAAGATTCAAACCGTCACCCCCTAGGCTAGGGTAACTGCCTCGATAAATTCACCCACAAAACTCTACTTACGTATTTTGCATGAGAGGCAGTTCCCCCGAACTGTTCAAAAGTGATACGAGCCATTCCCATCACAGTTCCGCCCTAACCGCTACTCAAGCGGCCTCTTTTTTAGCCACCTCACTTCAACACGACGAGAGAAGTGCGTGGCGAGCTTATGAAGATTTATTGGACGAATTAGCCCAACTCCCACGTCGTATTTTAGTATGAGAATTATTATTCTCTCTGCCTCGCGTAAATGAGAACCAACTGTGTTATGTGACAAAAGAAAATAAGTTCAAACGGCAAAATATAATACCAAAAGGAAAAGTCCTTATTAATATTATTAATCGAAATAAAGACGTTTAATTGTTTTCACTAATTCTATTACATTTTATAGACTTATGCGTATTACGAAAATCCCGCGTAGAAAAGATTAGGAGTCCAGAATGGAATCTAGAGCAGAATCCGTTACGGAGTCTGAGCAGACCTGATTCCATCGTGGACTCATCATTTTTGCGCGTGATACTTCTAATCTTTTTTAACTTGACCCACTTAAGATTATACTTGTAGACAAAATGCCAACTCACTGGCAGATACATAAAGTGGTCATATTGGTGTCTCCCTTCTATTTGAGTCACATGATTCTGGAGACTAACCTGATTGCTAACCTTATAGTTCAAAGAGGAATTGAGAACGTAAACTAATTCCCAACTTTGTAGTTGAAGTCCTTCTAGACCGTTTGGGTGATGTCCAACAAGCTTTGATGTACAACCGTACTAATAACAGTGTCATCAGAAAAGAACTGTATGTTATGTCGTCAATTTTCTATCATATGCATAATTGCTCAATAATATTACTTGGGATCGACACGCTATCACTTTTGTTGATAATGTAATCCGTGTCTTGTCAGGTTCAAGTTTGTTGCCAAAGTCTGCTTGTATCCTAATTTTGATCAGGTCTAACATACGAAACACAGTTTGCGAAGACTTGCTGAATTCTCAAGAGTTAAACCCCTTTGTCACAGGCTACGGTATATCATCATCAGCTCACACTGTCGGTGTGGCCTGGGGGTTTTCTTGATCATTCGAAGGGGTATGATTTGAGACGCCTCCAAGTATTCGTCAAATGTTGACGTGGAAGATAATTACGGAAACGCCGAATGCAATTCCCAACAAGCCATATGCCTAACTTCGACTTTTGTTTACATCGAATCTGTTTCCCAAGTTTTGGTAGGTCGATAAATAATATAAATATCAATGGTGTTGCTATTTGAATCACTATAATTATTTTCAACAAATAGTGCGACTTAATCATACTACCTTGTGCATGTAACTAAATACTATACTAACTATTCAAACAAACTAACAATGTCGAATTTTACACACTGCTTCTTTATCATTTTCACCCTTAAGACAGTTTTCTCCATGAGGAAGCCAAAATTTGTTTCGTTTGGCACCCGCTAGAATCTTTACTTTGAGGAAAGAAGAAACGTGATTTTTTTCAGAATTACAAAAACATATTTACAGGTGTCCCAAGGCCATTTCAGGTAAAATATGAATTTTATTTATGATCACAACTTTTCTTTGGTGAATTCTATTACAATCACGTAAGTTGCATTAAATTCAAACATAATTTCTCGACCTGCGACTCTTTGATCCTGCGACTTGAGATCAAAGAAAAGATGGCAAAAAAACATTGTGAAGGGACTGCATGTTGTAAACGACGTTGCTGAAAAAGGAGTCCAATAGATTGATGCCCAAAAATCAGATCAGATCAGAACATCAGATGCAATATTTGTTGCAAGTTATACAGCTACACCGATAAAAATGTATTAACAGCAATAAGGAATCGATATTATCTAAGATCTTGCATTAAGTAACAATCGTAGAGTGCAACTTACGTGATTGTATTCGATTTTGCGAAACACAAAATGTGATACTAAATTAAATTGACATTTTTCCTAAATGGCCTTGGAAAATAAATATATTTTTATAATTCTGAAAAATTCCACATGCCTTCTTTCGTCAAAGTGAAGACATACAGGGGGTGCCAAAGAAAAAAATAATGAAACATATAATGAGGAAGCAATACGTAATGCAAACTGTATTGAATCTAAAATAGAAGTACTAACAATTATTTTACAATCCGTTTGTACTGTATGCCTATCGAAGAAGCGATCATTAGAAAAGTGAATCTCCTCACCATATAGTATGTCACTTTCTCAATCGTCGCTAGGAACATTTCCTTTCTTAACTTCTCTCTAGAAACTGCCTCCGTAGAAGCAGCAGCAGCAGCTCGTCCGGATAAGCATCTTCGATCCTCCCAATCGTGGGATGCTTCCAGACACTCAGCGAGCCGGGGAGCTCTCCTAACCTGGTACCTTCGAACTAGCCACGAACTACTCGCAATATACCTCAATTAGGCCGAACTGAGAGAGATGTTGGGGCTGGGAGAGAGAGCTTCCCGTAGCTCGGTCATGTGTTATATAAGGACTCGGAAATCCCAAAGGGAATACCATGGCAGCCACAGTCGACGAACCGCAAGCGATTCCCTGATGCTATTGCCGTGATCCTATCTCTACATTTCCTCGCCTGATACGAATGCCTTACTCCTCCAACCGGTCCTTCGTATCTCGTCTTTGTCGTCATTGCATAAGGTCCTTACCATGTCCGTGCGATTCGAGAGACTCTCGATCATCTCATAGCCAGTGAAATCGATTACGTTCAATTCCAACGTTTGATCTGCATGTCGATGTCTGTAGAAGCGACGGAACTTGTAGAGAATTTACTCGTTCGCTAATTCAAATAATCGATATAAACGAAGCTAGCGAATTATTAGGAGGATAGAACCAATAATGTTTGGATCTTAGAGTTCTTGATGTGATATTAGAGACAAAGCTTGGAGATAAATAAGAAATATCTTGAATATTCCAATTTTCACAGTGGTTCCTCGCCTGCGTAGAAAAAAGAAGTCCAATATGGAGTCGAGAATGGAGTCCCTGGATGGAGTCCCAGCTATCCGGGATAGAGTCCAGGACTATATCCTGAACTCTATTCTGGACTAGCTAAACTCCATCCTAGACTCTATCCTGGACTACCCAAACTCCATCCTGGACTCCGTCCTGGACTCCATTTACCAGCCGAATCCTGGATTCAACCAACTCCATCCTGGATTCAATCCCAGACTGTCGGGACACTATCTTGGATTCAATCAACTCCATCCTGAACTCAATCCCCGACTGTCGGAACTCTATCCTGGATTCTGTCCTGGACTCCGTCCTGGGCTTATTTTTTCTACTTTGGTCGTTATTTTTCATCGTACTGTACATTGCTAAGTACTGATTCTATGAAAGAATAATTTGTGAACGTTTTCGTTTCCTCAAAAAGGAAGCATCTAGAGCAAACTCACGATAATAGTAAAGGAAATCATCTGCGAAGATTTTTAAGACATGGCAGAAAGTACCAGTATGTTTAGTAATCGGGAACAATTCTGTAAATTCATTATTTTGAGTTTGTTACTACTGGTATCTGTATTGTAATGACTATTATTTTCTGAAATATAATTTTAATGACTACTTTATTAAAATTTTGAGAAGTTATTCACGATTTTTATTAACTAATAAAATGACAAAGAAATGTATATTTTTACTAATTTGTAATGTCATCATCCGACTTTACAAACTTTTTTTTATCTGTGAGAAAAATACAAAAAGTGTTGTAGTTGGTGGACAAAAAGTTTTGTTAAATGTCGAAAAAAATTTCCATCCGTTTGTGTTTACGCATTAGTCCGTGTTTGAGCATGTATTTAAAGAGGCAATAACTGTACAGTTCACATTCTAAGAACTTTAGGGTCCACTGAGCAAGTACCATTGATTTCACAGTCGATTGAAAAGCCATCGATGGATTTACCGCATCAGCTTTCTAAGTGCAGAGTAAATTTGCCACTGTACTAGTATTTCATCCGATTTGAAAACCGCACGTACTTCACTACGGTAATAGCAAGAAACGGTGAACTGAGAGACAGACAAAGCGAAGCTAAGTGGAGGAAGTAAGGGTTGGCAGTGGTGTGATTAAGCCGATATTTCTTCGACCTTCCTTGATAAATCATTCGCCATTCTCCCTCGTCGTTATTATTCAGTCATACCTGGAGTCATCTCAAACATGACCACCAGCCTCTCAATCGTGACTCAAATTTTCAGATTCGTGAGCTAGCAAGCAGAGAAAGTGCCGCACTCGATTTCAACAATTATATTCACCCTCCGTCCTATTATTACTCTTCGAGAGAGGGAGATTTTCCCAGCTTAAAGTGTTATACGACTTGCAATCAGTTGCGATACGACCCAACGTGTTTCCGTCAATGAGATAAAGAGAGGGGGGTGGGTGGGTGATTCACGGATGTAGCTTCAAAACTGTACGCACAGGCAACTCGCATAGATAGCAGACACTGTGTGAATTTAGCCCTGGCAATTCGGTTAATTGGACCGCGTGAATCTTCCTTCGATATTAATTAAATTTCTCGACGTAAACGCGAATCGATTTTGAACGCTTCAACAGAGCATACTGCCGTTTCTCTGGAAAACGAGTTTTCACATTCGAGTGTGCGCGCTTGGAAATCTAATACTTCGGTTAATATCTTAATAACTAACTAACAGCCGGTGTGAAAGCTTTTGCCTTCACGTATGAATGAACTTTGTATATTGTACAGAAGTTTGAACTTCTTTTGTGCGCTCATCCGACCTCAACAGAAGTTAAATCCCATTAGAACCAACCTTATATCAATGGAAGATATCTGACGGATCGATATCGACAGTGTTAAATGTGTACAATTGAGGTGTAAAAGACAGGGACACTGGAGGGTAGGGCATGTGGTGAATAAAGGGTGTTGAATCGGGATGTATCGGAAAAGAGCGTGCACAATGAGGTATGGAGGAAAAGCTCGGTGGACGAACGGGTATACCGAGGAAAGCGATGTCCAATCATGATGTGTCGAAACAGAACATGTTGAAAGGAGAGTGTGTACAAAAGAACTGCTAAGAAAAAGTATGACAGGACTGTATAGAACGGAATGTGGAAGACGGAGCTACGTAAAAGGGTGTGTATAACTCTTATATGGTGTAATAAGTAATTGATCGAAAATGTCACGAGGTACGCAATAAAGTTCTCGTTATTGTTAATAGTGTACCGTAAAATATATTAAAGCCATCAGATTTTAGTGTACTTTCTAAATTTGTAATTTCAGGATCACGAAAATTTTGTTAGACTTCACAATCTACAATTATTATTTTTTTTACACAAGTATGCTAAGCAGCTCAGCTTTGTTGCTTTCTCATTACTTTCCACTTTTTGAAAAGCTTTCTAATTGATCAGCACATGCTCTCATAAAGGAGACATGGCGATAAGCGAAAAATAATGGGGAAGTAATTTTGAAGCATTTACTACGTATTATTTTTTATTAATTTAACGGTATTGGTATGTTCCAGAATAGATGTACACATAGTAGATGTGTCGATTTATAAATGTCAGTTGAAGTTTGAAGGCGGGAACAACCGATTTCAAAGTTTAGCAAACCTTTTGCTAGTGATTTTATCTTCATCTGTTTAGAGTTCGATTACCAACTAGTTCTTGTATGACATTTCAGCTTATAACGAAGGAAAGTTCGAATGGACGACTGTTGCAAAAGTAGACTAACCATTTCATTCCTTTGAAGCACTCGGTGACAAGAGGGGTTAATGGAAAGAGCGTATCAGTAATCCACGTCGACCCGCTCAGAAACGCTTCTACCTTTCACAACCCTCCATCGCCAGTGCTAGTTCCAGCAGCAGCAGCACACTCTTCTTCTCTAAGGTCCTTTCTTTTTTTATTTCGCCACCACGTTCCGGACCATCTAGCGAAGGCCGTAAAACGTCGGCCAACTCACTCTCCTCTTCTTTTTTTTTCTTCATTCCCGAGCTCTTCCAGAGGCTTCTAGGACCTCTCCCACGACTCTCGTTCTTCGTTCTTCCCTTCGCCCCTGTGGCGCTATCCTGTGCAAACGTGCTATTTTACAGTAGCGTTAGTTTCACCTCTCTTTCTCTGTCCAAGCTCGGCCTGCTACATGGGTCCGATGTTTTCCCACGGTACGCCAAGGGCTTTCTATACAGCTCACGGACCATCTCGCATGGGGGTCGTAAAGTCCGAAGCGCAAATAGCGAGATATTCGAAGCATCCACGTCACCCAGTGGAATCCGTTGGGAAGTAGAGTGAGCATTACCGCATCTTTTTCGAGTGTCGGTGCTCTTCCGCATTCCTCCATCTTTCCTCCAGTTTCCCTGATTTTGTAGTTAAATTCGAATGTGGATCACATTGCTTTAACTCGACTAAATATCGACAACTTGCGGTTAAACGTTGTAAATATAGTTGGCGAGTCGAATTTCTACATGAATGAAAAATATTATTAAATGTTAGTTACGCGGTCATGGGGCTTTAAAATTCTTAGATATTAATACCTTTATATCCCGCGCAGAAAAAAGTAGTCTGGGATGGAGTCCTGAATGGATTCCCGAATGGAATCTGGGCAGCCCCGGCGGGAGTCCCAGATGGATTATCGGATGGACTTCAGCATTTGAGATTCCCGAAATCCATTCCGGACACCATCCCGGACGTTTTTGCGGACTCCATATCCGGGCTCCATGCCTGATATTACCCCTGATGTTCAAAATCTGGGACTCTTTTGCGGACTCTGTCTCGGTTGTAATCCGGGACAGTGATTAATAACTAAATAAATAATTAACCAAACGCACACAATCGTATACATCCAGAATTTTTTTTCAAGATCTGCTTTCTTGAGGTTTCAAATAATTTCAGAACTTTGGACATTGCTTCCTCATTATTTTTGAATTTATACAAAGCTATCTCTATTAGGAAGTATTGTGATCTATTTTGGCTTCCTCATAGAGGAAGGTTTGTAAAAAAAAATAAAAAAAATAATGAATTACAAACTCTTTGTTGGATGCTCACCAAACTCAATATCAAGCAGCGACATATTCTATTGAAGTTTTGTGCAAACATTTAAATTAGTTGCTTGAACCGTTCTTGAGTTATAGAATTGACACGTACCCACGTATCTGACGGTGAAGATAATAAAAAGACAAATCGCTCTTCCTACAATTATTTTTCGAGAAAAATTATATGCAAAATTAGGAAATACAGAGAAATCGGTTGACCGACTTAGGATACAATTCGTAAACTGTCATAGCCACTTTCACAGTTGAGGAGCGAAATTGGTCGATTTTCAACGCACGATTTTATACGCAGAATCTCAACAGACTTTAACAGTTGGCTGATATGACCCGATCCTCCCCTAAAAAGTTGGTAGAACAAAAGATCGCAGGCATTGTCACCATTTTATCCGTGCTGTGATTGACCGAGACTCGCCAACCCAAAAGTTCATTTGTGCCCTCAGCAGCTTTGGCAGTAAAATATCGTTTGTCTGAACCTGGAAGTGAAAAATGGTTATCTTAAATTAAAAGTTCGAAACTGATTTGTTGGCGCTGATGCAGCACCTGTTGTCAAGTGGTGGCGCGAGGTCGCCCGCCCGGATTATCTATTTCAATAAAAACGAATTATTCTCTCTGTGTTTTCCTATTTCATGTGTAACTAGAATTTCCAATAAAAATTATTAGTGCGTGGTAATAAAAATACTGATAAATCGTGCTTCCCTATTATAATATTCAGCGTGGCGACGAATTATATCAGCGTTAAAATTATCGGAAGCCTATAGAGTTAATGTGTCTACTGGATACTACCAAGGTTTTTCGAAGATTTTTCTCAAGAAATAATTGTCATAAAAGCATAGATACAGATTTTGAATGTCGAGATTCCTGGAGAGCCAGGAATAAAGTCCAGGAAGGAGTCCCGGATGGAGTCCGGAATGGACTTCGCGAGTTTCAAATGCCGAAGTCCATCCGAGAATCCAACCGGGACTCCCGCCAGGAATCTCCGGACTCCATCCGGGACTCCGGTCACTTGGATCAGTACATCCGTAGATTGCACGGAAAAAAGAAAACGATTGAATCAATTGAGATTTAATTGATTCAATTAAGCCGCCTGAGTGCGGACTGTCACCGATTTATTTTGTTGAATCAATAAGTTATGGAATTGTTTAAACTCCATTAAACCAAGTACATATAGGGCCAATTCAAATAAATATTTGATTAAATCAACTCGTGATTTCATTAAAGAGAAACCATAAAAGTTGAATCTAACTCAATCATTAATTGAGTTGCAGTACTGTTGCTTAGAGTATTTCTTACGAATTAATATAAAACAAAATTATATTGCACTTTTCATCATTCATTGCTATCAGTCTAGTCGTATTTATTGATTTGATACAATTTTTACAACTTAAAATTCTAAGACCTACATGGGGCTCGAACCCCAGAATTAACGCTTCTTATCTTAGTACCTAACAACCCTACGGTACTACCGCTTATTGATATATACAAGTTTTTGTCGGACATATAAGTTACCTCATTCTTTTATCTTCATCAAATTCAAGATAGAATGTAACTGTTACATGTGATTAATTCCCAAGTATTAGGCCGTTAAAATTCACAAAATTGAACTCGGTGAGGTACATTTCCATCAATGGCATGTATATAATTAAAGAAACTTGCGTGAAACATGTATTGCAATAGGATAACTTATTGTCCTGACCAAGAAAATATTACAATGAACTGAAGGAGTTATATAATATTTGAAAAACGTTATTCAATGCTCGGTTTCATTTACTTCGTCGACTTTGAATGGCCCTTGGTATATTTAATAATGTATGTGAGATTCGATGCAAAATATATGTTTGATCCAATCACGAGTGCAATTCTTTTAATTATTTATTTCTACATAGACGATAGGTTATTGCGCTATATTTTACATCAAACTTAATACACTTGAGGAAGTTCAATCACTAGCATGTTTCTTAGAATCAATTTAATAAATAATTGGATCAAGTAAGTTAGTCAAACGGATAAAATATTTGATTCAATCGCACACTGTCGATGATTTTAATTGCTGCATGATTGATGTAACCATAAAAGTATTGATTCAATAGAATCCCCTTCAATTACATGCATGCAATTGATTCAAGCGCTGATTTTTTTTCAGTGTGCTGATCAGAAAAGCTATTTGTTGAAGATCAATACCTCATAACTAACTGATCGGTCTAGCCAATTCTTATCCATAATATTTCAATGGCACCTGTTAATATGATCCTCATGTTTGTCACTTTATAGTACACTTAACTTTTTCGAACATTTAAGATTATTGAGAATATATGCAGTTGCAGATAAAAAATCGGACCAGAGTGAAAAGGGAAGCGAAAATTAGCCGTCCAAGAAAAGTTCAGCGCCAATTTCATGCCGAAATAATAGCGACGATTCGACATTATATTCAAACGTCATGTCGGTATGTCGATATTGGACAGATTCCCTAGATTGTACTTATCCTATATGAACTCAATTGTACATAAAATAAATCTACAAATATCTCACGGGGAATTCGAAACATATCATCAATTCGATATGGCATCGCTCTCTCGTGGGGCAAATAGAAACGACAAAACCCGTCCGTCGCGCAATGGGACATAACAAAACTGTGACAGGCAACAACTTGGCACAACAAAAATAAAAATGATACAAAGTAGAATTTTGCACGTTGCTTTCTCATTAAATCTTATTTTTCTCTGAGCTACCTCTATGAGGAAGTTTATTTATTAATTTTGGCTTCCTCATGTGCAATAGAGGAAGGTTTGTGAAAAATGAGATTTAATAGAGAAGCAACCTGCAAAGTTCTACTTTGCATCATTTTTCATTTTAATTAGTATTTTTTAAATATCGTTACCTCTATACATTCGGTAGTTGCTTATGCAACATCCAAATTAAAAGTTAAAAATGTATTATCTATAAATAAAAAAAAATTACGTTACACATGACAACGAAAATTCCGTAATTGATATCGTTGCATCATATTTCCATCTAGTACAAAGTTTTGACTTACTTTCTTAACTGACGTTTTTTTTGTTGGTCAGCTATTGGCGGCCAGGTTAAAGAGTAACTGTAACTTTTTTTGTTTTTTTTTTTATATTTAAACGTTTCGACCTTGGTCTGGATTCTCCTCAATAAATTTTATTCATTTCTACAAAAAAAAAAATTATAAATAAATAGTATCTAATTTTGTGTTTTAAAAGTGACCTAATGTTAATTTGGAGGGTACGCGGCTATCACTTTCATTCTCTTATATTCTATTTGTGTTTATTATCTTAAATTAATATTTACTATTTAAAAATTTTTTACTCACTTATCGTGTTGTGTGTAGGGTGTGTCAATGAGTTGGTGTTGTTGCCTTTTGTTTTGGTTGTCGGGACTTTCTTAACTTTTGCGGAAGTTAGAGCGAAAATTTAAATTCTTTGATAAATTCAAAATGGCGTAAAATCCAAACGACTTTACCGATCATCACCAAATTTGGTACGTAGTAGCACTGTATATTATTTTTCGTCTGCAAAACATTTCAGTTGATTTGTTGAGATTCGGCGTGATTTAGAGCAAAATTATGTTATTTCGCAAAGTTCAAAATTGTATAAAATTCGAATCGCTTTACTGATTTCGTCGAAATTCAATGCCAAACAACATTGAATTTGTCTTCAGTTATGAAAAACTATTTAGCTAAATAGTCAAACTTTTACGAAAGTTAGAGCGATCACGCAATTTTTTCGAAAAATTAAAAATTCTATAAAATCTGTATATATGGATACATTTTGTTAAAAATCACACCAATTAAAGAGGAGTTACTACTCTACTTGCGTGCCAAATTTGAGCTCGAACCATCGTGCCGTTAGTGAGTTATGGATGATTGAATTTTCTGTCCCTGGAACACACGCACATTCAGACATTTTTTTCTAGACCATTTTTCTCAACTTTTTTCTCATAGGTATGCTGACATGAAAATTTCGAAAAAAAGATTATTCACGAAAACAAAACTTCCTCTAATAAATAACATATTTTGTGGAATAATTAGAAAAAATGTCAGAAGCCATTTGGGACTGTCGTAAGTGTCGGATAATTGGTACCGTTACCAAATGAAACGGAAAATAGTTTATATATTGAGTTTGAGACGTCCTGAAGTAACTCCAAGTCATAAAATAGCTTAAATCCCGGCTGAAACATAATTTTACTGAATGTTAGCACGTGATATTTATATTATATAATCGAGCAAGCACACCAGTGTGTACATAAGCGAGAAGCCATGGAGAAAGAGAAGAAAAAAAAAGATCTAGTGGAAAACGAAATTTCATCTCGTATCTCGGCGGAACTCGGCGATTACTCAGAATTCTCGCTCCATGGAGATTGCGACAGCTCGGGGCGCTGAGTACTACCTCGCAAGCTTGTGATGAGATGAGGGAAATTAGGATTCTACGTTGCTGGGAGAGGAGAGAGAGAACGACGAGAAGCCGGGTTGGAGTGGGGATTTTTAAGAGGGAGGGAAAACGTTAAACGAGCGAGACCCGCGCGCGAGCGCGTATTTGCTCGGTGTTTGCTGGTCGCGCAAGTAAAAGGCCTTGGGTAGGTCGCAAGAGTAGCTTACTCTACCAGGCCGCTAGGGTGGGTTATATGAGGCAAAGTATCGCGTTCCACTTACCTTTGTTTCTCTTCTTACTTCGGTTGGCTCGTTTCTGAGTCGTTTTACATCCTCTTTACGTTACTCCTTTGTCTCAAGCCGACCCATTCCAGTTTCTTATTCTTTCTCTGCGGTAAGGCGTTTCTCATTTTCCCTGTTTTTTCAACGAATGCTACTTTCGCTGGTAAAACTTCTGCGCTCACAGTGGAGAACTTACGTGTGAAAGGGCATGCTTTTTGCGACCGTGTAGACGGAAATTTCATTCTGTAGAAATATAGTCGGGTATACGCAGCATTTGAAGAGTTCGTGGTCAACATTCATTTCTTCTTTGCAAAATGAGAGACTACTGTTCTAATTGCGAGGTTATTAATGTAAATCGTATGCACAGTTTTTGTGCAGGATCACTTAAGTTAGTAGAGTAGAGAGTCGAGTTAGAGCTGCATTATGAAAATTTCGAAATAACGCTGTTAGATTTATTTTTATTAGTGTATAATATGTTAAAATATGGTTTTACATATACGCGTAATTACTTAATTCCATTGTCTTCGTGAAGTGTTAAATATTTAAACACGACGTATTTTGACTCATATTATTTGACCGGAAGAAAATCTTAACTAATGTAGATAACTTATAAACGCATTTAAACACAGCAAGACTATTTCAACAACTTAAAGATCGATATAGATTTGTCTACACTCATTTTCCCTATATTTAATAATGATTGCCACTTTCGCTGCTGTAACTACCGCGCGCAGTAGAACTTACGTGTCAAAATGCAAGCTTTTCCGACCGTGTGAATGGAATCTTTATTCTGGGAAAATATAGTCGGGTAGAGAGCATTTAAAATGTCGTAGTATCATTCATTTCTTCTTTGCAATGAGACTATCTAGTTGTGAAGTTATGGATGTAAATCGTATGCACAGTTTTAATTCAGGGCTGTTTAACATAGTAGAGTAGAGAGTCAAATTAGAGCTACATTATGAAAAGGTTAATATAACGGTGTTGCAATTTTTTTTAAATTTCATAATGTATAATTTTACATGTGCATAAAGTTACTTAATTCCATTATCTACAAAGTGTAAAATATTTAAGCACGATGAAATTGCCTCAGTTTGCAGTTTGCAAATAGCAATTTCATGATCAGTTTGTACTTTTTTTCACCCAAATTTTACGTATTTCTATGTGGCTAATTGGTGCAATTTCACCAATTAGGGACACGAATCTAGTGCCTAATTTTTAATTTACCTAATCAATGTATTGGATGTTCAGTATCATGACGAATGAGTGTCTGTCAAATATTAGCTCTGAAGAATTTTTTTTTGTTTAATATGAATTAATTATCATTTCTGTATCCGTTAAATCACAAATCCATTTTTTTACAATTACCGTTGAAGATAGAGAAAATTAAGAAAAGTTGTTTCTTATACAAAAAAATTCTAAAGATTCTTTAAAAAAAATATTTTTGAGTAGAAACGATTTTTACCTCTAAACATCTGTTTTCTCGTTTTTTTTATTGCGTCGGCACGCGTTTAAACAAAATTCGATATTTGTTACAAAATGTAGTGTTATTTGTTTTTTTTAACATAAAACTAGCAAGTTATTGTAACTCCGTAACCGCCACCAGGCTCTGAATTTTCTAAATCTTCTGATTTAGGGGCCGTTATTTTTTAGGAACCCCTGATTTTTTGAAAACTTCCTGTAAAACCCCTTCTTATTCGTTACTCCCCCTAATGAACCTCCCTGGCCCTAGTTTTTGTAAGCCCCACTATTACACACCCAGAATCTAATTTTTCTTAGTCCCGCTGTTAGATACCCCAGGCCTGTGAGATGAGTTGAGTGTCCGTGAGTGTCTGTTAATGCCTGTGATTTGCTGTGATTTCTGTAAGTGTCAGTATGATGTCTAAGTACTCACACAAGTACTGACAGACACTCAAGTCCAATTATCTATAAGATATCTGCGAGTGTCTGTGTGACTCTCTGTGTGTGTCTGTGAGTGTCTCTGAGTGTAAGTGTCCTTGAGTGTGTGTGAATGTGAGTCCAATGAATAATAAAAAATATGTCTTTTATTATTATGTAGATTTACACAGTAAAAAAAACACTTAAAAACGAAACTTTGAAAGGGAAGAGTCCTGTCTCTGCAAAAACTAATATTTTTTTGAGAAATTTCGAATTTTTGTGCATAAAGATTTTTATTCAGGTTCAGATTTCTATTCTGTTGCCAATATTTTTAAGTTCAGCTGTGGGGTGCACGCGGAATTATAGCTGACATTAACTAAGCTTTTCATACCTATATGCATTTAGCCGAGAAGCTCAACTAAAACAGAACAAACAGTCGGTGGTAAAGACTTTCCCAAAATAATAATGCTGTTAACGTTGGATTTATTTATTCAATTCGTATAAAAGTAATCGGTAACCAAATAGAGCATCATTAAAAATTCATGACTGTGAAAAAAAATTACATGTATTACATCGCAAAATTTTAATGCCAGTCCGTGTAAAACGAAAAACATTTTAATTGTACGTTCTTGACCCGCTAAAAGCTAATGACAACCGTAAGACGCTTATTTAATATTCCAGAGACATAAAAATACCGAGTTAATGAAAAAAAAGTTCATCGACGAGATTTTACCTCGTTTATGTAACTTTTAACGATGAACTGCTTGGTCGAGAGTCTAGTGGAAGTTCGCTGTTTACTACATTTCGATCCAGTGAGGAAAATTTCCTCTGACTTTTCGTCGGTTAGCCAATTAAATTCTTTTCCTAACGCAAGCGGTTAGTCAACGGTGAGTTACAAAACTTGGCGATGAGAGGAAAAGAGGAAAAAGCGCAAGTATATGAAGAGACATATATAGGCTCACCGAAAGACAGAGAACTATTCGCGGTTGGTTAACTTTCATTTGGATGAACGCCAGAGACTCGGTTCTTCCCTCTTTTACTCCCTCTCTTTCATAGTAGAATCCAGCCCTCCTTCTCGCGATTATTAAATGGTACGGTGCCACGCGAACGTCCGCACCGTGATCCCTTCGCGGTTTTCGGTCACGGAGCCATTATTAGAAAGGAAAAGGCTCGCGAGAATAAAGCCAACCTTTTTTTTTTACTGAAGATCCCCGCTGCAGTTCTTTTAAATGATATAATGAGTCGTAGAAGTTGATGAAGACAACGTTGCTCTATCACTGCATTAGCTCAACGATGCTCCTGTTATCTGCATGAAAAAAGTTTAAGTCTCGTCGGCATGCAAAAAACGTTTTAGCAGCACACTCTCTGATCAACGAGAGATGAAAGGTTGCGCGATTATCTTGTGCCAGTCACTACAAGGAGAGAAAAAAATTGTTCTGATCTACACTTTTTATGTTAGTTATTTTTTCTAACCTTTTTTCATTAATCGTTATAAATTATTTTATTAGTTTTTTTTTTAATGTATTGCTTGTGAATTTTGTCAATGAAAAGTTTGATTTGAGAAGAATTCAAGTGCTTTATGAGCAAACGAAGATGCGAAATAAAAATTGGAGATACCATGAAAATAGATTTTAAATAATGATAGTGCCAAAACAAATATTCAGAAGTTAGTTTGGAAACAAGTTGCTTGACAAATTGGAAATTAAACCTTTTGTTTTTAAGTACAAGAAATTAATTCTCTTACTTTTCAAATACGTATAATCTATTGTTAGTATCTTACGAATGAATTTTCTTTTCTTTTTATGGATGAAAATTCGCGAATTTTGGATATGTTATCACATAACACTTTCGCATTATACATACGAACTTTTGAAATCATTGAATTGACAGTTTTATAAAAAGAAAATTGTAAATATTTCTCAAAAATGAACACTGCAGAATGAAAATTAACAATTATTAATAAAATCATATTTTTAGAAAGCTTAGAAGCATGTAGAAGTATGTGTTTTCAACAAATACACATTGTCCCAAGTGTGATTAGGTTTTTAAACGGGAATACTTCAGTTGAGTCATATGAACATTAAAAATCATTATTTTCAACAATAACAACAGCGTAAAGTAATCCGGACACGCAGTTGGAAGCTAGAAATAATGTTTTGTGCTCTTATAACGCATTTCTGGCGGCAAATTTATTTTTTGTATTATGTTATATTCGCTAGAGTTCAGGACTCCTGCGTAACGATAGAACTACCTTTTAAAGTGCTACGATGGTCAAATTTGTTGTACTGAATTTGTAAAATATCTAACAGTATTAAAGAATGTTTGGCATAAAGTTTAATTACAATTGATAAAAGGATTTAAGTCTTATATTAAATTCAAGTTAAAAATCTTGGAGTTGTAAGGAATACAAGTAAAACAGTAAAAACTTTCTATCTATTTCAATTCCCTAGAAATACATGTAAAATGGTCACATTTATATTAAATGCCTGCAAACTAAAACTTTGAAAATGGCTTTCTCATTGTTTTGTATCTTCGACAATCCTTCTTCGCCACCTCTATGAGGAAGCGTGTTGATAAATTTTGGCTTCCTCATAGAGGAAGCTTTGCTAAAGATGAAAATAATCAGGAAGTAATTTGCAAGCTTCTACTTTGCAAGCTTGTTTATATACTGTGTACATCAGATGCACTAAAAACGCCAAACAAAAACAAATGTATTTAATTACTATTTTCGAACATTTCGAATTAAATGCTAAATATGAACACTTTGTTGGATTCTCACCAAATTCAGTATCAACAACGAACCATTTTATTCAACTTGTATGCAATATCTTGGTGTATGCAATAAATTACGAAAACCCAAATTTCTATAAAATGTTAACTACTTTATCGATTTTGCCGAAATTCAGTATCAGACATTGACATACTCTATTTAAGTTTGATGCAAACATTTAGATCAGTTGCTTAAACCGTCCTCGAATTACAGAATTAAAAAAGAAAAAAATACAAAAATGTAATACCAAACAATATTGAACGTATCTTTAGTTATGAAGAACTATGTAGTTAAATCGTCCCTTTTTACAAAAGTTAGAGTGACCACGCCCTTTCTTCAAAAAATGTAATATCACATGAAATCTGAATGGCTGCACATATTTTGTCAAAAATCGCGACATTACAAAAGGGATAACTACTTCACTTGCGTTCCCAATTTCAGTTCGATCGCTTGAACGTTTACTGAGCAAGAGGCGACGGAATTTTGAAGGCACACACACACACAAACACGCGCCTGCGCGTGTGTTTTTCTCAACGTTTAGGATCATTCTGAGTGTCCTGACATGAAAATCTAAAAAAATAAAAACATGTTCGTGAAAACAAAGTTTCCTCTCTGAGGAAGCAAAATGCAGAAGAATTGTCCCATCATATGTAAAAAAAAGTTGCAAACTCGAATCTTACTCATAACTTCCTCTATAAATAATTCAACATTGGTTGACGCACTTTCGAATAGACGCGAATTTGTGTAACATGAAAAATTATGAGGAAGCTGTGAGCAAATGTTCTACTTTGCAATTTTTTTTCTGAAATAAAAAAACGGAGTTCTATTTCGTTAATAAAATATTTTACGCAACGAAAAAAGTCTGTTTCTCATTTCATTACAGTCCTTTTTAAATCAATAATCGTCAAACTTATATTTCGTAATAAATATTTTCAGATGTTTTCTTTTTGTCGTATTAATTTCTGCGCAGAAAAAAGTAGTCCGGTATGGCGTCCCCGATAGAGTCTGGGAAGAACTTCCGGATAGGGCCCGGGCAGTCCCGGCGCGAGTTCCCGGAATTGCCAATACAAATTATTAGTGCGTGGTAATAAAAAGACTGATAAATATCATAGTTGTTCGATCTAGAAATCTGTGCAGAGATAAGTGACTTGTGTGTGGAAAAACTTTGTGCTTCCTTATTGTAACCTTCAGCGTGATGAAGAATTATTACAGCGTTAAATTTATCGGAAGCCTATACAATTAATGCGCCTACTGGATATCAAGGTTTTTCGAAGCTTTTTTCTCAAGAAATAATTGTTATAATTGTGGAAACAGATTCTGAATGTTGAGATTCCTGGATGGCCAGAGATAAAATCCCGGATGGTGTCTGGGAAAAGTACGGGATGGATTCTCACATGGACTTCGGGAGTCTCAAATGTCGAAGTCCATCTAACAGTCCATCCGGGACTGCTCGAACTCCATCCGCGGCTCGTTTCCGAACTCTATGCGGGGCTCGTTCCCGGACTCTATCTGGGACTCCATTCGGGACTCCATCCCGGACTACTTTTTTCTTTTTTCTTGAAAAAAAAAAATCATCCAATATATCAACAAAACTTGCTAAAAAAGATTGTGATATATTTCTCTTTTGCTGTCGTAAAAAAAAAGAGAATTTAATTTATGAGTACGCCTCGACGCTTCAAAACCTTTAACACGATATTCTCTGTTCGCAAAATTCCAATTCCACAAGGTCTGCCAGTTAGGATGGAAGTAAATTGAAATAGGCGTTTGTAATCTGCTATCATATCATGTGTCTCCTTCTGACGTTCATTCAGCTGTTGAGTGAGCCTTTTGAGTACCTTTATCTATTTTCCGTACAAAAGGGCTTTTGACGGCTGGACGAGCAGGAAAGCTGTGAAAAGCTGCGAAGAATTGACGTGTACACGTCTCTGAAAAATGGCTCAACGAAAGAGGAACAAAAAAAAATAATAATATTAAAGGATTATAAAAGTTAGGAAAGTGGTTAAAACTTGAGCACCTCAATTCACAGTTGGAAATAATTAAATTGCAATTAATATATAGAACAAATACGTAACAAATTTTCTTCTCGGTAAAACACAGTTTCACGTCAAAATGAATTATTCAACGAACCCAGTTCATAAAATAACCACATCGTTATTTATTTCAAAGAAATGTAACTACATCACAAGTTGCACAATTATTAATAAAAAAATTATTTCCAATTGTGTATTTGAGAAAAGACATTTATTACACTTCTGTACATATTTCTTTGTATCAACCTTCTCGATTGTTTCATTTTATTTAGTAAACATCGTAATGTCATGTTTATGTACAATATACCTATCTAATCTAACGATATCACTGCGTTACGGTTGTTGTTGTTGTTTTTTTTATTAGCAGTATTGTTGTATCCTCAACAACTTTCTTCCTGCTTTTTATGTTAATTTTTTTTTTTCATCTTTGTTCGTCACCTCGTCGTTCGTTCACTTCTGGCATTTTTTTGTATTTTTGTTTTTTTCGTTCACGAAACGACCTTTATTTTCCCGTTATAGTTAAGTTTTGCGGTCACACGACACGGAACAACGCTCGTTGTGTAATACAATATTCATTATGGCTCCACGTTTACGCTCGTCGTCGTAGTGGTAATAGTATTAGTAGCACGTGTAGAACGGTGGCGCGCCGCGGTCACGAAAGGCAGCGAAATTCTTTTTTTTTCTCTCATAGCTCGCAGTTTTTCTTTTGTACCATTCTCTCTCCCTTTCTCTTTTTTCCCTGTATACTTGTCCTTTTTCACTGAACTCCGCACATTCGCGCTTTCAGCTACCTCTTCACCCGCACCTTTCCTCCCCCTCCCTTAGCCAAACCTCCGGTCCCGTATTTTTTTTACCTCGCTTACCGAGCTCATGGTTTTCACGTTTTTTTTTCGTAAGTTTCTCCGTCGTTTCCCCTATCTATCAGCCTCCACAGCTGCGTTCGTGCTTTACACGTTCTTTGGTAGATTTTTCCGCTCTCTCCCTATCTCTTCATTTCTCTTGTCGCTACGCCGAAACCTTCTTTTCTTATCTCTTTCTTTTCGGTTTCACGCCCTCTACTTTTTTTTAGTCTTCCTGTCTGTGCTAACGCGTTAATCGTACGGACTTTTTGGAATTCGAGGAGACCGGGGTCAGTTGCGTCAGGGGCAAGTAGAGTCAAGGCCAATTAAAAATAAATTCATTTTTGCCCCTAAGAGATGCTACATTTTAAATGTCGCTACAAAAAAATTCCGCTATGAGGGTCTGAAATTGTAAGAATTTAATGTGAAGACATGGGTCTTGCTATAGACAAAAACAACGTTTTCTAATCGTATTTAAAGGTTTAGTTTTAGGTCTTTAAAGCTGATACAGTTTAAACTTTTTTTTAAATTCAAAATTGTAAGAAATACAAATTTACGAATTATTGGACTCAAGAATCATGCGAATAAATGGCTTTGCTTTTAAATGAATGTCCTCAGTCAATTTTGTTATTCAGAAAGAGTTCCAATTAGCCCCGGCCTAGCGTGCAGGATTGCATCGTTTTCCTCATCCACAAAGAAAAGTCTGGTATTGGCGAAAGTATAGATGTAGGTTTAAAACTACCTCAACTATACTTTTAAAGTTACCATAACCGTTTAATATTTGGAAAAAAGTAACTATGGTTACTTGGATTTTTATTGTTGATTCGTTTCTTATTTGACAAAGCGGTATAAAATATGAAAAAAAATCCCCCTAAAACATCAGATTTATAATTAACCTCTTGAGTATTGACAACATATGGCGCACATTTCTTAGTACCCGAAGCGGCAATGACACCATAGGGCTGTGCGCCCGAATATTTTGTGACTAGTTCGAACGATTTTCGCGAAATTTGGTACTCGGAGGTTTTCGAGGTGACTACGAATCTACCCTTAATTCAGTAATTCAAAGTGGCAAATCCAATATGGCGGAAAATACAATAATTCACTTAATTCTCATAAGAATTGGTATTAGAAGGTTTTCGAGGTCGCTGATTACACATCTGTCCTCAAAACTTAGAAATTCAAAACTATAATTCGGATAAATCAATTTTGAATTTTGATCCGCCATATTGGATTCGCTATTTTGAATTTCTGATTTTTTTTACCCCAAATTCGTAATCAGCGATCCTAAAAACCCTTAGGTGACATGTTTCATTACAATTGTAATCATTTTTTTCCCTTTTGGAACACAAGCAGTGACATTATTTTTGCCGTTGAAGGATTTAAAAAAAATGAATTCGATTGCATCCGGTTGGCTTATTTGAACAATTGTTTTGTCATCCACCTAAAATAATGGTGACCAATATGCATAATAAAATGCTCTTAAAATCATAATACGTACAAAAAAATTTAGAGGTCACTACTGATTTTATTTTCTGAGTTATGTTCCTGTAAATGTATTGATAAACATTTTTTAAAACTTGATTCATAAATTTGGTTTCACCGCATTGAATACTAATTCTCTTTTGAATATGTGTATAAATATTTTTTGAAACCCTGGTACTCGAATGACATGACTGTACCGCTGAAGTTCCCGTAACAGTTACCAGAATCACCACGATTTTTCTGAGTACAGCTATATGTTTGAACGTCCGCATTACCTCGAGGTCGGTGCAGGCCACATTTTGGTCCGTCCTGCTAACGGAAAGCCGGGAATATAAGGGTCAAAGTAACGCCAGCAAAGAAAGAGTGCAGGAAACCTGGGAGCCAGTGATCTGTAAATTACCCACGTTGGTAGGAATTCTAATCGTGGCACGAACTTCTTTATAAAGTTACGAGAAAATGCGACCGGCCAGGTACCAGATCGCATCGTGGTTGTCCGTCTCACCTTTCAAATCGAATTTCGGACGTGTATTCGATTTCAGTTGAGGAGCACGATAGAAAGACGGAGAAAGTCCACACGCGACCAGAAAGGAAAGTAAAATAAAAATGCACGTCGCTCGTGAAGGAACCCCCTTTGTGTCCTTGGCAGATAAAATTCTTTCTTTGCGTCCCTCTATCACGTACTTCTCATCGATCTCACTGTACTCTCCGAGAGTGCCTACCGGACATGTTCAAGGATTTTTATTTTACGATTATCATCAAAAAATAAAATATACATTTGTCAATAGCATTACTACATAACTACATGATGTTGAAAGATGATCTACAAATTTAATCAGCTAATTTTAATATTCCTGTCGTTCCATTCGAATAAATACTGATTTTTGCTAACAGATTTTTTTCCGACTAATAAAATAAGCGACAGAAAAAATGCGGCAATAATAGAAATATGCAATGTATAATTTAATAATTCAATACTTTCCATCAGACCGAAAAAATAAATGAAGAATTATACAATTTTTTTAATTGACTAACAAATAGTAATATATTCTTGCCTGCTAATCTGAGTCAGAATTAATTTCGACATCAAATTCCCACGTAAATCAGTTTTTGTTGGATATATTTTACACCACTTAAAAGAAGAATTTTTATTCTAAACTGCTTGACAAGAATATACTCATAGAAAAATTCTTCATTCCTGTCCTCGTTTAACAGACTTTTAATAATATTAATCAGATGACTGGGGAAAAGAAGATATATAACACTTGGACTATTTTCATTTTTTAGCTGACTCGGTTTCCCTAACTAACGTTTAAAAAAATCATAGTGGCGTGGTTTTCCGACTTGCGATTATTCCGTAAACTATTCGCAAGACCTCCGACGGTATTGAATTACCGTTGTTAATTCGATACTACCTCAGCAAAGTGAAGGAAAGAGGGCGTATAAAGTGGCCTCGCAAGCCGAGATGAAGTTAAGCCGAGGGGTAAAATTACGAATTCGTCTTGCTCGTTAAGCATCCCCTTCCGACTCCCGTCCTCTCATCATTCTGATAAAATTATCTTTATTTCCATTTCAAGCGAGAGACAAGATATTATTCTCCACGGTAGTTACGTACGATGTATACGATAAGATATTATTCCCAACTGTTACGTACATAGCTGTAGGTTTATACGTTATATATATGCGGCATTTCATATCAATTCAACTACCAAAAAAAAAAACAATCCTCTAATAATTTCTAAAAATCGGATTTAATGGTTCCAATAGATAAACTAAATTTCAAATTAAAAATAAAATTCTGCCGGAATATGCCAATTTTATGGAACAATCAAGAGTTCATAGGTTATAGCAATTCGAAATAAAAAAAACCAAACTCCAATTTCTACTTCGGTAATTCATTTGATAGCAATCAACAAAAATGTTTATTACTGACAAACGACGTCATCCACTTTTTACTTCTGTTGTAAAACAAAGTTGTTGAGCCTTATTCGGAGATAACCATAGAAATGAAAAATAAATATTCAAAATAAGGGCATTTGTCATTTTTAACATAATGTCACTTTTTATTTACCAAAAACAGAATTCGGACGTCAATATGGATAAACACTAGAGAGTGAGAGACAAAGAGAGAGAGAGAGAGAGAGAGAGAGAGAGAGAGGGAGAGGGAGAGGCTGAAATAATATCAATAGAAATATAATTTTTAAGTAATTAACATTAAACTATTAAAGTTCTATTGACTTATTATTTTGTACAACCTACATGGAACACTGGAAAAATTATGAAAATTTCATACATTTTCATAAATATTTAAGCTTAACGAATTGTCATGTTTATTTGTAAAAATGTAGTTCAAAAATGAGAACCTCTAAGTATCAAAATCAATCTAAATCAGGTAACTTTCAGCCTTTCAGAACGCCATATTGAATCCGCCATTTTGAATTTCTGAATTTTTAATTCGGATTCGTAATCGGCGACCTCTAAAATCTTCATGTACCAATGTTCATCCCAATCAACTACCTTTTTGTATTGTAAACCTCCATATTAGATGCGCCGTTTTGAAGTTTTGTATGCCGAGCTTGGATTCCTCATCAGCGACCTCAAAATCTTTCGACTACCAACTGTCAAGTTCATGTTGCGTAATACGTTGTAATACGTTGTAACACGTTCCTGTCAATGTAACCAAAAATGCGGCATATATCCGAGATAAATATCTGAGCAGGAGGAAGTGAATAGAAGATGGCAGCGAGTCATCAAGAGAGAACAGTCACCCGATACACACACACAGTAAAGTGTCGAGCTCACCTCTCCCTCTCCCTCTCCCTCTCCCTCTCCCTCTCCCTCTCCCTCTCCCTCTCCCTCTCCCTCTCCCTCTCCCTCTCCCTCTCCCTCTCCCTCTCCCTCTCCCTCTCCCTCTCCCTCTCCCTCTCCCTCTCCCTCTCCCTCTCCCTCTCCCTCTCCCTCTCCCTCTCCCTCTCCCTCTCCCTCTCCCTCTCCCTCTCCCTCTCCCTCTCCCTCTCCCTCTCCCTCTCCCTCTCCCTCTCCCTCTCCCTCTCCCTCTCCCTCTCCCTCTCCCTCTCCCTCTCCCTCTCCCTCTCCCTCTCCCTCTCCCTCTCCCTCTCCCTCTCCCTCTCCCTCTCCCTCTCCCTCTCCCTCTCCCTCTCCCTCTCCCTCTCCCTCTCCCTCTCCCTCTCCCTCTCCCTCTCCCTCTCCCTCTCCCTCTCCCTCTCCCTCTCCCTCTCCCTCTCCCTCTCCCTCTCCCTCTCCCTCTCCCTCTCCCTCTCCCTCTCCCTCTCCCTCTCCCTCTCCCTCTCCCTCTCCCTCTCCCTCTCCCTCTCCCTCTCCCTCTCCCTCTCCCTCTCCCTCTCCCTCTCCCTCTCCCTCTCCCTCTCCCTCTCCCTCTCCCTCTCCCTCTCCCTCTCCCTCTCCCTCTCCCTCTCCCTCTCCCTCTCCCTCTCCCTCTCCCTCTCCCTCTCCCTCTCCCTCTCCCTCTCCCTCTCCCTCTCCCTCTCCCTCTCCCTCTCCCTCTCCCTCTCTCTCTCTCTCTCTCTCTCTCTCTCTCTCTCTCTCTCACTCTCTAGTGTTTATCCATATTTCCCCGGTTGCTTGCTGCACCAGTGCACGAAAACCGCGTGCATACACTTTTTATTCCTACACATATGCGTGCACATATCGTCATGGACACATATAGTAACCTGATGCATCGATTATCGTAAGCGAGTCCACCATTCTTCACGTACGACGGAACGTGTATAATATTGCCCCTTCACAATTTGTAAATATACAGCGCGACTATGTACAATGTATTCGTCTCCTCTCCTCGATCTTTTTTTTTTTTGTTCACTTCGTGATTTTATAATTATCGTATGATCTATTTTATTTTTGTGACATTTTTCCTGGTTTTGTTTCAATTTCTTTTTTCAGCCGATACAACCGTCGTTGTCAATACCCACGTGTCTGTCAATCTTGTTTTACGTCGAGACTATCACGATGATCCATCCTCTCAGGGGGATGATATTTATTGATCATGCGCATTGAGTAGAGAGGTGTAATTTTTTTAGTGCTCCAGGTAGAATAATCAATGCGACAGGGAGAAGAGCGTTGGTTTCGCCTTTCTAACCAGCAGATTCATCCCCCTATCATAATCACATCTATGTTATACGCACGTTGGCCTCAAGGAGTAAATTTGATCCCATTAATAAATCACACACAAGAGTACACATGCATGTACACACCTACGCGATGTACAAGGGTTTCCCTCAACTCTGATACCCTCCTTGAACTCGGGTATTCGATGGATTAGGAGCATTAACGGCCTAATTCATAGACATATACTATACTGTCAACCGCCAACCCCAAAATTACCCCCTGCAACGTATATCCCAGTGTTGAAGCGTGTTCTGTGCTTCCCTCTGTGTGTTCACGTATAGCACACGCTGTATGTTCTATGCTATTTGCGCCGCCTGCTAGATGTTGGTCATCGTTAGAGGATTAAACACGTGTCGTCAGTGGTATTAACAAGCGAGATCATCACGTTAAGCATGTTTAACGTGATGATACTCTCACGACTGGATTATCCAAGCTAATTCTCACTCAGTGGGACGTTTAGTGAACGAAATTGCATGAACTTTGTATTTGTCTTGCACGAATTACCCTTTATATAGCCTAGTACTCAAAAATCTATTGAAACGAAATCCATCGATTTCAATAACAAACATAATCGGGAAATAAGATACTGTCAAATACATTTTTTAATCTTCTGGCATGTTCTTCGGAGAATCTTGACAATTACTTCAAAGCCATTTGTTTGCTTAGAAAATAATTTTACCAATTTGATCTGACCTTTGATAAAGCAAATTAAATTTCATAAGGGGCGATCAAAGGTTTCAATGAGACTTTGAATTTCAGAGAAAATGATAATAAAATAGATATTCTGCTTCCTCATTTGTTATCATTAATAAAGTTTCCTCTACAAAAAAAACCTAAATTTATCGGCTGACGTTCTCGTAGAGGGGACTTTATCAAAAGTAGAAAAAAAAATGAGGAATGAATATACGCATCGCCTTGGCAGGCTTTATGCATAAAAGCTAAAAAGAAAGATTAACTTTTTCAGAAGATTGATCCTAAACAAAGATCCTTAAAGGAAATAAAATTCTTGAGAATTCACGACACTATAAGATACCCGCGTAGAAAAAAAGGAGTCCAGTACGGAATCCAGGGCAGAATTCATTATAGACTCTGGGCTGTCCCGGATGGAGTCTGGGCCGTCCAGGACTTTGACCAAAATGGTCAATGGGATCGGATTGAATCTTATTGTCCACCCTGGACTACCCAGACTTCATCCTGGATTATTCATTTTTACGCGGGATGGATCAGCTGATTTTTGCATTGTAATAAAGCTGACGCCTGCAATCGCCCTGTATATACTAAAAAGTAATGCTTTCAGCATTTCAAACAAATATTCAAAACATTTCGCACCTCTCAATTTATAAAATTTCAAATTCCGGCATTCAACCCACCAAGCTATGTAGTAGGTCTTTCAACAAAGCGCCTACGTTCAACGCTGAGTGTGCTCATAGAGCGTCGTACGGTAACGGGGAGCTATCGATTTCCTCATCGGTGATCGACGATTCCGTCGTTTCGACCAATAGCTTTTTGGATACGTGATCCCGTAGTGAGACTGGCGAACATGAGAATGGAAGCGCGGGAGAGTAGCTCGCCGATTAACGAATTTATCGCTTGCCCTCGGACCTTCGTTATTCCAGCCAACAACGGATTTATATATATACACCGCACAAGCTATATGCTACGTACAGAGTGATAGATCGATTTACATCCAATTCGTGGAGAAATCTCGCGAACCACTCGACCGTACCTGACCGCGTGTGCGCAGACATAAATTATTGAATACAATCGCGGGATTGTGTGCGTCGTCGGAACGCATCCGCGCACGTTTCAATTAACGATTTGTCGGGTTTTCCCCAAAACGAACGACCCACCCAATTCCCTCACTCACCCGCTCACGCTTCCGATTCTCCTCAGCAATTTCGACAATATAGTTGTTTAAACACAGTTGTTTAAACATTTAAACGCGTAACCGGGAATCTTTCAAACGATAATTTTTAATCAGTGCGCCTATAGTTTCTCCATGTCATCAATTCTCATCGTCGAGATTACCATCAATCCCGCTTGTTTGTTCAAGAATAAACGACGTTATACGTTCTAATAAAACTGCCATGACGTTGCAGGGACTGCAGATGAGACCTTGGTCTCATTTCTCACACCGGTTTGAATACATTTGCATCAATTTTCCGAACGCATATTGATTCCCGGGAACATCAACGGAAACAATATTTTCGAATCAATCGATATATGTAGTCGTTAGTCACAAAAAGAGATGTGAGGATTTGAAGGCCCCATGGCTCTTTTTTTCGATAACCGGAGCAGCTATATGATTCGTTGCTTTTTGGTTATATCGAGGTCACGTGCCGACTTGTGGACAAAGGAGCGCGCAGAGAAACTTAGATCCCGAAGCGGAAGTGACATTGGCAGAGAAAAATCAACAGACATTGAAAGAAAGAGACGAAAAGAGAGTGAGATGGCGAAAAAGCTTAGGGAGCGGGGTTCGAACGGGGCAACGCTTCCATTCAAGGATAATCCAGATTAGTGTCCCTTCTTGCATCCCCCTCCTGTCTCAGGATCTAAGTCTCCAACTTTTTCTTTTGCTCTCATTCGTCCTTTCTTCCAACCATTCCGACTAATGGCATAGACTCTTTTACCCGGAAATACTTCTTCCTGTCTTCAGTAAAACTCCCTCACCTCTCCTTCTCTCTCGCTCTCTCTCTCGCTCCCTCGCTCGCCCTCTCTTTGCTTCGTATTGGAGACAGCAAAAAAGAGATCGATCAAACGAATACAGTCCCGATACAACCACGGATATACTCGATACACTACAGCAGTGAAGATCCGGAGAGCTTTTCCAGGATATCCTGATTCGTCCTCCGCCCTGATCCCTCGGCACCCGAGGTCTTTCATACTGTTCATCCGTATGGTTCACTACCAGTGTACATCAACGGGTATCGACATCGACGGTTAAACGGCACTGCGTATACCGGATAATGCCTTAACTAAACGTTCAGCAGCCTTCTGTGGCGGTTGGAATGTCCTGGGAATCCAAATTCCGGTCGCCATTGTTAGTCACCGAATATTCTTCGACACAATAAACGATTTATTTATCTTATCCCGCACTCTATATTTATCTCACTCGATTTTTATTTATTTATTTATTTTTTCTTTTCTTCGTCACACTCGTAGTTATAATATATATATTGTTTTCACGGTTTCACAAAACGTTATTTCGCGGTAACGTTTGTGCGTTTCTTTTACACCGAGGATATGTACAAAATGATGAGTGACACGAGAAGACAACTTGAGGATAGTATAGGACCCGCTGTTCCTGTCTGCATCGCCTCCGGTCTTTCGCCTGGAACATAGAAAATAATACGGGGGAAGAGAGTGACTAAAAATATATGCTTTCAATTGATTTTGAATCTATTAAGTCAATTCAGTACACTAAAAATTGGTATTAGCATTTTTGTTATTGATGATACTGTTGCCTTAAGAGAAATTGTATTACATATCATGAAATGCACATCAACATATGGAAATAACATGTTCCTATTGGTCGAGCAAATATTACAACGGTACATCTCGCGTAGAAAAGATCATGAGAAGTCCTGGATGGAGTCTGGGCAATCCATTCTAGACTCTGGGTACTCCCCTGGACTGCGCGGACTCCATCCGGGACTACGCAGACTCCACCTTGGACTCATAATTTTTACGCGGGCAGACTAATTTGCGAAATTCGCTTGAAAAACTGTAAAAAAATGTTAATATTGCATTGTTAGCCCATAGTAGAGGTCCGGAATGGAGTTTGCGTCGGATTTCAGAATTTCGGATAGGGTCCTGAATGTAGTCCCGCCAAAAGTCCAGGATAAAGTCCGGAATGGACTTCGGGGTCGGACTAAACGCAGAAGTCCATTCAAGAATGTATCCGGAACTCCCGGTAGGACTGCTGAAACCCAATCTGGATCTCTATGCTGAATTATATCCTGGAAAATGTTTTTTTCTCTGCGGAATTAATCTAACCGGTGAAACCAGTTGCATGAGATTCTATACCAGGTACTCGGAATGCCGTCAATTACATGTACTCCATGCTTCATAAAGTTTGAATGCAAGATCTTATAAAAACAATAGTATTATCAATGAAAACGCTCTAATGTCCGTTTTAGGTGACTCGGTCATAACTGAGAGATACAGCGGTGATAAGAGGTTCTTTGGCGCTGTTCGGTTTGTAAAATGACACCACGCGTTTCATTCTCCCATTGTCGAAGAAACCTCTTGTTCACCGGCCATACCTCTCGGGTGCACTTCCTCCATCGTTTTCGACGGCGATCTGGAAGCTTCAAAAAACGAATCGAAATGCAATTTCCGTTACGTCCGCACCATATCTACTACCAAGAGAGCTGGACGACTTTTCTGTCTCACACTCTCAGTTCCACGAATCCAGCTCGTCGTAAATTCAACACACTTCCAGAGAGCTCTCGCTCGTATATAAAATGAAAGAGAGAGAGAGAGAGGGAGAGAGAGAATGGAGAAATGTGCTTGTGAGCTTCTCAACTGGCAAGATCGGCTAGAGAGTGTGCGCACGATGGGAGCCCTGAAATTTTAAGTAACGGTAGTTTCTCGAGAGGAGCTACGCTGAAACATTTTTTATAGTTCATATTCTAAAGCGCTTCCACAAAAATACAGGCTTTTATGTAAAAAAAACATTTCATTCAATTGCAAAATTTACTCAAACTTCAGATCGTTCTTTTTTATAGCATATTTAAAGTCAAAAGTCTATGAATGTTGTTTACTAATTGCAGGCTCTAAGGTATATCAATGTTATCATTGGAATGAAGGAGTTCCCTCTCAATTCAAACAAAAATAATGGTGATAGGTATTTCTTATCCCAGTTGACAAGAACTATCCACGAGGTAGTAGATTTTCATCCCGTTTAATCAAAAATTAAATCACACTGTTAATTTGATTTTAACGTACGATAGCCTGTTGTTGACATTGAATGTCATTTTATGAAATCTTTACAATTTTTCTCGTATAAAGACATATTCATCGGTATTTCAAACTCGTGCTTCATTAATAGTGATTCATTTTTTGTAATTTTGATAAGAAGATTCATATATCTTTTAATAGTTATTTTACTGCCGTACAAAAATTGAGTCTCGTTAACAATTGTAAATTGTGTTTGCTCTCACCGTTAACGACGTGTACTCTGATTGACGCGGTGTTAGCGTTGCTGGGCTTGCAGCTATATTCCCCGGAATCCGATGCCTGGGCTGATTGTATCAGGAGCCAGGATGTCGTGACTTCAGTGCCCTTCTCGGTTATAACGGATACGCCACCGCGTGGACTGTCGTAGCTCAGTACGTTGTCGTCATAGTACCAGAATATGTAGGCCGGTGGTTCCGAGCTGAATCTTATCGCACACGTCAAGTTTATCGTGCTTCCAGCACCGACGTATAGTTCTGGTCCGCCCAGTATCGTCGCCGTTGGCACTGAACGTTTCAATGAGCGAGCGAAAAAGAAACAAACGAAATTTTTTATCTTTATTGCTACATTGTTAAAAAATCCGGTGTTAAAAATCAATCCTGCTGGGTAAAACTTTTGCTTCTATAAATTAACACCAACAACCGATTTTAAAAGCTCGTCTCAATTTGTATTATAATCTTACAACTTCATTACACAAAGTTTTCAGACAAGTTTTGAAATTCATTCCATATTTAAAATATTCTCTATCGAATTTATTAAACAAGATTGTTGAATTAATTATAGTGTTTCGTATGCATTTTATGAAGCCTGCTCTTTTTATGTTTTTAAATGAATTATATTTTTCTTTTTCAATGTACTGCTCATCGTAAGCAGAGTATTTGAATCTGTCTACGTATTAGAATGGTCATTATTAATACCAACCTACGACATTAAGATAAAACTGATGAGATTTAAGAGGAATCGTCGATATTTGACACTCGTAGATGCCCTGGTCTCGTTCCTGTGCCCACTTTATGCAAAGCGTCCACTCAGTCCATTCGCTATTCTGTCCTGATGTCTGTCTGTGCAAAGCTTGAAACCGCTGATCGCTTGTGTAGGTGTATGCGCCCGCTGTGAGGATGTGGATGTCCCTGTGCCGCACCCATGACACCTGAAGACACAAAAAAAAAGAAATAAAACTCGTTTACTTCAGGCTGTTGAAAGTTTTTTTATTTCTGGAGAATAGAAGAGGCAGAGATGATAGGTCTTTTTTTCACGGGCGATTCGATTTAACTGACATTTCATGGCGTAGAAATAAAATGTGGAACATTCTCTCAACATTTTTTTTCCTTTTTTTTTCGATTTGTATATATGATTCCCTCGCTTGACGTTATATTTCTTTTTACGGGAAAGTCGTTCGAGTCGCTCGATAGACAGCGAGAGGTGAGGGGCGATATGCTCATCACGACATAGATCAAAACTAAACCTTAGGCAGCAGTTAATAAGCCTCTGAAGTTTAATGTCAAGTTCGTCAGTCAGTTTATGATATACTAACAGCAGTAATCAATTATTGGGAAAATTAGAGACGTTATTAGTTTAATCTTCAATTCACGAGATAGGAAATTCCTTTGATATTTTAGCCTATACAACGAGTGGTGAAATTTTCGAGAGACAGAGGGGATATGTTTTTTCCACGATAAATTGTGAACTCAGAATCACTCCAAGATTTCGAGCATCAGACACATAGGGTAGACTTACACCATTTACTTTGGCCGGTGAGAGAGAGTTTATTTCAATGTATGCCACGATTGGAGAATGTATATCACGAGTTTGCCACGAGTTCTTCATGTGCTATTTTTTCGAAGATTTTAGAGGATACAGTAAGATGTTCGATAGGGCGAGTGTTAAACGGTAAAATAGAAGCAGCAATCTTAGATAGGGGGCGAATTATGGCCACCTTCCACTAACTTGGAAAAAGAGATAGCTCTCGATGTTGCGTCGCACGCAACGCAAGCAAGAATTCTTTAGTGAATTAATGATAGATTTAAATTTCTTAACTTTAACAATTGACTGTAGCGTAAGGTAATTTAGATATTCTACGCCATCGGTCTTGTGCGTACGTGAGCGTCGTCAGGAAAGGTATGAAGAGCGGAAAATGAATTAACTGAGTAATTTGGATAATTTCGGTCTTGTAACGCGTCTACCCGTTTCTCACGTACTCACTTTTTAACCAAGCAAATTCTGGAGATTTTCCATCCCCACCTTTTTTCCAATTTGCGAGGCTCTGCAAAGGTCCTCAAAGTTCAGTTCCTCGAAAGTCACCAAAGACGAAACATCAAAGTTGTGGAACAGTCAGTCACAGTCAACTGCTGTTCACACTTAATCATTCACATTTAACAGACAGAGCTTCAGCTGTTAAAACATTCATTGCGAAACAAAAATAGTTAAGACAGAACAAAGTATATTAAAATGAAGTGTAACTGTAAATAAAAATTATTAACTTAACTCATCAATCCGGAATATCACAGTATTTATTTAAAACAAATTACACCGTGTGAAAATACGGTAGCTCGGTCGTCGCTAACGTTTGTCAATATAAAATTGTTGATGCTAAGATTTACGACCTTGGCCGGTTCAAGCAAACTGAAAACCGAGACGCGACACTCGATTTGTTGTCTGGTGAAGTGAAATAGGGTGCAACTGCAGGGAACGCTGCGCGGAATCTAAACAGAGGAATACCATCAAAATCTGAGGCATATGGGTGGAGTGGCATTGATGTGATATGCTTAAGTACCGTATCGGGATTTACAGGCTTCAGAGTAAATAAGTGTTGAGCGGGCGAGGATTGCGAGATAACACTTAAGAAATTTTGGTATTGGCAGGGTGGACTTTTGTTCGTTATTGAGCAATAGTACAGATTCAGACGTTCAGAAGAAAAACAAAGTTGACAGGAGAACAAGAATTGGGTTTGGTGAGAGACCAAGTCGAGCAAGCTCTTTCCACTTCTTTGCGGGATCGGTAATTTGGTTTAGACACTTAAAGTATTAAACACTTTTGGCTTATCTAATGTCGACAGTCAGCTTGTCTCTGATATCCCTATTGATCGCAAACCTAAGTAAACTGTTAGTACACTTCGCTCACTTGTATGTAAAGTCGCAATGTTTCATCCTTATCTTATTGTCTTCAGTGAGTCTCAGCGCAGCGGGATGAGCTGCCTCAAATGTACTGAGTGGTGCGTGAATGTTAAGTGGTGATAACAGAGAGTTGGAGATCAAAGACGTTAGAGAATCGATGTCGCTTTGGGAAGAGCACAGTTACAATGAGATATTAATTTGATGTCGGCGACAGAATCGTACATAGTAGAGAGAAACAAATCCTGGTTAAAGTTCTTACATTTTTTGCGAGCGAGGTAAACCCTACTTTACAGGCTCTGAATTTACCCTTTTTAATCTTACCCTACTCAGTTTACCCTTATAAGAGTGAGAGTATCGAAATCAATGGAGGAGACGAATGAAATACTGCCTAAAACATGACTTCGGATTTGGAGAGGTTTAACTATATTCCGTTGTCAATGGCATAGTTGTATATGGCTACGACATCGGGAGAGATCAAGTACACGGCATGTGTGAGCTGAGTGGAGTAGCAACTCTGACAGATTTGCGTGTCGTCTGCGAATATCATATGTTTAGATTGGATATTCGCAGACCCACTCTTAAAAGATTTGGTAATATGATTTATAAACATCGAAAATAACAGTGGACCGAGAACTGATCATTGTGGAGCTCCGGCATTGATCTGCTGCAGCTGAGATTTATTCATCTCATCAACAATGGTTTACGATCGATATCGGTGAGGTAGGATAAAAACCAAGTAAATGTGGATGGTGAAAAACCGATTTGATAGAGCTTAGCCAGGGGACGTGAGTGAGACACCGTAACGAAGGCCTTACTGAAGGCCTTATTAAAGTCAAATAGGATTGTCAAACAACATGGTTAATTTTCTGTCATCAATATTTTTGTTAATATCATCGTAACCCTAAGCAGTGCAGTTTGAGTGCCACAATCTTTTCGGTAGCCGGATTGGTAGGGTTCAAGGATGTCTTCAATGAATTTTACTAGTTGTTGTTGCACAATCTTTCCAAGAAATATTGAAGTTTCGTTAAGATTTGCAATCAGGCGAGTGACAGATGGTGAGAGTGGAGAATCTTGGACAATGATTGTATGAACGTAATTTTCCGTGTACTTGGAAAAAATGGTAGTTCAATGGATATATTGTACAGAAGAGTATGAAAAGGTGCGATTTCATTCTATGATACGCGAATACCGAATAGAGGAAAGCCATCAAAACCTGATGCGTATGAGAGCAGTGGCATGGAAATAATGTGCTTGAGAACGGTATCGGTGGAAACGCGCAGGAGATTGAATACACGCTTTGTTTGAGGGGGGGGGGGATGTCCGTGGATTCAATGTATGAGCATGGCGGATTTTCATTCGATGTAGATGCATAGTAGCTGGTAAGAATCTCAGGTGCAAAAAAGTGGAGAGGTATTAATACAAGATTTGATTTGACAAGGCCTAGACGAGCAAGTTCTTTCCACATTTTTATAGGGTCTGTGATACCAATTATGCAAGTATAATGATATACGCTTTTTACTTGCCTAATGTCTTCAGGGAGTCTAACCCCTACATCTATGTATATCGCGAACTTGATTCCTTCATTCGAACGCTAATAGGTAGAGAGAATCTCTGCTTTTCATTCGAGTTTCATGACCTTCAGTGAGCAATGGTGCGTGGGGGCTCAGATGTCTTGAATGAACAGAGAGGAGGATGAACATCAAGCGTCGAAAGTGTAGTGTTCGAAATAAGGACCGCTAGAAAATCGATGTCACTCTGAGAAGTGTAATTGAATTTCGTAACAAGGTCGACTGCTGACGTAGTGGCTTGAAACGTGGAGCGAAATAGTTCCTCATTAAAGTCTGTAAATTTCGAGGAATAAACGTGATTTCGAGAAGGTTATATCCTGCAATAAACGGCTCATTTAACTTAGAGAAATTATCGACTTAGTCTTGACAATCAATGATAAAGATATCATTAGAAGTTGATGTGTGGAAGAGATCGCTTCATCGAAGACAAGTTGCATAGTCAACGAATCGACGAAATCACATAAGTTCGATATTTGTAATTATCCTGGAGAAGATTACAGATAAGTCACATGCGAGCACAACATTTAGGTGTACATGCAAGTGTACAGAAATAGAAGCAAATAAGTAATCAAAAAGGCGACCTTCAGGGCGTCGATATATTGAACCGAAAAGCTGCTCATCATTCTTTCGAGAGCGAATGTCTAAGAGTAAAAATTCCAACTCGTTGTCGAATCATTGGGTGGTGCGGCTGCAATAATTGCAGTAAGAGATTTATCGATATAGCATGCAGCGCCATCACCCGTCTTGCCTATGCGATCGTTTCGAATTAAGAAATAACCCTTGATGTGAAGGAGATCATCCGAAATTATTGGGTGGAGCCATATTTCCAAAATTCATATTAACTGAACATTTTTGATTAAAGGAAATTGGCGTACTTGATCAATATACCTGAGTAATGAATTAATATTAAATTGTGAAATACGTAGATTCGACGACGCGGGAACACACGTCGAATCTACGATTATTGTGAAATCTTTGTCGGATTCGATAGTTATGATCGGACGAGCATTAAGTTGACGCACGTAGATGCATCCCGTGCAAACACACGCGTATTTGACCTACGTCGCAGCAACTTTGGCTTTAATGGGTTTAAAGAGATTGGATTTCGCGCCTCTTCCTTGAAATCAGTGTGTAGTTCTCCTACTATGCACCGATGTCGCCACAATCTTATCAGTTAATTTTTTTTTGTGTTCCGGTCTGTTCCCCTGTCTATGTCGGCCCGATAATCATTCTTCTTCTTTGTGCCGATCACGTCCCACGTTTTATTGAGAAATTCCAGAAAAAAATGGGGAAAAGAAGACACAGACATCGTTCGTCAGACGACAACGATCGAGAAATATTACGGAACCGAGTTGAATGGTTAGAAGAACAAATTCTGAGACAGACAGAAAAGAAATACGGAAATAATTACAGTAAGTATTATTTAGGACAAACAATGGCGGCCACGCGTCCTCGTGGTCTCGTACGATAGCGATAAGGCGAAAAGCTTGAAATGATTTTTTGGTCCAACCAATTAAGGTAGTTCTGCCGCTACGCCGAAGTCATGGACCCTAGAGACTAAATGTAACAAATTATGACCTCAGAATATTATAATAATCAGTTGCGCGAATAATTAAGATTTTTTCACGACGTAATTTAATTATATGAAGCTAATTTTTCTTATAAAATTGTAATCTTTAATGTTAGCTTGACTTCATTCAATTTATGAATATCACGAGCTCGGGAAGATGGTCGGACATGTGACAACGTTGTAACGTGAATCGTAAGTCGCGGCCATTTGCAGTGATGTGCAAACTCTCGTGCGACGTTCATGTGAGGTTATGTCCGTTGTTTACGAGGTTATAGTTTAATATAATTTGGTACATACAAATCTACCGCGCAAATCAGCTGTTAGCTATAGGCTTCTATCATGAAGCGCTGTTGCCAAACGTACACGCCATCTTTCTAGATTAAAAACAGCCTCATTTCCGCGTATAATTAGCTCCGTTAAATGTAATTATTTCTTCAAACATGCGGGTAAACCTAAGTTTTTTTTTATTAGACGCGATCCGTAATATCTAGGGAACACGTAACGCTTTTCATACTTCCGCTATCTTTGATCTAAATATCAAAATTTTTAACTGAAACATGAGATTTTCTGAAATACGGAAGTTTCTGTCATAAGAGCCTATGTAAAAATATCATTTTTGAAAATTTATTTATTCTTCGAAATGACCGGTAAGGTACCTTGGATTATTTTTAACATCAAGCTAAATACTTAAAGAATAATATATAAAAAAATCATGTGCGAGTCTTTGCATTGCGTTCGCGACAGAACTACCTTAATCACGAAGGGTGTCACATCGATGTTCAACATCGAATACGCTCATCATACCGCACATCAGTTTGCACAAAATTCTTTCTTGCAACCGTCCAACGATTGCGAGAAAAGGATAGTCGAATGATGCGATGTTTTGTGTGGCGGTTCAACTGCCTCGCGAAATCACAACCTCAAAAGACGCCTGCAGGTCTCAAGAGAAAACATAACCTTATGAGACGCTTGGCGGTACAACCGCCTCGGGAGGACACATAAAAAAAAAAGAAAAAATAAAGAAAATAAAAAAATTAAATTAAATTAAATTAAATAAGAAAAAAAAATCCGTAACTCATTTGATAACTTTTTATCACGAGTTCTTTCCATTATTTTTTCTTTATCTCACCAAAACAGGTGAACGAAGACATTACTCGAAAAGGCCGTCGACACGCAGTCGATCTCGTAGTAGTAGGACAAACTACAACCATCACGACTCTGACAGGTCTTTCAGACGTCAGTATCATGGCATGCATCGTAGAAACGAGAGAAGTGGAGACAGAGATGTGGATAGTCAAGACGACGACGAATACTCTAGGCGTAGCCGTTCTGTACGACGAGAACAGAGTTATTCGTCCACCGTTCGCAGAAGGATAACGAGGAGCCGGTCACCAAGAGCGGCGTCTGTATCTTCGTCGCTCGATGGACGAAGGGAACGGGAGAAAAGTTCCAACAATATCATTCCACCGCCGGATACACATACCTCCACGACGGACTTAATCAATAGTGAGTCCGGTGGAATTATCACAACCAACGAGGATACAGTCGGGAAAAAGTCACTGACAAAAATTGCATCGACCGACGTTCAAGAGATTGAACTCCAAGCAGATATTATGGAAGTATTTGGAGAAGTCCTCAATCCTGATAGAGTACTCGCACCAGCAGTGCACGGTCATCTCGCGACACTTTGCCGTGAGATTATCGAGAAAGGTCTCCCAGATGACCGAAAGACATTTCTAAAAAAGTTTCCGCCTCCAGAAAATTGCGTTTTTATTGATCCCCCGAAATTAAATTTGGAGGTTAAGGCGGTCTTGGACATTACCATCGTGAAAAGAGATGAGAGGATCATTAAAAAACAAGAAATGATCGCTGCCTCACTCGCCGGAATCGGAAAGGCTTTAGATCTGCTGCTGAAATCGAATCCTGTCGATGTGAAACAATATTTAGATCCACTGAATGGAGCTATAAAACTGCTGGCAGATCTACAGCACGACGAAACATCTATTCACAGGAGCTTAATTCTAAAGAACATCAAGGCGACGTTCAAGGATACGTTGAAGGATGTAATATCTGACGAGTGGCTCTTTGGAAAAGAGGTGAACGAAAAAATTAAGGCCGCTAAGGTTTTGCAAGAGTCATCGAAGGACCTGAAGCCGTCGGCCAAACAACCGTCTGATCAAGGGAAAGGTTCAAAAAACTCGAAGAGCCCGTCTTACCGAAATCAATACAAGACAAGCACGTATACCAAGGGGGCGGGTACAGACAGAGTTATAACAATTACGGACGTGGCAACAGTCACAGTCAGCAACGGAGCAGCAAGTCAACTTCTCGAGGACGGGATTATTATCAGAAGCAGGACCAGCCGTTATCATCGAAGAAAAGACATTAAATGTAGGTACATTTGCGAGGCGGTTGGCTCACTTCAAACACAAATGGTCTGAAATTACCTCAGACGAAACCATACTAAACTGAGTTACAGGATACAATATACCGTTCACAGAAAAAGTACATCAGCAAATGCCACCCGCTGAGCCTCGGTGGACTAAACAAGAACGAGATTTAATTAGGAATGAGATTGAGTTATTATTACAAAAGGGCGCGATAGATACTTGTCACCTAGAGCCAAAGCAATTTATCTTAAATATTTTTCTTGTGCCAAAACCAGACGGCTCACATCGTTTTATTCTGAATTTAAAACAGTTAAATGAATTTATTGAAATTGAACATTTTAAACTGGAGAATAGCAAAACGGCAAAGCGAATGATAACGTTTCATGGCATCCATTGACTTAAGGGACACGTATTATTTAATACCAGTAAAAAAATCTGATCGAAAATTCCTACGTTTCATCTTTGAAGAGATTTTGTATGAATTTACATGCTTGCCGTTTGGACTCAACAGGGCTCCTTACACGTTTACCAAATTATTAAAACCGGCAGTCATGCATCTTAGAGAGCACGATTATTTGTCAGTAGTATACTTCGATGACTTATTAATACTGGGGGATTCGTATGCGAAATGTTTAAATAATATTCAAGTAACTAGACGATTACTCAAAGGATTAGGGTTTATCATTAACGAGAAGAAAAGCCAAGTAATCCCTTCTAAAAGATGTAGATATCTCGGGTTTATTTACGATTCTAGAAAGATGAATATCGAGCTTCCAGAGGATAAAATCGAAAAGACTACTGAGAAAATTGAAAAATTTAAAAATATGGGGCATTGAACTATCTGAGAGTTCACAGGTTTAATAGGCACATTACATTCGAGCTGCACAGCATTAAAATATGGCTGGGTGCACATGAAGATCTTTGAAAGAGCGTAATTTCTAACGCTCAAAGCAAATAACGGAAATTTTGAAGCGCGAATGTCCCTCTTCGACGACCTGCAAATAGATTTCGAATGGCGGAAGGCGAACATTAGACAAGCTATTCGTTCAATTAAAACTTTTAGAGCGGTCCTTGAAATTACCTCAGATGCATCGCGTTCAGGATGGTTGCGCGGGTAACCGAACACACAGCCATTGGAGCCACAAGGAACTAGGTTACCATATCAACTATTTGGAGTTGTTGTCAGCCTTTTTTGCGTTCAAATGCTATGCGGCAAATCTGAAGGATTGCGATGTGTTATTAAGAACCGATAACACGACCGCTATCGCGTATATAAACGAAATGGGCGGTATTAAATTCCCATTGTTAAGTAAACTGGCAAGAGAGATTTGGGCATGGTGTGAAAAGGAAATATTTGGATTCATGCATCCTACATTTCATCTCGAGATAATTTTGAAGCTGAATATGCCTTATCGCGTTCAGCCTTCAAAGACATCGTCCAAAAATTCGGTAGACCAACGATAGATTTATTCGCAACGTGGATAAATACCAAATGTGAACGATATGTGTCTTGGTCGAAAGATCCGGGCTCAATCGCAGTTGATGCGTTCACTGTTCTGTGGGGCCAGTGGTTTTTTTTATGCCTTTCCACCGTTCGCGATCATTTTGCGAGTATTGAAAAAGATCAAAGATAACGGTGCTAGGGGGATAGTGGTAGTACCACATTGGCCGGCTAGGGTTGTTTTCCAGTTTTCACTGCTATGATAGATTGCGAACCGATTTATTTTAGACCAAACTTGAAACTTTAACGTTCTCTGAATAGGAAGCCACACCCAATTTAGAGGAGGATTACCCTGGTTGCAGGCGTGCTGTCCGGGAAGCGTTAAAAAGAAGAATGTGCTGGTGGAAGCGCTTACAATCATGCTGTCATCGTTGACGGAGACATCACTCAAGCAATACGATAGTTGTTTAAAAAAGTGGTGGACATTTTGCCGTGGAAAAAACGCAGACCCGTACCAATGCCACACATCGGAAGTAATGGGATTCTTGACCGCGGAGTTCGAAAAGGGCGCTTCTCACAGCACTTTAAACAGTTGTCGTTCGGTAATTGCCTTGTTACACGGGCCAGAATTGGGTGAAAATGCTCAAGTACGGAGATTGTTTAAAGGCATTTCGAAACTCAGACCTGGATAACCAAAATACGAATCGACATGGGACCCACGTCTTGTTCTAAATCATGTTTCGCAATGAGGCTCAAATGACACTATTTCACTGGAGAATCTCTCGCTTAAACTCGTTACCTTGTTGGCCTTAGTAACCGCACAGCGTATGCAGACGCTTGCGTCGAATGATATTTGGAATGTCGATTGATCGAGATTAAGATACCGGATGGATTGAAAACTTCGAAGTCAAACACGGCGCAGCCAATATTGAACATTCCTTTTTATACACAGAACTCAAATATCTGCGCGGTGTCAGCCTTAGAAGCGTATTTAAACAGGACAAAAGGATTGCGGGAAACGGAAACACGATTATTTGTAGCACTCGAAAAACCGCATAAGTGCGTATCAAGCCAAACGTTAAGTAGATGGATCAGAAAGACTCTTCAAGAAAGCGGAGTGGACACAAACTTATTCGATGCCTATAGTACACGCCATGCATCGACTTCGACTGCAAAAAGAAGCGGCGTTACTATAGACACTATCAAAAAAGCTGCAGGCTGGACTGTAAGATCGGGTACCTTCACCAGGTTTTACGATCGTAATATTGTCGGGAATAAGGACACGTACCGGAAATCCATTTTAGACAGAGGCGTTTAATAAGGTTATAATTCATATTCGCCTATCTATAACATTCGCACAATTGCAAAAAAAAAAAAAGTTAAATTAAATTAAATTTAAAAATTTTAAAATCTAAAACAGATCTCTGCCGTAATAAACTTTAAATAACTACACACTGATCTCGAGGAAGAGGCGCGAAATACAATTGTATGATTAAACGAACTTACCTGGAAGTGAAGTTCTATCATAATTGTATGAAGCGCCTCTTCCAAAGAGATCAGTGTGTAGTGTTCCTACTATGCACCGATCTCGCCACAATCTTTTCAGTTAATTTTTTTTTTTTGTGTTCCGGTCCGTTCCCCTGTCGCTAGTAAGACGTTTATTTAGATAGATCTGCACAGGTGAGTCATTTGGCAGTACCTCGTTGACCTTCATGTTCGGGTTACCTCGATTCTTTGTAAGAGTAAAGTGACGGAGTTGAGGAGAGTTAAGTGTGACAACAAAATACATTGTGCTATTATTGTTAATACGTGCTTCACGAGATGAACTTGAAGTTTGCTGAAATAGGGACAGAGGGTCGGAGGGCGGAGGGACTTTCTTTTACTGGCTCGCTCTTTCTGTTCCTCGTCCTCCTTTCGTCAGCTCTTGAGTTCTCTGGGGAAAAGCGAGTACCGGAATGACTCGAAGTAGATGTTGATAATAACAAGTTTTAAATGCTGCTTTGTAATGTCAAGTGGATTACAATTGTTAAAAATCGCTTTTACATAGATAACCTAGCTTATAAATACAGTAATGGTAATGAATTACCAACATGATTTTCGTCCTTGTCATCATTTCTAAAAAGATTTTTCTGTTCAGCTAAAAAAATATACCGTACAATCTTGATCGAATTTGTATACCTACTTAACGGCAGACTACAATTATTTTTGAAAAATAAATAATTTTTTTTTATTTACGTTAAATGTTTCAAACATTACGCCCAACTTATTTGCAAGGTGTCAAGAACCCGAGGATGTTGTACACTAACAAAAGGCTTGATTAGATATGCACCAGAAGATGAATTGGTTTGCGTCACCTAATATATTTCGTTGTAAATGAATAACTTTGTTGGTCTAACAATAACTTGACCGGTTTAATGAATTAATATTCTGACGCATATTTACCCATTTATCTGTATATCGATCTTCAAATGGTCTGAAAAAATCATGTCCGATTCACCGGCCCTTCCCTCGAAAAATTGGCGACGACGCTGCACTCTCCCTCGTTCTATTTTGCCCACGTACAGTTTCTAAACTGGGCTATGACAGGAATAAAACCGTGTTGCAGTGCTCGAAAGTATTTCGGCAAACCTCGATAGCCTCGTATTTCGAGGATATTATTTCGCATAATATTCGAATGTTCTCGCGTCACCGGTGACTCACGGAATTCTAAGAGTTGTTGACACCTTCTGGACAATAGAATACACTCAAACAACCAGATACACGCACACACTCATACACTTATACCTATTACACATTCGCTCTCGTTCCCGAAACGAAGAGAGCACCCAGTCTCCGTTACCGTCTCGAACGAGAAACATTGTATTCAATAAATCTATCTACCGTTAATTTTCACTCTAATCAGCACGTCTCATCATTTTCAATTTCTCTCCTCTTTCCACATTTATTCCCTCTGTTCTCGCGAGACTCTCTGAAATCTCTTAACATTTTCTGGCACTTCGAGCCGGATCTCGTAAGAATTGTGGTGATTTTCGTGAAATAAAGTACTGTTCATCGATTACTGCGTCGCGCGAACGACCGTTGTGAATATACATGTCACGAACTATCTCGGACTCTGACTCCCTCGCGCTGCGTAGGAATTTCAAAATTCAACGGCTTCGCCTTCGCGTCTCTGTGCAGTGTAAACCAGTTTAAAACAATGCCTATAACGGTAGCGAAACTCGTCATAAAACAGACTGAACTGCCTGGCATTATCAGTCGTGCTGTGAAAAATCTCGGGAAATTGGAAATCGCCAAGAGAACTTCAGCTCACATTAAAGCGAGGATGGAAGCTCTCACCTCGATCTGGAATAAATTTCAGGCGAATCATGAGGCTCTTTGCACGCTCGGTGACGAAGACCGTATAGTATTGTCTTATTTTTTGGAAGAGCGATACGATAATTGCGAGGAGCAATATCTCAACAATTTAACGAAAATGTTCAACATTTACGACGAATTGTTGAAGAAAGATCGACTGGCCGAAACACAGCCAGTCATACAATCGGTCGCTAATTCTGCGCCGAATTCTCGACAGCTCCCTCGGATTAATCTACCGCGTTTCTTGGGATTGTACAGCGAATGGACACCGTTTCGAGATCTTTTTCCATCAATGGTGAGCAACAACGGAGAACTCTCAGATGTTGAGAAATTACAATATCTGAAAATGAGTCTATCAGGTGAGGCAGCTCAACTCGTAAAAAATATATCAGTTACCGGAGATATTTTTGTGCGCGCATGGATAACGCTATCTACTCGTTACGAAAATAAGCGCGTTCTCGTAGACACTCATCTCGCCGCGTTGTTCTCTTCTCGTCAAGTCACACAAGAATCGTCCTCTGAGCTAAAGACTCTCCTCGGTGACGTAAAAGAAGCGATCGGTGCGCTCAAAGCTCTCGGCTGTCATACAGAATTCTGGGATCCGATTTTAGTATTTATGGTGGCTCGAAAACTCGATTCAGAATCGTTAAAAGATTGGAGGTAAAAATATCGGAGCAGACTCAAATCTCGTGCTGTTTGGAGAGTTCGAAGGGTTTTTATTGGGTCGAATACGAGCTTTAGAAGCCGTCGAACATCTCGCGCCTCAGAAAAAATCTGCAAGTTCTCGTCGAAATTCTACGACGAATTCGAAACAACAATCGAGCGTGAAATCCCACCAAGCAAGGACTAATATATCTCTCGAGAGAGCGCACCATCGACGAATACCGCGCCAAACTCATCAGCTGCATGCTCGTTATGCAACGGACCGCATTATATCGGGTCGTGTCCGGAATATCGTTTAACAAACTAAGATCAGTGTCGCGAAATCGTAGCTCAGAAAAATCTCTGTTTTAATTGTCTCGGCGCGCATCAGTTTCGAAATTATCGCTCGCAGAAACGCTGTCAATCGTGCGGGCAACCTCATCATACATCGATACACCGATCGAACGACGCCAACGATCGAGCCCCCGCTGCTCTCGCGCAGCGTCAAGCGAACAACACGACAGCGTCGAACACAACGCCGAAGAAAACTCCATCGAATTCAGCAACGACTTCGAATTCGGACAATTCGCAAGTCTCGTCATCTCATGTGGCGTTATGGAGTACGATAAAAAATACTCTCGTGATTCTCGCTACGGCACTCGTTAACGTCGTATCGTGTTACGGTGAAAAAACCGAAGTACGAGCATTGCTCGATCAAGGTTCGAAAGTTTCGTTTATTACCGAATCTCTCGCGCAGAGACTCAATCTACCGCGTCGCGCTATCTCTCTTCCGATTCACGGTATCGGTGGTCAGCGCTCGAGCGTTGCGCGCGGTTGTCTCGCGCTTGACCTCTACTCAAAGACAAACGAATTGTTTTCGTGTCCTGTGACGGCTTACATTCTCGTGAAGCTCACCTCGTATTTACCGCCGATTCGTGTGGTAAATACAAACTGGCCGCACATTCTCGAACTCTCTCTCGCAGACCCAGATTTCGTCTCTTCGAGAAACATCGACCTCGTGCTTAGAGCCAAGGTATATAGCCGTGTTATCGAAGAAGGAATATGTAAAGGCCCTGTTGACACACCGAATGCTCAGCAGAGCTCTCTCGGATGGATTCTCTCGGGCTCGGTAGCGAACGAGATCGACACAGATCACTGCTATCGTGCTGCTCACGGATTGCCGTGCTCAATCGATCATTAACTCAACGATCTTCTTCAGCAATTTTGGATCCAAGAAGAAGCATCAACATTCTCAGAAACATCTCTCTCGGAAGACGAATCTCAATACGAAGAGAACTTCGGCAAATCTCACTCTCGCTCTTGAGACGGTCGCTACATCGTTCGGTTACCTCTCAAGCGACCTCTGGAAGATCTCGGCGATTCGTACAACCCGCGGTACGAATGCTCTCGTGTCAAGAGAAACGGTTCTCCGCTGACGCATCTCTCAAATCAGCGTACTCGCAATTTCTAACGGAATACGATTCTCTCGGTCACATGACGCGCGTGCCTGACAATCAAAGCCAACCGCGTCGCGTTTTCTATTTACCACATCACGCTGTCGTTCGCGAAAGCAGCTCGAATACGAAAGTTCGCGTAGTTTTCAACGGATCTTTTCGAACGAATGTTGGAATAACACTCAACGAGCTTCTTCACGTCGGTCCGAAGCTACAAACAGATCTCTCAGATGTTCTCACTCGATGGCGCCGATACGCCTATGCGTTCTCAGCTGATATCGAGAAGATGTATCGCCAGATTCGGGTGCATCATGACGATTGGGACTTGCAACGAATCGTTTGGCGAGAAAACCCTCAAGAACCGCCTCATGCGTATCAGTTGACTACGGTTACGTATGGTCTCGCGAGCGCTCCTTATCTCGCAAATCGTACATTGCGACAACTCGCAATGGACGAAAATCAACGGCATCCCCGCGCGGTGGATGCGATTCAACGTGAAACGTACATCGGCGACGTGCTCTCGGGAGCTGACGACCTCAACGACACTCAAGAAAAAATCCACGAAGTCAACGAATGTCTCAAAGCCGGTTGTTTCGACCTTCAAAAGTGGACTTCGAACATCGAAGAAATTCTCAAGGACATTCCTCACCATCGAAAATCATCATCAGTCTCGATCGAAAAAGGTCCCCTCTCGCGCGCTCTCGGGATTCTATGGAAACCGAGGTCCGATACATTCACGTTCGTCTCACAGTGAAAAAGGAAACTCTCGCATCACGAAGCGCTCTGTTCTCTCACGAACTGCGCAACTTTTCGATCCTCTGGGATGGATAGCTCTAGTTATCGTGCGAGCAAAAAGCTAGAGCTAGAGCTATGAGCAACTGGACTCGATTGGGATGAGCCTCTGCCGGAAGAACTCACGCTTCGATGGAAGCAGTATACCGATGATGTGCAGAACGTCTCACTCATCTCGGTTTCTCGGTGGCTCGGTTTTCGGTCGTCATCTCCCGCGGTAGAGTTGCACGGCTTCTCGGACGCATTTCAATCTCATCGCTGCTGTCGGTGCAGTCGTTTATCTCCGCGTGCTTTCCGATCTCGACGATGTGCGCGGAACACTCGTCTCCGCGAAGACTAGAGTCGCGCCTCTCAAACGTGTCACGATTCCTAGCCTCGAGTTACCGGCCGCGGTGTTGCCAGTGCGTCAGATCACGCACGTGCAAAAGGTTCTCGATCTAGAAGATGCATCGGTGCATCTTTGGACGGACTCTACGGTTACGCTTGCTTACATCAACGGACAACCTTCTCGATGGACCGAATACGTCCGAAATCGAATAACGGAAATACAAAAACTCGGAAATTCTCGATGGCATCATGTTGCTGGCAAAGAAAATCCAGCCGATCATGCTTCTCGTGGCCTCTCGCCACAACAACTCACGAAAGAATCTCTTTGGTGGAACGGACCAACCTGGCTCTCGAAACACTCGACAGCCTGGCCGTCAACTTCTCCCTCGCTCGACACAGACGTCGAACTCGAAATACGTCGCAAAGTAGCAACCATCGTAACACCTCAACCATCGTGGGAGCTTCTCGAGCGATACTCACAGCTGAAAACTCTTCTTCGAGTCACAGTCTGGTGTATTAGAGCGTCGAAAAAATTCAAACGCGATGCTCAAGCTCTCGGTATCGAATCTCCTCTCTCTCTCCAGCCGAACTCGAAGAAGCAAGATCGTTCTGGATTCGCTCGACACAAGAGGATTATTTCGAATTCCGAAATCAGCCTGTTGAAAAACAATAAACGAATTTCAAAATCGAGCGCTCTCGTGAAGCTCGTGCCGTTCATCGATGCCTCGGGCTTGCTTAGAGTCGGCGGGCGATTATCTAACGCGTTTCCTCGACTACGACGAAAAACACCCTCTTATCTTACCTCGATAATCAACATTCACGTCTCTTATCATCGACGAAGCTCATCAGAGGACTCTACACGGCGGCACGCAAGTGACTCTCGCTACGCTCCGCAGACGATACTGGATTGTGGGAGGCCACGTTCCAGTTCAATCGTTCATTTATCGTTGTATCTCGTGTGTTCGACAACGAGCTGCGATGAGCCAACAGCTCATGGGACAGCTACCGATATCACGAGTTACTCAAGCTCGACCTTTTCTTCACGCAGGAGTGGACTATGCCGGTCCAATCTTCCTCCGTACGTTCCGAGGTCAAAGTTCGAAAACGTATAAAGGTTATATCGTCGTTTTCGTGTGCTTCTCAACATCCGCAATGCATCTCGAGATCACGACGGATTATTCCTCTGACGGATTCATCGCAGCGTACAAGCGATTCAACGGCCGAAGAGGAATATGCGCTACAATGACCAGCGATTGTGGGACAAATCTCGTCGGAGCTGATCGCGAATTTCGCGAGCTCTTCGACTCATCATCGCGAGAACTTTCGACGATCGCTAACGTTCGCGCGAACGACGGTACTCGATGGAAGCTTAGCCCTCCATCCGCTCCTCACTTCGGCGGAAAATGGGAAGCCGGTGTGAAATCAGTAAAAGTTCACCTAAAACGCGTTATCGGAGAGACAAGTCTCATATACGAAGAGTTCTCGACTCTGTTAATTCAGATCGAAGCCGTATTAAATTCTCGTCCTATTTGCCCGCTCTCGGACGACCCATCGGATCTGGCTGCACTCACACCAGGTCACTTCATCATTGGATTATCTCTAAATACTATCCCGGAACCTTCGCTCATCGACGTGCCTCACAATAGACTATCTCGCTGGCAACTTCTGCGTCAGATGGTCGAGCAGTTTTGGAAACGTTGGAGCACTGAATATCTTCAGAAACTCCAAACGCTTTCGAAATGGTAACAGTGAGGACGAACGATACCCTCCTTTTAAATGGGCCATGGGAAGAATAATCGACGTCCATCCAGGGAAGGACGATCTCGTACGCTTGCAACGGTTCGCATCGAGAACTCAACGCTCAAACGCCCAATCGTCAAACTCTGTGTACTATCAGTGGCAGCCGAAGAAGAACCGAACACCGTTTGACCTCTATCATCTCACTCTCACGCTATCGACGGTTTATCAACCGTAGTTGTCGATCTCAACGATCTCGCCAAGTGGGAGTAATGTTTCGGCAAACCTCGATAGCCTCGTATTTCGAGAATATTATTTCGCGTAATATTCGAATGTTCACGCGTCACCGGTGACTCACGGAATTCTAAGAGTTGTTGACACCTTCTGGACAATAGAATACACTCAAACAAACAGATACACGCTCACACTCATACACTTATACCTATTACACATTCGCTCTCGTTGCCGAAACGACGAGAGCACCCAGTCTCCGTTACCGTCTCGAACGAGAAACATTGTATTCAATAAATCTATCTACTGTTAATTTTCACTCTAATCAGCACGTCTCATCATTTTCTATTTCTCTCCTCTTTTCACATTTATTCCCTCCGTTCTCGCAAGACTCTCTGAAATCTCTTAACTGAAAGGCTACTCAACAAAATGAACGGAAACTATTTAATTTTTATCGATAAAGCATACGTTGCAAAATGTATAAATTGAAAATAAATGACTAGCCACTAAGGATAATTATAACCTATAAAAATCTGTATACATTTTATCTTAAATCTTCTTATTTGACATTTTGGGGTAAAAAAATACTTCTACATTGAAATTGGATAATCCAGTAGTAGGAATTGTAGATAAGGGTTTAAAGATAAACTTTAAAAATATCCAAGTCGTTACAACAAGATCTGCTGCGCAAGGAATTTCTTAAAGTATTTTTGGTTATCTCAGAAAATACTTTATATGATGAATTAAAATTTACGGAAATTTAAAGTGAAAACAATCTGAAAAGAGTGTATAAGTTTCATGGAAATTGCTTCACAAGGGTGAACATTTTAAACGCCATATTTATAGTCTTTCTTTAAGTCTGATACTCGTCTGTCATAAGGTAAACAGTTCTTTGTTTACGGAAACAACGGTAACCACTTCATAAAATAACATCAGATACCAATAAGGTGGCATATAGTCTCAGTAAATATCATTTATTTTGACCTGTCTTTCACTCCTTCGGATCTGCAGAGACATCCACATAACAGTATGTCGGTTTTCTTCATCTCTACTCCATCCGTCCATGCAAAGAGGGTCAATATCTCTTTCAGTAAATCTTATTTCTATTGTATTATATTGAAGGACCGTGCAATGTCGTAACCGAAGAATATATATCGATGAATATTTCATAAAGATTTTTCATTCCAACCTCGAGAGATCAACCAACGGAAATAATATCCTGAATTTCCTCGCGAATTTTTAGTTCTTTCCCTTATTCAAGCTTTTGTGAATATTACTAGCCGCAGGAATATTAATTGGCAATATTCGCTTCCATGACTCGTCGACCTGAGAAATTTCCGCTCATCCGTTCTCCCAATTTCTCTCTCTCTCACTCTCACTCTCTATAGTTTCCCTCGATCTCCTCACCCAGTCTCCGTTCGGCGGATATCGTTGAGGAATTGTCCAGAGCCCCATTACTCCTCCATTTCCGTAATTCTCTATCGTCTTCGACTTGCATTCCCGTGAACCAACGTGAATTACTCGTGCTCTACCGATTTCACACTTTTTTCGCGGCAAATTTATTGTTTGACTTTTAAGTTGAGCGTGAAAAGTTTTCTTTTCTTTATTCTACGGTATTATAAAATCGCGGTTCACCCGAGTATTCTTTCATAATTTTATTTTCTATATTTGAGTTTCTATATATAGAGTGACACAAAACTATTTCTATATATATACAGGGTGACAATTTAGGGGTGGCCACCTGTTTTTACAGGCATTTGCGCCGTCAATAAAGATCAAGTAAAGGGTGGTTCTTGAAGGATTTTTCATGCCCTCTTTGATGGCTGAAACGATTTTTTGCTGAGATGATCAGTTTTTAAGGTGCAAAATATTTTTAAATGAAATTTTTTGGAAAATTGTTTCTCACATTATATTTATAAAATTGATTAAAAGCTGAATACAGAGCACTCGTGGGCCGAATAATTTGATCGCGTCTTGATGGAGAAATTATTTTTCAAATATCTTGTATTCGGCAGCCGATGTGCGATCTGAACAAGGAACGGTAGACTTGAAACGGCGCTTCGAGCGAGGTGGCGCCGCGAGCCTCGAAACCCGGCTGACAGCGGGCTAAATGCCCGTCTGTCACCAAACGTGGTTAGGCCGGCCAGCTGCTGTGTGTCAATTTGAATGGCAATCCATATTGACGCACAGCTTTGCTCCACTACGCGCGCGGCAAAATCAACGATACTAATTAGCTAACCTTGCATCTTACAGCGACGTAAATTAAATGCATTACATTTTTTTATCTCTGGGCACGGCTTTCTCGCTAATTTTCATTTATCAAAACTTCCTCTGAGTGGAAGCGAAAGCTGTTCAACAATCTTCCTCTCTGAGTTGACTTTATGGAAAATAAGGAATAACGAGACAGTGATGTGTAAAGATCTACTTTGATTTTTTTTTATTTTTATTTTATTTATTTCCATTGAACCAACATTCTCTTTAGGTTTTCTTCGAACAAAAATGCCTCGCGAGCATTCTCGGTTCATTCGTAACTTCGGTTTCATAAAACTCACGAGATAAGATGACAAGATATTGATAAGCACCAACAACAATTATTTTTTGCACACGGTTTTCTCGCTAATTTTCATTTATCTCAACTTCCTCTGAGAGGAAGTCAAAGCTGATCAACAATCCTCCTCTCGGAGTTGGATTTATGAAAAATGAAAAATAACGAAAAAGTAATGTGTAAAGATCTACTTTGAATTTTTTTTATTTTAATTTTTTTTACTTTCATTGAACCAAGGTCCTCTTTAGGTTTTCTTCGAACACAAATATCTCGCGAGTACTCCCGGTTCAATTGTAATATTGGTTTCATAAAACTCACCAAATAAGACGCCGAGATATTAATAAGCAACAAGAATATTTTTATTTTTTTTTTTAATTTATTTTACCTCTTAGGAGAACCGTCGTGTCTAATCTAGGACAGCACGCAGTTGCTAGTTTTTATACTTTTCTTTTTTTTTGGATCAGGATGCAAAGTAAATCTTTGGGCACGGCTTTCTCGCTAATTTTCATTTATCACAACTTCCTCTCAGAGGAAACGATAGCTATTCAACAATCCTCCTCTCGGAGTTGGCTTTGTGAATAATAATAAATAACGAGAAAGTAATGTGTAAAGATCTAATTGAATCTATTTTTAAATTTTATTTCCATTTATTTTAATCGAACCAATATCTTCTTTAGGTTTTCTTCAATTAAAAATGCCTCGCGAGTATGTCCGGTTCATTTGTAACTTCGGTTTTTTAAAACTCTCAGAGGAAGTTGTGATAACTTAAAATTAGCGAGAAAGCCGTGCCCAAAGATTTATTTTACATCCTAATAAAAGTATAAAAACTGGCAACTGCGTGGTATCCTAGAATAGACACCACGGTTCTCTTGAACGAAAAACAAATTTTAACAATAAAAAAAAAATATTCTTCTTGCTTATTAAAATCTCGGCGTCTTATTTCGTGAGTTTTATAAAACCAACATTACAATTAAACCGGGAATACTCACGAGGCATTTTTGTTAGAAGAAAACCTAAAGAGGACCTTGGTTCAGTGAAAATAATTTTTTTTTTTTCATTTTCAAAAATATTCAAAGTAGATCTTTACACTTATGTGTCTTATTTGGTGAGTTTTATAAAACCAATATTACAATTGAACCGGGAGTACTCGCGAGGCATTTTTGTTCGAAGAAAACCTAAAGAGGACCTTGGTTCAATGAAAGTAAAAGAAAAATTAAAATAAAAAAAAAATTCAGAATAGATCTTTACACATTACTTTTTCGTTATTTTTCATTTTTCATAAAGCCAACTCCGAGAGGAGGTTTGTTGAATAACTTTCGTTTCCTCTCAGAAGAAGTTGTGATAAATGAAAATAAGCGAGAAAGCCGTGCCCAAAGATTTACTTTGCATCTTTTTTTAAATTTATTTTAATTTCTGTTCAATAAACCAATGTTTTGTTTAGGTTTTCTTCTATCAAAAATGCCGCGTGAGATTCGCAGTTCATTTGTAACTTCAGTTTTATAAAACTCACCAGATAAGATGCCAAGATATTAATAAGCACCAACAGTCATTTCTTTTTGCGCACAGCTTTCTCGCTAATTTTAATTTATCACAACTTCCTTTGAGAGTTTTATAAAACCGAAGTTACAAATTAACCGGGAATACTAGCGAGGCATTTTTGTTCGAAGAAAACCTAAAGAATACATTGGTTTAATGAAAATTAAAAAAAATATAAAAAATTTTCAAAGTAGATCTTTACACAGACATGCAGGGATCGTGCCACATAGATTTTCGTAATTCTTCTATAAAGACTGACAAACAAAATTCCATGTTGTCCTAGAATGGACATTCACTTAAACGAAAAAAAATTTCAACAATAAAAAAAAATTATTCTTGCAGCTTATTAATATGTCAGCGCCTTATTTGGTGAGTTTTATAAAACCAACATTACAGTTGAACCGGGAATACTCGCGAGGCACATTGGTTCGAAGAAAACCTAAAGAGAACGTTGGTTCAATGAAAATAAACAAAAATTAAATTTAAAAAAAAGATTCAAAGTTGATCTTCACAAACTACTTTTTCGTTATTTCTCATTTTTCATAAAGCGGATTCCCAAAGGAGGTTAGTGCTTCTTAAAATCTCGGCGTCTTATCTGGTGAGTTTTATAAAACCGAAGTTACAAATGTACCAAGAATACTCGCGAGGCATTTTTGACCAAAGAAAACCTAAAGAAGACATTGGTTCAATGAAAATAAATAAAAATAAAATAAAAAAAAAGATTGAATTATATCTTTACACATTACTTTCTCGTTATTCCTCATTTTTCATAAAGTCGACTACGAATGGAGGATTGTTGATTAGCTTTTACTTCCTTTCAGAGGAAGTTGAGACAATGAAAATTAGCCAGAAAACCGTGCGCAAAAAATAATTATTGTTGGTGCTTCTCGATATGTTGGCATCTTATATGGTGAGTTTTATAAAATCGAAGATAGAAATGAATCGAGAATACTCGCGAGGCATTTTTGTTCGAAGAAAACCTAAAGAGAACGTTGGTTCAATGGAAATAAATAAAATAAAAATAAAAAAAAATCAAAGTAGATCTTTACACATCACTTTCTCGTTATTCCTTATTTTTCATAAAGTCAACTCCGAGAGGAAGATTGTTGAACAGCTTTCGCTTCCTCTCAGAGGAAGTTATGATAAATGAAAATTAGCGAGAAAGCCGTGCCCAGAGATAAAAAAAATGTAATGCATTTAATTTACGTCGCTGTAAGATGCGAGGTTAGCTAATTAGTATCGTTGATTTTGCCGCGCGCGTAGTGGAGCAAAACTGTGCGTCAATATGGATTGCCATTCAAATTGACACACAGCAGCTGGCCGGCCTAACCACGTTTGGTGACAGACGGGCATTTAGCCCGCTGTCAGACGGGTTTCGAGACTCGCGGCGCCACCTCGCTCGAAGCGCCGTTTCAAGTCCACCGTTCCTTGTTCAGATCGCACATCGGCTGCCGAATACAAGATATTTGAAAAATAATTTCTCCATCAAGACGCGATCAAATTATTCGGCCCACGAGTGCTCTGGATTCAGCTTTTAATCAACTTTATAAATATAATGTGAGAAACAATTTTCCAAAAAATTTCATTTAAAAATATTTTGCACCTTAAAAACTGATCATCTCAGCAAAAAATCGTTTCAGCCATCAAAGAGGGCATGAAAAATCCTTCAAGAACCACCCTTTACTTGATCTTTATTGACGGCGCAAATGCCTGTAAAAACAGGTGGCCACCCCTAAATTGTCACCCTGTATATATATATAGAAAGAGATATATATATATATATATTCTATAGTCTATTTCCTTCTCCACGCTTCTGGCGCGACAAAATCCGATTGCGAGTCCTTGGGTGAAATATTCCGCGATCCGCAATACCAGATGCTGCGGAATATTAATCTCTGGGACGTTGCGTCGCGGGCGTCTTGTGGAAATGCGGTCCTTCCTAGACACGTTCTCAATGTGGAAAATACTTGGGAATCCTTTATACTATAGATATATAGGTATGGGAGACTGCTGTCTCTCACCGGCTAACTCGTTGATATTCACGCCCGATGCGGTATGCACCGGTACCGAGAAATGGTCTTAAGATCTTCCCATGCATGCTTGAGGTTCTACAGAGTAGGCAATCATTATTGATATCCAACTGTGGAGGAGGAAAACGAGACGATATGGCTCAGGACCGTAATGTAATATTCTCAAACCGAGTATACACGATAATTCCAGTTGAAATTTCAATCTTCATTGAAAATGTAATTTCTAGCCTCCGTTAAGGAGGTTTTTAGCGGTCGTTTCGACTATCAAGATTTCAAATATTATTTGTTTTTTGCAGATCGTCTGCAACCGCTCCCAAACCCTAATTTTTCTAAATCTTCCAATTTAGGGGCCCTTATTTTTATAAGTCCCCCCATAAGACCATACTCGGCCCTGTTTTATTCAAGTCCTCCTGTGAAACCTCCCACAGCACTAATTTTTTTAACTCCCCCTAATAAACCTCTCTGGCCCTAGTTTTTTTACGTCCCGCTATTAGACGCCCAGGCGTGTGAATGAGTGGAGTATCCGTGAGTGTTTGACTGTCTGTAAGTGTTGGTGTGATGTTTAAGTACACATATGCGTACTCACAGACACTCAAGTCCATTTGCCCAAGTGTCTATGAGCGTTTCAGTGAGTGCTGTGATTGTTTGTGTTACATGGTCTGTGAGGGTCTGTGTGGGTGTCTGTAAGTGTTTGTGAGCGCTGCGAGTGCCTGTGTGATTGTCCAATGAATTTCAAAAATTTGTCCTTTATTATTATCCAGGTATTTTCAATAGAAAAGTGGTATTATATCAGTTGAAAACGAATTAATCGATTCATGCTCAAGGTTCAAAAAATTTTGACAATGAATATACAGAAAAATAACTCAGATTACGTCAAAAATCCATATGTCATATTCTTTGCGCTGTTTCTTTACAAATCAAGTTTATTACATTGATTTGATCTAGATAAATGATAGTCCATTTTGTTCATTAAATTATGTTTTACGGATTTGAAAATTAATTCGTTTCGTTTCACTTCTCAATTAGGAGAAAAAAAGTTAGGTATTTTCATACCTCCACATGTTTAAAGATAAACAAATGGCTCTCATTTTTAAGCGATGAATATTATTTAAAATGCTTACGCGTGAATTTATAGTGCATCTTTTAACAAACAAAATGAGATATCACTTGTCAAGATCGAACAACAATTACAATTTTGACTTCTATAAAACGATAAATTTTTACTAAGGTATCAGAAAGTATAATCAATTTTAGATGCCTTATAGATGAAGCTATGAAAAAAGAAAAATGTAATGACGAAGCACTATACAAGGTTCTACCATGCTTCAATATTTATCTAAAAATCTTGAATTGAAACTGAAATTTAATAACATTAGACTTGTCAATAAAGTAGCAAATTTGAAGTTCTGTACTATATCATTGCTTCAAAATGTAGTAATACAAATTGTAGCTAATAACTAAAAATTAATACGTAACTACTATGATAAAATTTTAGATAAATCATGATAATCTATAGTAGAATTTGTTCTGTCGCATAAAAAAATAACTGCCAGCATTTCACTGTAGTCTCCATGCTCTAAAAATTGATCGTAATTTCTTCCAGATATATGGTCAATTTTATGAGATCCTTCTCTCCGTACAGTTATATACGGCACAACTAAGTAAATTTGTTGGAGCAGATTTAACTACGTGATTTACTGTCGTAGGAATCCAGTTTTCTCCATACATATCTCATTACTTTATGGAGGAATCGGAGGCCAGTTAAATTAGGGACAAGTAGAGTAAACCTCTTTTAAAATTGGCTTTTGCTCATCGCGGGTGGGGAACAAAATTTTGAACCACTACAATTTGGAATGATCAATATCCAGACATTCTAGAATTGTGAAAATTACAATAACGAAAGACAAGTTGTTTGAATTTTTTATTTGGACCGACCACCAATTCGAATAATTGTTTGTTTGATAATTTCATTATTCAAACACTCATTTATTTGAATATATATTTTCACAGAGTGTATATTATTTGTATAATCAAAATATTGCATCATTGGGTTACAAACTGTTCGAACTCTCGTCAATATGATATTTCTCCCCTTGTAGTTTCGTCCATTCCTAAATATTTCCATTCCATATAAAATTCTTTCAACATCTCGGTATTCTTTAATTTTATATAAGATTTTATACACTCTCGTAAGATCGGCTTTTCGCCATTTGGAGTTTCGTTCAAAATTTGTATTTTTCGCTATTTTGACCCCCACCCGCGATCAGATACACGAATCCAATTTACCTTCTCGCAACTGCAGCAGGAAGGAACGAGATCATGTACTAAATTTGAATTTTGTTTTTTCTTTTTGCTTTTTATTACGTATTGAATACTTCTGTCTTTTGCCTTGAATTTCTTTTAAGCTGTGTTCTTAGTTAGTGTAGGGTGTAAAATCTATCGTATCATAGCAACAAGATATTCAATATGTTTGTAGAGTAGGACCGATACCGTATGTATGTAATAGTGAGCATAGTATGTGTGTTAGGATTGAATAGCGATATTCATGGCACACGCGTCATAAGTACGTCGTAGCAAAGATGAGCTTCGGTTCATACGTAGTTTCAAGCCGAATACCTATTGTATAGTTCGTTAATAAAGTTACTCATACGTCATTTCAAGCCGAATACCTATTGTATAGTTCGTTAATAAAGTTACTCATACGTTATTTCAAGCCGAATACCTATTGTATAGTTCGTTAATAAAGTTACTTAGTTTCATCTAAATACTCCTGGCTCAATGGTCCCAAAACAAGAGGAACTAACATCTTTATTTAATCCTACATTAGGTTACGTTAATAACCTGTCTGCCAGTGACAGACCAGAAAGCACCGGAGGTGACTTAAGATTAGAATATTCGGAGTTTGATATTTATTTGTTTACCCGAAACTACGGCGAAACGGAGCTTTATGAACGAACGACTAAATGAATCGATGAAAAAGTAGGCTAAGATTACTCAGTACAAAGCTCTCAACTTTTCATCTGTAAGATATATTAGGTTCTCTTTAACAATCTCAACGCTACGAAGGCACACACAACAAACTGAGAACGCCACACCAAAATGAAACACATGACACTTTTCCTTTTTCAGTTGGATAATAAAAAAGTAGAACTTTGCAAATTTTTTTCTCTACAAAGCTTCCACAATGAGGAAGTACGTTTATCTACTTTGGCTTCCTCATAGAGGAAGCTTTGTAGAGAAAACAATTTGCAAAGTTCTGCTTTGCATACATGTAAACATTTTACAAAAATGTAAAATAATGAGGAAGCAATTTGCAAGGTTCTACTTCGCGGGCTTGTTTGAGCTCGAAAACCATTTAAAAAAAAAATGCAAAATGTCATAATATTTGAACCGCTGGACCGATTCGCATCTAATTTTTACTCAAACCCTGTTCCATGATAGTCCATATATGAACAAAATTTAAAGCCGGTATCTCGTAACTTGTGCAGACTAGTGCGCAAACGATATTTCTCAAAAAATTCAAAATGCTATAATATTCGGACCGCTTGACCGATTTGTACTCAAAGTTCGTTCAATGGTAGACCATATGCGAACCATATTTAATCTAAATCTGCAAGAAATTTCGATTTTTTTTTTCGTGACCGCATTTTTTCTTTTTTATTAATCAAAATCGAAATTTTCCGATATATCGACAGTTCCTTTGACTAAATTCATCATTGATAATCAATAATCGTGAAATCATGTCGAAAATTGCCGCCGCATGTCTCAGAATTTACAGAAGTTGAAGTCTTTGCAGACATTTTTAAAAAAATTGAAATTCCAATAAAATTAGAACCACTATATCGATTCTCGGCAAATTTGGTACACATCATGGTTTGATGGTAGTCCATTTTCGTACAAAATTTCAGCCCGACATCTCTCAATTAGCGAAATTTATGGCATGAAAACGATTTTTTCAAAATTTTCACAATGCTGCAATATTTGAATTTTCCAACCGATACGCGTCAATTACAATCCCAAAAGTTGTTGTTTCATAGCCCACTTGCATACGAAATTTCAGGAAAATATATGAAAAATTGCGGCAATTGTGTGCGTGTGCGTGTGCGTGTGCGTGACAACCATTTAACATTTATAACTTGAGAACGTCTTGACATATTAAGCTGAAATTAATCACACTTGCTGAGAGCTCAATTATGCTCGCTCGATCAAATTTTTGGCGAAATCCATGCAATTCTCTTATTTCCACAAGATTTTGAATTTTTTCAAAAATGTCTGTACGCGTTCTAGCTCGCACAATTTTTGAGATATCGGGCTAAAATTTGGTATAAAGTTGAACTGTTATAGGACAATGGTATTGAATTTGGGCAAAATCGGTTCAGCTGTTCAGATTTTACGCGATTTTCAATTGTTTCAAAAATATCTATACTAAAATTGTGAGAGCTAGAGCACACCTCACAATACAATTTGGACAATTTGGCTCTTGTGTTGTGCCAAATTGTCCAGTTCTGATAAAAGTAATCGCAAAACAAAGCTTCTTGAGGAAGCCAAAAGTGACATGGACGTACTTTCCATCAATAGAGCTGATGAGGAAACGATGTGCAAATATAATTCGCAGGGTTTTTTACATTGGAAGCAAAAAAATGATCCATCTAGCCCCAATCTCCCTTATTTCATTCCAGAGTTATTGATATTCAAATTTATACTGGGGTAAATATGGTACAGTTCGGTAAATGTTTACAACAGCACTGTTTATTATAAAGCGTTCAACCGGTATTTTTTAATCCTATGCCTACACAACAAGCCTACCCAAAAGAATCGATTCTCAGATGCGAGGAAGAGAAATGGGCTTCGCAATGTGGGGCTTGTCGAGGATATGATGACTGTGAAACGTTAAACAAATCACTCTTTTCGGGGGAGGACGCAAACGCGATAGAGAATAGAAAGGAGTTTGAGCGATATTGCTTATGCCTGCGACTAAGAGCTTTCCGTTTTTACTCCCAGCTTTACACACTCTCAAATGTTAAATCGTTATAACCGTAGACTCCGTCACTTTTGTTGATCGAAGCACCCTTCTTTTTTGTCACACGACTATCTGTCCCATTTTCCTCTGCCACGCATATTCCCCCAGTCATGTCTACCTCTCGCACACAAGAATCGCGTAGAAAATGATGAAAACGCTCAGCACGGAAATCTTCGCGTCTCCTCCTCGATGACGACGACGACGACGACGATGACGACAGAATAATGCGCCGATGGTTAATGGTGCGTTCCTATTGAACGGAAGAGAGACCGCGGGATCTGGAGCAAGAGTGCAGAGAGAAAGGAAATCATGGGCTGCGCTCAGAACTCGGAACACCTGCTACGAAAAGAAATTTCTCAAAAGCTCCTTTCTCTATTCTTCCCAACTACTGAAATATGTTCAGTCAAATGTCGAGGAGAGCAGCCTCAGAAAGCCCTTGATAAAATCTATATTGGATTCTTCTTTCGCTTTGCTTCTATGTATTTTGGGCGACACATGCACCACTGGATGCGAACATTGCTGGAATTCCTCCATCAATGTTTTCAATCGCGTACATTTTTTTTCTCAGGCCCGGCCTCTTCACCATTGCGAATTGCGCCAAATCCTGTTATATCTGACGGCGCTCATAGATGCGGTGCTTTCTACGTCCCAGATCTATTAACAGACTACGACTGGTATCGATTCTGTTAGTTCACTCGCTGTACTACCTCTCGCGTTTACTTCATCTCGTCTGTCTCTGGGGCGTATTTTGGGACGACAAACAATTCCTATTCCGACAAGCTGAGAGGATTGGTGCATATATATATACTATGATGGCACGAGATGGGAAATTTGACCGAGCAAAGTTTCCATGAAGCCATCGACCAGAATAGCCAATATACGTTTCTCTCTCTCAATCAGTATCCAGATTCATTCATCAAGCATTCAATCCTGTAAGTTGATAGGTAACACATGTAAAATGTCAAGCTTCAAGAACTGGGTGTTCGTGTTCACATATCCACGATGTTGTGAGAGTAGGGTAATCAGGGCCTGAAAATCTTTAGGTTCTAGGTGGACTCAAAATAATCACGTGCTGGCAAGGAACACCTTACTTGCAATCCTCTATCTTAGCTTATGGAAGGACACTCCTTATTTCACCAAACTATAATTTAGTTTATGGAAAGTAACGTTTCATTTGGCCAGACTATAAATGAAACTTGTAGGAGGTTACCCCTTATTTGGCCGTTGCAACTTTTAATTAATAAAACAAATATATGGACTTTACATATGTAGAGTTATACACTAAATGAGATGGCGTGGGAAGTGAAATGTGGCCGAAAAACGCTTGCGTGAAACTATCGACCACAATACTCGTTACATATCTCTCTCAATTCGTATCCAGATTTATTAATCAAAACTTCCCATCATGTAATCTGGGTAACGCGTGCAAAACCTCAAGCATCAAGCCTTGCGTGTTCCTGTTGACGTATCCATAATATGTGAAAGTCGAATAATCAGTGGCTGGAAATCTTTAGATTGTAAGGGGGTCTCAGAATAATCACGGCCAGTAGGGGAAACATCTCATTTGCAACTGTAACTTAACTTATGGAAGGACTTCCCTCATTTGACTACTCTATAGCTTAACCTCTCATTTAGCACACCTATAATATAACTTATGAGAGGTTATCCCTTATTTGGTAACCCAATAACTTAACTTATGAGAGGTCAGGCGAGGCACATAGAATATCAAACAAATACATGGGTTTTCCGAAAACCACATAGGTATTACGGTGTTCCATTTCTAATCGACATTTTTTTCGTTTGGCACCCACTGAGAGTCTTTACTTTTACGAAAGAAGAAACGTGAAGTTTTTTCAGAATTATAAAAATATATATATATATGTGTTCCACCGTACGGGGTTCTTCCCCTTTTACTGTCCCCAACTTCATCTGTTTCCTTCACCCCCAATTCCTTCCAAAATCCCACCAAGTTGCGTCCGTAGCCGACGTACCCCCTACTGTATCGCATTCGCCAGTGGACACACGGAAACTACGGAAAAACCTGTGCCGATACAGTCGGTCTTGAGTTCGCTTCACGGTGTTGGAGCTAGTACACGTCTCGCTGTGTGTAAACATTGGACTACAGATACACATGTCGACCTGTGTATCTGGAGCTACGTCACGTCCAATGTTTTCACGCCAGCGAGATCGACGGTACCGAGACTCGAACCCGAGACCTACCGGTCCTCTGGTCTAGAGGCGTGCACGCTAACCATTAGACCATCGTACCGGTAATTATAAAAATATATTTAGAGGTGCTCCAAGACCATTCAAGGTAAAATGTCAATTTTATTTACTATCACATTTTGTCTTTGACGAATTCGATTACAGTCACGTAAGTTGCATTCTACGATTATTACTTACTGCTCTTAGAAAATATCGACTTTTTATTGCAATTACGAAATTTTTGTCGGTTCTGGCTTTATAATTTCCAAGAAATATTGCTTCCGACGTTGATTTTTGGTCATCAATCAATTGTACTCCCCGATCAATGCAACTCCTCTTACAGGAACGTCGTTTACGACTTGCAATCTTTTCACAATACTCTGCCCTGTCTGATAATTTCTGTGATCCCAAGTCGCATGATCCTAGTCGAGAAATTCTGTTCGAATTTCGAGTTGAGTTTACTCGCACTTTTGAAGCTACTGCACGAGTTTGTGAAAGTCCAAACAGCAATATCAAAATCAACAACTTCTAAACTACAACCACACCTATGACATCTTAGCGAAGAATTGCTAGCACTGGCATTTTGCGATGAAGCGATTCACATAGAGATGAAACGTGTTCTGTTGCATGAGAGCGAATTGACACCCGACAACCGTTAAAGATTATCGCGTTCGTGCTACGCGAAACGATAAAATAATTATTGTTCGTAATCGAAACATCATATTATTCTTACTGCATTCAATTGTAAAAATATAGTTCAGCGTCGCCCAAAGACGGTTCCCCAGACAAGAGTAATAACTCTCCCTTACTTGAGGCCGCAAAAAAGGGTCTATAGGCCTTGGCGCGGGATGCACAGCTGCTCGTCTGCTCGGCCCACGTGCAGGGCTGTTTTAACATTTGGTTAGCCGACACGGCCATCTTTGTTTTTACGCTCGTACTTATCCTAAAGAACGTAAGAAATCCTAAAGAACCGGTTGACAATAAAGCCATCGACGCTCAGAAGTCCGTGACCGTCCTTAAGTAGCGACGCGCCATAAAGAAATTAGACATCCACCCGCTCGACAGTCGAGACCATCGCAGAAAATCTTTTTACTGCAACTACGATGCGTAACGTGAAAATTCCCAATTTCAAGCCGAGTGTTCGGTAGGGTTGTCCAGCGATTTCTTGCAATACCGTTTGTGATTGGGTGACAAGATACATCCCCTCTATTTTCACTTTTTATACTTTTCAACCAATAACATTTCGTTATCTCGACACCATTTCGTTATCGCGACATCGCCCTACCTTTATTGGGAAAGAAGCTCTCGTCACCAATATCGAACTTTAGTCTAAGACTCGACGTCAACGAGGACACATCGGTAGCAACTGACCCCTCTGGTTCGGATTGCAAATAACGCATTCAAAAAACACTTTAGCTTATCTCTCAACTTTCACTCACTGTAACACTACATTTAAATCATTGTTGTTTGTTAAAATGAATATTGTGAAGTGTTCAAGACTGTATTCAATACCTTGTGCTCCCACAAGACAAAAATAATAGTCGTTGGCGATAAATTTGTCTGACGATGATTCGTACCAGCGAGAGTTTGTCACCGCCAGCGTAAACTGAGGCCTCACAGTCCGGATCGGTCAAAGTACCGTGCGGTCTCCAGCAGTACAACACAAAACGAACAATGATACTTGCTGTAAAAAAATCAACGCAGTTCATTGGATCCACTAAACCGCTTGTAAAATCACATAGTGGAAATCTTCAAGAACAAAGTACGACAGATCTGGATGCGTTTGTAACGAAGACGACGCAAACATTATTTGTTGAATCCGGAATTCCAACACAATTATTCGACCAGGAGCCTGCGACTTAGGATCAGAGAGAAGATTACCAGAAAGGACTAAGCATTGTGAACGGGTTGCAGGTAGTAAACGACGTTACTGAAAAAGGAGTTGCATTGATGGAGGAGTCCAATAGCTTGATGTCTAAAAATGAAGTCAGATGCAATATTTGTTGCAAGTTGCACAACAGCAACCGACAAAAACTCTCTTTCTCTCTCTCTCTCTATAATAATAAAAGCCTCAGAGATCCATTCCACGGTCACTGGGCATACGCTCTTCGTTGCTGCCATATCGCTGGGTCGCTGCTGTCGCTTCGCCATCGTAACGCTCATATTAGTTGACCCACATTCCACGCATCTCAAGCGTGTGCGTGCGGCTTTTCTATACAATCGTTTTTCTCTTTATTTATTATTATTTGCCTGTTTCTATTCGTTCAAGAATATTTTTTGTAATATTTTGTGCTTTAAAATACATATATATCGTTTTGCCATGATCCTTTCATGATTCTGCACAGCATGCTATAAATTGTATAATGGAGATGCAGAGCCGGAACTATACGGGTAGTTGGTTGTGCTCGGATACCCACGTAGAGTTTAGTTACCGTAAAAAAAGTTACAACAAACATATAAACATGGACACCCTTTTCTTCCTTCACAATTTCCATCTTTTTGTTATATCTGCCCGAGGCATTGTTTGCGCAGTTGCGGAACATTGGAATTCATAAAAACTTCAATTGTCCTCTGGTCTCTGCGTGGAAATAGTTTTGATAAATGTTGTTTTTATCAACGTGTATCTCTTAGCATAATGATGAGAGCTTATTGAATCTGTTACTCTCGGAGACATTTACTGGTTATGATTACGAGTGAGAAAGGCGTCACTTTAAATGGAGTCTATCGATAAAAAAATTAATAAAAAAAAACGTGTGGTACTTTTTTAACTGTAAGAAAAGCGTATTATAAATATGTTTACAATCTCTAATTTTTAATATTCAGATCTGATAAGCTTTGTAAATGATCAGTAAATAAATAAAAAGGGATATATATATATCGCCTTTTTTTACAAAACAGATGAAGATCTGTTTTGTAAAAAAAGGACATTGATGAGGAACCGATGATTCCCTTTTTATTTATTTACTGATCATTTACAAAGCTCATCAGATCTGAATATCATCAGATCTGAAGATTCAATAAACTCTCATCACTATGCTAAGAGATACACGTTGATAAAAACAATATTTATCAAAACTATTTATATATATATCTTGTTGTAGTAAGATTTACTATCGTATCTGTTCCTCTCCAGGACAGAGGTAGACACGTCGCTTTAATAATCGACCACAATTCCGTCGGCACTTCCTTCTCACCTAATTTATCACAGAGTTGAATATCCGCAGTGACTGTGATATACGTCGAATACTTCTTGACCGTGAGTTTGGTATTTCTAATTTATCAATTGCACCGTTCGGAGCAGTTAAATTGTTTCAACGATGAAGCAGTAGGAGTCGGCGTTGCTCTACGTATATATAGGTGAGGTGAAGGTTCAGGTATAGTTGCCGCACACGGCGAAGCACGTTTGCGGTGCGACAATGGCCGGTGCGCCGCGAGTCGACCCCGGGCTGCCATCGCGGACACAACGCATAACTTTCCTTGCACGAGAAACACATGAACGAATGACGAAGCCAGAGAGACAGGGGGAGGGAGCCGAAGAGAAAGCTGGAAAATTCGTAACACCTCGACCCGAGGGTCCAGTACAACGAGAGACGAGCTCTTGCACACTTTGTGAGAAACGCTGTCCGAGATAAAATTGAATTTCCGTGAACTGCGCTCTCTTCGTCCTGTTCGCACTCCCTTCATCAACCCCCAGTGGACTATGTGAAACGTTCTCGCCGAAGCACGAGGGAGACGCGTGCCGATTAACATCCAATCGACTTCAGCTAATTTCGTTATTTCCCGATAATCACTTTCCCCGTTCTCTGTACCGTAGTAAACTGACTATGTCCTATACATTCTCCCTCGTGAGCGTATGCTATCACGAGAGGAAAAGCTCAACTGGGTTAGCACTACATTTCTGACGTTAAATTCACTCTTTCGTCAGGGATATTTTTTGCTCGATAAATCGCCTGGCTTCATTTATAAATATAAACACTAATTGCATCTTGTTTGCAGCGTTATTTAACTTAGATGTGAAAAATGCGATGTATCGGATTTACATTTAATCTAAAATGTAATATGGTTGAGATGGTAGTTCATTAAATAGAAGTGTAGTCGGCTTTATGTATCATCGTTATCATCAAATACCCATACATTTTTTTCTATTTATTTATTTTTTATGGCTAAGTAATTTGGGGCTTACTCTTGTAAACCGTGGTTTTAACTATATTTACGCAGATCTCTGATGACGTAGATAGGAGTACCTTACTTATGAAGACGGAGTATTTGTAGGGAGACCGTATCTTCTGAATAACAGTAGGGAAAGTGACGATGAAGGTGGAGAAGGAAGGCGGTGGTTACTCAAAGTCAATTGGGAGCATAGGAGCAATTAGACTACCCTGTGGCACAGGGTATCGTGTTTCTATCAAGTTATATCTCACGCACTTGCTATTCTCAACATCTGAGACATCTAAATCAAATCCAACCTTGACATATCCTTGACTCCGGTCTGGAATGGACAAGAAATATTTAGTTACAGTCACTCACAATCACTCATGGACATTCAGGAACACTCATACGGTCACTCACAGACCCTCGCAGACACTCATGGACAATTACAGTACAGTGTAATATGAGCACACTCACGAATACACATTTCAGCACTCGTCGTACTCACCGATACTTAACATACATTCTTTTGTGCAAGTGTCGGTGTGAGTAATTGTGAGTATCTCTTAGGGATGTGCATGAGCACGTTTCAGCTCGCTCAAGCCGTGATTGTAGTGTTCAAGCGTAGTATGAGCACACATTCTGCTCAGACGATCATTTTGCCCGAGCGCAAAGGTTAAATCAATTTATTTTGTATTGAATTGATGGGTATTGATTCGTTACTTGTTTCTTTTTAGCGTCATATACAATTATCGCGGCCTTAAATCTATTTTCACGCGAATACAGTAAAAAAAGACAATATTTGATAATATAAGAACTAAATTTAATACTGAAACATTTAATACAAGGATCTTGACAATTATATTTGATTGTGCGTTGAATAAACGTTCGAGCCGCTCGTGTCGACTTAGCACTCAAGCCGGTTGTTGCGACTGAGCATTCGAGCTCCTTGTTAGGACTGAGCGTTCGAGACGCTTGTTGAAGCTGAGCACTTGAGTCGAATGAGCGTGTTCGAGCTTCAATTTTTCGAGCTGAGCAATAAGCACTTGAGCATACTCATGCACATCCCTAGCCTAAACCATGTTTCATTTACGGAAACTAATGTCTGCTGAACACGTTGTTTGTACATACTGCACTACTGAATGTGAAGACATCGCAATGCAATACATTAAACGTGGTAAATCTATAATATCTGCCTACTAATAAAGAGGGATATATATAACAGATTCCAATTTTTATGGATTCTTGTGAAGAGGTACCGCTTTTTAATGCTACTAACATAATCATTTCTAGATTTTTTGGTATAGGATCATACCGTTTTATCACCAAGATGCCGAACTCGACAAGTGAGATAGGCCGTCTTGCCGATGAGTGCGGTCACGTTCGTCGACTGTGCGTAATCGAAGCTCGGATCAGTCTTCATTTTCAATCCTGTAACTGGATCCAGCATTTGTTGTCTAGGTCTACCCTGGCCAGGATGTCGATCCAGGTCTATACCTCGATCTCCCATACTTAGTGTATCTGGAACAGAGAAAATATTTGCTCAATAAAACACGTCATTTCCATCACAATCATTTGTCAGAGATTCGTGAAAGTGAATGAAAGATGATTAATGTGAGATTAAATGGTTTATACACACAAGCTGAAGAATCTTTGAAGGATTATACAGTTTGCCATTTTGTCGACGTTCTCAGTCGACTCCAATTACGGTAGGTAGCGTAAGCCAACAATATATTCGACATGAGGGAGGGAGGGAGGGAGGGAGGGAGAATTCTCTTTAGTCGCAACAGTTGTCGTCGTGGAAGACCCTGACCCAACGAGGTCGAGCTCCTACTATCGCTGTACGTACACATTGCTGTTGCCTACTGTCGGGGCTGCTCTCTCGCACTGGGCAACCCTTTCGAAAGAGAAGCAGCCAGCGCACTCGAAGCAATTTACGTTGAAGCGGGGATAACAGGGTACTAATGAAAGCAGAGCATTGGAGGAAAAGAAAAACTCAATTGAGAAACGATGGAGAAACTGCTAAGGAGGAAATATTCGTAAAAATTTCTTGAGGGAGAATGTAGTGTATTTCTTTGCTTTCAACTCTTATTACGAATTCTTTACCTGACATTTGTATATTCTTTTTTACAATAACCTTGCAATAACCGAACATTTTGAAGAAAACAACTTATGCAGTATTGCAAATTGTAAATAATGTTTGTCAAGATTAGTGTTAAAGGTGTGAACTCAATACGGAAAAGGTAATATGCAAGGGATTCTTCTGATTAACGGGAATCATATTCTGAAAGCCATAATTTTGTTTCAAATCAGTACTACACCAATTTCAGACGAGTTGTGGTATATTAATTACACAGCAGATGACGACTAAAGGGGATTTGGTAGGAAATACTACTATTCCAATTCCAGTATCACACCGTATTACCGAACTTGCTTCATGAAACATCTATTAGATTCGATTGAACAAATCAAATTAATTATTAAAAAGTAATAGCAATTAAAATGGCGATCAATAACTGAAATGCCATTATCTCGTTCAGTGTTCAGAATGCTTTAAATCCCACCTGTTCAACCAATATTATAAAATACGGAATGATCATTCTATTCATTTCATTGAACATTAAATCCGGAAATTAAATTCAGTTTCACATATGAAATCTCGCAACTTAAACAAACACAAAGTAGAATTATTTCTCATTTTTCAAACAGAAATTATTATACTTGGACCAGACAAAATGCTTCTACATGATCAATGAAAAAAAAAATTGCACCGACGATCTTGGTCATGAAAAAAAATAATTTATAGAAATGTTTTATTTAATTTTGCTTCCCAGGTGGTATTTTTTATTGAGTTGCATGATTTCCTTCATAGAATAATGTTGTCAAAGAAAATGACACTTCGTAATTAAAAGACCTACACTAAAAAAAAATCGGTCTGTCCAAGTAAGCATGAGAAATATCAATTGTTATTCCATGTGAGAATTTTTATAGTTACTACAAGCTTTTCAAACTATTTATAGCCGGGTTAATAAAATAATGAATCAACGTTCTTTTTTAAATATTGGCACTTGGTACGGTAAGATAAGCTTTCAATGAAGACATAAAAATACACAAACTTGTGATATTTCAATAAAATGAATCTTACAAAAATAGTTCAACATTTGTTCAGGCGAGAATGTATTCCTTACTTTGATATAAAACGGAAGAAAATTTTGGATCACATGACCACATTTTTACTTTCTCGTCACATACACAGTATGTAAAAGAGAGAGTATTGCAATCCAAAATTAATAGACTTTCAAATTTTTATGGAAATAGACATTTTGAATGCCCTAGATTCCAAAAAACTCATTCACTCATTTCCTTTTGTCTGTCATCAACACTATATGTATGAAACTAAAATCACGTTTTTTCATGAAATTGACTGCACATAACTTAATAATTCCAAGACACCATATTCTTTTTCAGTTTTGCTGAAAAAGACTTCATTCTCAATACCAAGTATCATTATAACAGCATCATTATGCCGATATCTATCGTGATGAGAAAGTCACGTATTGCGATCACGTCATGAGCAATTTTTTTTAGCCTTAGAATCATGGACAAAAAATATCTTCCGATGTACATTATTGAGTAACTCCCAACAAAATAGGTACCTATGTTGGCTTGAAAAATATAGTTGACATTTTATTAACCAATTATTTATAGTTACTAATGTCAAAGATTTCCCCCCCCCCCCCCCCCCCTAGTGTGTTCATCTCGTTCAGTAGTTTAAACATTACCATCATACAGCCCGAATTTTACGACTCTGTACTCGTAGTAAAACAGTAAAGTAAAGTAGTAAACAGTAGTTTTGATTATACGAGCTCGTACAGAACCATCGCTGGAGATATGTGTAGTTCGCATTTGCCATTGATATCGGGCTTTTGAAATATTCGAAAAAGTAATAGCCGATTGGGCATGGTCAATCGGTCGGCCGTTGTCGCTGGTGCCTTCCTGTTCTCTCTGGTTCGCGCGGCATTTTGCATATAAATTTTTCCCTCGATCTAGCCCGCGAGCTAGCAGGGTAAACGCAAGCTAGAGAAGGACGTGGCTAGAGAGAGAGAGAGAGAGAGAGCTTGTTCACGTTTAGTCCGCGACTCGTGACCCACTATTTTCCATGTTGGCTATACCAAACCAGCAACGACCAACGACGCCGGAACACCAACCGCGCGTTTTCCTGCAAATGTATTCGTGGAAATATTTCTCTTCGTTGCCCGCCCGTTCACCAGTTCCAGTTTTCCCATTATATAGCCGCTCGTAGCTCTCCGCAATGAGGATTACCGCTTGGGCACACAGAATTATCGTATGGACGGGTGAATTCGAGGGTTCTGATTGTGAGTGGCAAGTGGGTATCCGCGTACCTAGTTGGCGTTACGGGGTCGAGTAAAACGTATAAATTTGATGGACTTGTGTGAACAGAAGCGAGCTAGTACACGAGACCGGGGCCAATTGTATCAGGCTCAAGTGGAGTGATGCTCATTGGAAAATCTGCATCTCCACTTAGGCATCTTGTGTTGCTAAAAAGTCATACTTATGTCGCGTGTACAACTTTCAGTCAACTTTAATCGCTACGGGCGAGTATAATTTTTAGAGAAGTACGTCAAAAAATCGATTCTTGTTTTGAAAATTAAAATTTTCTAATCGTAATTAAAGAATTCTTAGAAATTTCTCAGGTTAAACGCGAGCACTTAAAACTCTTTTCATTCAAAAGCTTAATTCTTCGCCTATAATTTTAGTTCCGTTACATCGAAACTACTTGCTACTCACAATAAATGCCTCATAGATGGATTATAATACGAAACATTATTCTTCTATTGATTTTATGCCTTTTTATTCACGTTTTCCCGTGGCTGATTGAACTTACCCCGACCACAGAGCAGTTCGAATCATTTCATGAACTTTAAAATTATATATATTATGTAGCTTAAGTATCACATTGTTACGTCCACACGTAACCCGCTACCTCTAGCTAAACTAAAATTTATATAAAACATTGCTAAAGTAAAATTGCTCTTATACGTTATAGTGTAACCCATGTAAAGCGTACGTTAAGAATTCTTTTACTCTCCTATTGCGCATTAAATAAATACCCAGGGATGTTTACTTTAGCCGCGCGGACCCGAATAATGCACGTGCCACCAAGTAGCTAGTATCCTCGGCCGTTGTCCGCTCTGGGCGCATATGCCTCAAGCAGGCACGTGATCATACCTCGAGTAAATGCAGTAAATCATCCTAGCTTGTCATGCAATATTATTCTTTTCCTCAAGCGTTGCCACTGTGAAGTGGTAGAAGTGCGTCTTCTACCGAAGTAAAACTACCGAATGTAAACCGAATATAAACGTGTGTGTTATAACCATCTAGCTTGATATGTATGTAAACTCGACTCGACGAAAACTTGTAAAATGTCATCGTAGGTAATATATATAACTCTCATTTGACATTTCTTCAATCCCCTGTACCAGGAACTGTACTGTCGTATTGCCCAGGAACTACATCGCCCGGCGGGCCTTTGAAAAATAAGTTAGTCTAGTGAGACTGTTGTAATCAGTATTTGTACCAACGAGCATTCGTCGAATTAAAGTATAAAGTGTGAGTAAAAGACGGTCTTCAATTATTTCTGCATGTAATTCTTGCGGTGTGACACACTGAGTCACCAATTCCCTATCAACAACACATCATATCTACGGCGGTACATGGCGAGGTTTCCGTCCGTGAGTAAAGGGCCAACGTCTTAACTCAAAAGAGAGATCGCCGTTACGTTTCCGAAAGTACGAACTGTCAGTGAGTTCGTCTGGACGTATCGATATCCAATGTTTTAAAATTTGTATTCAAAAGCAAAAAGTGATTCAACGAACCCCGATCTTCTGTATGGCAGTTCTATGTGAATAACGAGGAGGCAAAAAAGAGGGAATGTGCAAAACCGAGCTGTTGGTATGCATCATAAATGAATGTGTAAGCAGACAGCTTATTCCCATGAAATATGGAAGTGGAAAAACAACACTCTAGTCCAAGAATCTGATACGACAAAGTATCTACGTTTTCTACCTTTCATACAGGTAGACTTGAGTATACAGGAGTTTATAGCTCCGGGTTGGAAATAACAGATAGCAGACAGTACGCTTCGTGGAAAACAAAGAAGTTCATTTGATACAATATATGTTCGTGGAAAAGACTGTAAGGACCGCTTATTTAAATTCATCAAATAATCTTACATTCAGAAATAGTAACGAGAGTTCGGGGATAAACTCCCACTAGATACGTCACTTGATCGCTCATATACCGAGGATCCACGAAAATAAGCGTAATTGCCCGAAGATATTTATCGAGGATCCTCATTTTACGAAAGTGATTCTTCTCTCATGGACAGCCTGACGAGGTAGACGTCTACCGCTAACCATGTGAAATTTATTTATCGAACGTTGTACTTTCATTATTAATTACATCAGGTGTGTCTATACGAATATTTTCATCAAAACAAAGCTGAGTACATATATATATCTACATTATTTATAATACGTTCGGAAAGATTATTTATTTAATGGAAAGTTTATGGGAGAGAATATTATTATTATTATTTTAAAAACATATAAATTTGTGTATCGGTTCTTATCTGAAATATTAAAGTAAAGAAAGACATATTTATAATCTAATTTGATTAGCTATATTGAATAATTGGTGTTTTTTTTTTATTTTATATATTTTCACGGATATTTTTTATGCATTTACAATGCCGGAAATACTGATTATTCGTATCCCCATGATATTTGTCTTCTTATTTATTGTATTAACTATGTCTATAATTCGTTATTTCCTCTTTTTCGAGTTATATCTTCTGTTTAGAACCACGAATAATATTTAAAAATAATATTAAAAAAAAAAGAACATTACAAGACATTATTTGTAGGCATATGCACTTTTATCAGGTTTCCGGGAAATTGTCTAAAGAGAAACTCTGTTATGTGTATATGAATTCTTCATTAATGATTTCACATAAATTCATTAAAATGTGTTCGACTGGAATACTGCGGAACAATTAATGAAATATTTCAATTGCCTTGCTCGATAATTTGAGTGATTCCATTCTGCCTGGTGAACGGAACCAGCCGGGCAAAAAATTGTAGATATTCCCAGAGAAAATATGAAGTTGCAAGCTGGATATAAAATAGCATGAGGGAGAATGTGAGAAAAATTGTGCTGTGAACGCGAACGACAATACTTGACAGAGTGGACCACCTAACTTTGGTTTGGGAGCCTGCAGCTGAGCGGGGAGATTGTTTCCTTGATGTTTTAGTGTTCGTTTTCAAGTAATCGAGTGTGAACATAGAAACTCTTTTAAAAATGTATAAAAACTAGCAGGTTATCGCGGTTTTTTGCAAATCGTCTGTATCCACCCCCAAGCCCTAATTTTTCTACATTTAGGGGTCCTTATTTTTACAAGTCCCTCTATAAGACCACCCTCGGCACTGTTTTTTGTAACTCTCCCTAATGAATCGCCCTGGTCCTACTTTTTGCAAGTCGCACTATTTGACCCTCCAGGTCCTAACGCTCCTGAGTCCCATTATTACTAATAACTTATTGGACTCCCAGCGCCTAATTTATCAGTGTGTCAGTGATTCACTGTGAGTGTTCGTAAGTGTTGGTGTGACGTCTAACATAAGTACACACGTTCGTACTCACAGTCACTCAAATCCATTTACCGGAGTGTCTATGAGAGTGTCTGTGAGTGTCTGTCAGTGTTTGTGAGCATCGTTGTGTGTTTGTGTTTGTGTGATTTGCGTTTATGTGACTGTGCGAGTATTTGTGAGTATTTGTGAGTGTCTGTGTTCTATATATTGCGAAAAGGTATACTTTTTTCAATAGAATCCCGGTTAATTTTCCTACACATGTAATGTACACACTCTTAAAAATTATGTACATATGATATGTGTAGGAAAATGACTATGCAGAACCGAATCTGTAGAGAAAAAAGTATCGTGGATTAAGGCGGTAAAAGCCCGACATGTAGATGAAAGAAAAGTGTTGCCCCTATGTGCGATTTGTATTTTAACATCAAAATACATTTCGCTTGAAAATATTGTTACGACCGAGCAAAATGATAAAGGCTTATATTTTGTTTTGGGGCGGAGATTGTTAATTAGAATAAACTTCGAATTATCTTAATCGCGATCTGTCAACGTCTGTATACTTTAAAAATCCGATAAGACTGACAATCGTTCTTTGATAATTGTCATATCGTGTGTATTTGTAAATGCTGATCGCCATATTCATATCAATGAGTATGTAATTTTCATTACACTTTCAGATCTTATTCATGCATTATTCTACTTTAATCATCTCGAAAATTTATCATTTCGGATGGGATAATAACTTTGTTTATTGGAAGATACTTTTTCGACTCACTGTCTAGAGGTCAAAAATATTTTAAAATTGCAACGATGAATTGGATAGACCGAGTTCCAATAATCAAAATGACATTGAAACCCAAATAAATAATCATACTTTTTCTCAACGAGCCACAAAATACCCACCCTCGGTCGGTTAATTATTTAAGGGCGCCAGCCACGCTTATAGCGTGACCCGACCGGGTAAAGATAAAAAAAGACAACAAGATGGGTACAAATTTTGCCAGCTAGCAAGCAGCCTTTGACCATAGGTAGAGGGGGTTGAGTGAGCCCTGGTAGTTCACTTAGTTGTCCTCAAAATACAATAAAGAAAGGAAAACCGGATTTACAAAACAAACGAATAAAATCAAATAACCTAAAACCCGGAATTAGGGCCGCACAAAATAAATGAATTTATTTTACACAAAAAAAAAACAGAACAAAATAATAATCATTATAAGGCCCAGGTAAAAAAGTTGTTGCACTTCCGTAAAAATAAGATGTCACAAAAGGAAAACCTACTAAAATCGATGAGGACTACTCAGTTCATCCTCACTTTTTTCTATTCGCCGGAAAAACAATACTTGAACAATTAGCGATAACTGGAACAAAAAAAAAACTTTGTACGCAAACCCTACTAAAGCATAAACGTCAGCTTTCTGGAATAATTGCAACGACGAGACAAGAGGACAAACCGATGTTACTAAAAATCCTCTGTCTCAATTCCAGGAAAGCTCGCACAAAAATAATTTATCGAACCGGTAATTAATTATTCTCGGAGAATCTTACGAACACATTACATCCTGGCTTTCCTGCAATTTTCGCAAATCTCGAACGCGAGGACAAAACCGATGTTATTAAAAATCCTCCGTTAATGTTCCAGGAATAGCACCAAAAAAAACGAGAAGACGAACAAAAATAAGCGCTCAAAAATTTATAAATTCATCAATTAATTCCCCGAATACAGTCATTAACCTATTCTACAAAATCTGTCACTTCGTACAGCAGATCTGGGAGAATTAAACCGAATTTCGATTCTAATCTTGACATAAAACAAAAACAAAACGCAAAAACTTACAGTAATTGGCGGCGATGTCAACCACCTGTCCTGGAATGCACACGCGAGCACGGCACGATATAACGAGAATTAGCAGGCCTTTTACCCGCCTAACAAAGGACGATATCACTGTTAACACACGTTTTAAACACTTTTAAATTTACCCCGATCGAGCCGTACTTGCGAGCACACCCGGTACTCGAGGTCGAAAAAGATTACCGATCGCTGAGGGCTGCAGCCGTAGCCTTGTGGCACGCTCTCCCACGGCTTTCCCTCGAACCCGGTACGCGACACTTAACATTAAACAAGATGAAATTAACAAAAATTAACGCTGATTGATTTTCCGCGACATGCACTTCCTCCGAGCGATGCCCGATATCCCTAGAGCTCGACGATTTAATTTCCACGCGACACTATTCACGTGCTTTCCCGGAACACGTTAGCCTCGATCTCAACACTTATCTCCGCTTTCGACCTTGTCCTAACGCACAGAGTTGCGTACGCGGACTCTCTAAGTCGATCACGAACGATTTTTTTACCGATACCCAAAACGAATCACATATACGCGGAGACTCTATCCCGTGACATCCTGGTAGTTGCTCGGATCTGCTCTCGCCTCCGACACGCTCGAGCCAGCACAGTACGGGAAATAATGAAAAATGTTTTCGCGATATCAAAATTCACCGGCCGGCGTCTTATTACCCCCTTCCCCCGCTCAGACTAGACTCTAAGCTACAGCCCGACACTGCTGACGCCTAGCGTGAGATTTTGCTTCTCACGCTACTTCCCGATTTTCGCAAATCGGGTACACGGGAATTCAAAAGATCCCGGTATGCTCTCAGCAAAAATTATTGTTTCTGCTTCGCATCGAGATAACGGCAATGTCCTAGGAAGTAATGAGGATTTTCCCCAGGTTAATAAACGCCTGGAAAATTAATTGTCGCACAGTGAATTAAAATAATCGCCAAATATAACGCTCGCTGAAAATTAGAGCGCCGGAAAGTTTGTGCAACAGCCTGTAGATTGTGGCTCGCCTCTCTGCTCTCGTACGTATCTCTGCTGCTCGGCGCGGATCGTCCTGAGAAGCGTAAGAGTGAAGCGTAGAATAATGTTTCAAATCCGATGTCCAGGCATCTCCGTCTCCGTGTTGATTTCCAAAAAAAAAATTAATATTCTATAATTAGTCAAATTATTCATAATTTCTAACGCTCGCCCTATGGAATCGCTGGAGGAAGTTGTGATCGCGCGAGGTGCAAACTGAGCGCACCAAACGCTGTCAATTACGGCCCTGATTGTAACGTGACTAAAAAAGAGCGTTACAACATATACCCGTCTGATACCTACCTATATTTAGGTTTATTCTCTTTAAAAACTGAACGGCAAAGACATCTTATCGAATATTAGCATAAACCTTCGATTTTTTTCGTGACATAGCTATGAATATATGAATATCTTCATGAACACCGGCTGTTGCAAAAACCACCGTTCAGGTGAGTCAATAGGAGCATTAAACATTGTGGAAATATCTACAAAAACTCAGCCCTGCCTTTACTAGTATGAAGTGTTCCTACTTTTGTAACACGAAGAGGATCAAAAAACAGTTAAAAGTTCACACCTATCGCGTTCAACATGATTGATTTACAACATTGTATCAAAGGAATAATTCGATCAGTACATTGGATGCGATATGTTCGTGGAATGAAAAAGGGTAATAACAACGGATAAACTATTCTTTATGGCTTCCTCATAGAGGAAGCTTTGTTTTTGTGAATTTTCTTTTTTTACATGAGTTTGAATTAAGAAAAAAAAATATTTTGTTATAACTCACGGGGCAACTGACAATGATTGAATTGAAACTTTTTATGAATAAAAAATACAGACGAATTGCAACGATGATTAACCGTTGCAATGTACCAAGTTTGGTGACAATCAGTAAAAGGGTTGGGTTTTTGTAGCATTTTGAATTTTTTATTTTAACAGATTATAGTTTAAAAAATATCATAAAGCGGACTGGAGCTATAAACACGTGTAAAGTTTTTGATTGCATTGGTCCATTAATTAATTACTCGATTTTTTATGTATTCATCGATTTTCCAAATGCTTCTTCTATGAGGAAGCCAAAATTGATAAATAAGCTTCCTCATAGAAGTTGCTTTGTGAAAAGTCGAAATTAATAATGAGGATGCAATGTGTAAAATTCTACTTCTCAACTTTTTTTTTCGATATGAAATTTTATTATATAAGATCTTACCGTATCTGTCAAGCAACACTTTTATATGCTATCCCAGCCTGGGGGCTGCAATACCTTGATACCATTGAGGCCGCTCAGTTAGACTACTTAAAGCGTGTTCTCTAGCTTCCAAAAAACACGACAAGATGGAGCAGATGGCAATGCGTCTGATCTGGAATTGTTTGATTCACGTTATAAATATGAACAACTCGAGGCTTCCAAAAATGTGCATTCGATTATGTGCAGGTCGATTACTCTGGCAAATTCCACTGACTGTAAACTAAAATACAATTGTGCAGTGTAGTTTCGGGCTTTACTCTTTCGACATGAACTCCGAGAGATATGGGATCGGTTAGAGCCAGCTTTCCTTGCGAGTCGAACTAAAGAAGTCTTTGAAAAATACAATGTACTCCTAAAAAATCAGGAACTCGCGGATTGGTTAGCACAAAGCGCGCGACTGCCCACTCCTAGACTCATAACGTCCGGTTGTGCTAGATATCTTCACACGCGTTGCTAATTCGATATGATCAGGGTTATGGCGCAGAACAGGCTCAAACACACATGTTTGCAAAATTATATGTAATATCTCTGCCTTTAAGTTCATGCCTGATGAATTCTGTAAAGTCTGTAACCATTGTGTCAACGAGACCATCTTGCACTTTTTGGTTGAATGCCCAGCGTACAGTATTTATCGGAACTTTTATCTAAAAAATACCTGCCTACTGATGATGGCCCTGTTGTGATACTCAACTCTCACGAGCCTTTATCAAAGCGTTGTTCTCATACGTCTCGAACAGCCTCAAACTGCGAACGTTTAAACGTCCAACCATCATTATATTGTAATTTGAGCGAGACCTTGCGACTAGCCATTAAGAAGCTACGTCTTGCAACAAAGGCTCCGTACCCTTTTTACGCAATAAAGATTGATTGATTGATCTTAGCGTGTTGACTTCGTTTTGCATTTTTTTCAGTGAATTAAACTTGTATACAATTTTTATGACATTATAGATTTTTATCAATTTCACTACTGTATTCAGATAGTGACGGCTCCATTAATGTGTTAAATTTCATCTGGATACGTTCTGTTGCATAAAAAAGATAAATCAAACTCTAACGACTAAAATATTAACGAACTAACCAATTGCAATAAAAAATGGAATTAAAAGCGTTGGAGGGGTAGTAAGGGCTCCTTTAGCGTTATATTTCAGTCAAATTGTCCAATCCGTTCTCAGATTATAGGAGATATTATCTATGACACATAAACGTACACAAACACCAAACATTTTTTTCTAAACCACTTTTGTCAACATTTCACACCATTCAGAGTATATTGATATGAAAGTCTCATTAAGAAAATTTCACAAAAGCCAAGCTTTCTCTATGAAGAAATAAAATGTCTAAAAACTCAACAATAAGTACACTGAAGGAAGGGAGGAAGATATTTCTACTAGATTGTACAAAGTGTTGACCGTTTTAAGCATTTACGCCGTATTAAGCTGTATTTAATTACGGCCAACGGATATCTAGAGTAATCAAAGCAAGACGCTGATAAATTCGTGGATATTTCCGACGTAACATAACGCAACGGTATACTCGGTGTACGTGATTATTCGTTGAACAATGTAAATTACGTGAGCGTTGAAATATATTCATACACATGTACAGTGTATGGCTGCAGATACACGAGGGTGGATATATCCAGGTCGTGGGTGACGGCGCGAGGTCCTGCGGCACTCTGTCGCCGTGGATAACGAGTTTTCACTGCAAGCTACTGATGCTGCCAGCTCGTATACCTCTGATAATAAATTATGGCTCCGAGGATGTGTACCGAGAGATAGACCAGCTACTAGGAATTATTTTACACTGAACTTTTGCATTCTCCGTCGAAACTTCTCAGTGATGCCCCTCTGGCTTCTCTTGATCAGAGAATTTCTATTTCCTTTCTTGTGGCACGTTTCGCACAGCGACCGATGACTTCACCAATATCACGCACATTTGCGTCAGTTCTAAGGACTAGTTATAGACTTTGACGTAATCGGAATTTCCTGATTATTCCAGGTCAATGTAGTTTCAACTTGTTGGTGGATGAAATTCTAGTTTCGGCCTTTGATTGTTCAGAGTTCACGGTTTTCAGAGCCCTCTGACCCTGTATTAGCGACATACACGTTTCTGTGTAGACGATAGCTAATAATATTCGAGTAAAATAAATGTCTGCGGTTAATCAACCAATTAAGTTCCACCGAGCGTCCATTGATCGATGGAACGCCGATTGGCATGTTTCCTAGACTTATGGTCTAATCATCCCGCTTGTTGGAAACATCTGTAATAATTCGTCGAATTCTGTTTGATTCATCGATTTAACAGAAAAAGCTCACATTGAGTCAAAATTGGAATCTCTATTGAGGCTGTGTAATTCGTAGTCACTGTTAGTTGAAAAATTGATGAACAGAAAGGAGACGCGCTGTTTGAATTTCCTCTCATCAAATTTGGTTGATCTCGAGTAGAAGTGTTTAATGATGAGAATTCATACGCCTATATCGCTATTTCCAATAGACCATTAGCCCCGATGTATCTCATAACTAGGAACAGGATTTGGGATGTAATATCCTTCGTCTCTGATGGTATTACGTTTAACATGGCACATTTGCTCGTTACATCAAGGATCACACAGCAAACAAGGATTTGTAAACTGGGAACATATATTACCCCAATATATCTCATAACTGAGATATCAGTATTTGTTTTGCGATTAGTTGTCTTTGTGTTGAGCTTAAAACGATTAAGCATATCTGCTGTTTACCATTAACAATCACAGAGTATTAAGTATGGATTTCTATGTTGCTGTAGTTGCTAGCCGTGTAGCAAGCTGTTTTGTTTATGAGAATTTGCAAAGAACTTCAAAGCAAAATTCATGAAAAATTTACCAACCGGGGACTTTATGATTATGACAAAAATCTGAACCTAGTTTACGAGTAGAGAAGGATGTAATAAAAATGACCATATATATTTTTATATCGGATATTCGTAAATAAGGTATTATTGCGGGGGATATGTTTGGTATTTTTTCTGTTTAGAATAAAACGACGTGTAGTCCATAAGTCAATCATAACGTCATGACAGAAATCAAATATAACATCATTCTAAACAAACATTATATTATTCAAAATAAAGATCAATGCAAAGTAAGGCTTTGTATCATTAATGAGTGACTGCCAAAAATCGTGTACAATCGTATTGATTTCTAGTTTATTATTTTTGAGTCAGATCTATACACGCTTATAAAACCGAATGTTATTTCTAAATTTAATTTTTTTTTACCCCAACGTTTTCTAACTCACGATGCATAAAAAAAGTTACAAAGTCGAGCTTTACATATCGCTTCCTCATAAATTTACATTTTTCATAAAGCCACCTCTATGAGGAAGGATGTTTATTTATTTTGGCTTCCTCATAGAGAAAGCTATGTTTTTGTAAAAAAAAAACTGCAAAGTAGAACCTTGCAAATCGCGTCCTCACATTTTTCTATCTTTGACAAAGCTTTTTTTTACAAAGCTACCTCTATCAGGAAGCCAAAATTGATGAACATACTTTCTCATAAAGGTAGCTTTGTAAAAAAAGCTTTATCAAAAATAGAAAATTGTGAGGAAGCGATTTGCAGGGAAAAAATCATTTTTCAAAAAAATGCAAAATGTCATAAAATTTTAACCGCTCGACCGATTTGCGTCACATTTTTACTCAAACCCTGTTCCATGATATTCCATATGTGAACAAAATTTAAAGCCGGTATCTCGTAACTTGTGGAAGCTAGTGCGCCAACGAGATTTAAAAAAAAAAATCAAAATTCTATAAAGTTCGAACCGCTTGTCCGATTTGCGTCAAATTTGTACTCAACCATTGTTCACTGGTAGTCCATAAGTGAACCATATTTAAACTAAATCTGCAAAAAATATCAAAATGTGTTTTTTTTCGTAACAGCATTTTTTTCTTATTTATTAACCAAAATCGAAATTTACCGATATATCGACAGTTCCCTTGACTAAATTCATAATTGACAATCAATAATAGCGAAATCATGTCGAAAATTGCCGCCGAATATCTCAAATTTACAGGAGTTGAAGTCTGTAGACATTTTTTAAAAAATTGGAATTCCATTAAAATTATAACCACTCTATCGATTCTCGCCAAATTTGGTACACATCATGGTTCGATGGTAGTCCATTTACGTTCAAAATTTCAGTCCGATGCTGCAAAATTTGAATTTTTCAACCGATACGCGTCAACTACAATCCCAAACGTTGTTGTATGACAGATCACTTGCGTGCCAATTTTGAAGAAGATACATCTAAAATTACGACTGTTATTGTGCTTACAAGGGAATCTGCATAAAAGTTGAAGAAGATACATACAGACATTTCGTACAAATCACTTTTCTCGACGTTTTGAACCATTCTGAGTGTCCTGACATGAAAATCTCGAAAAAAAAAAAAAATTCACGAAAACAAAGCTTCCTCTGTGAGGAAGCAAAATGGGAATTTTTTTTAGTGCTCCAATTTAATTAGCTGTTATTCCAAAAGTCAATACCATTAGTGAATTTCAAATTCAATGAACAATATTGACGGCTGGGATATTAGCGAACTAAATTTGAGCTCCATAAATATAAGTTTATTTAAATCAAAGCTACGACGGTCATGTTTCAGAAATTAAAGTATTGTTTAAAATGTTGTATATTCTTTGGTTATCAAGTTTTATTAAGTTAACTGGACCCGTATACAAAATTTCAGTTCGGCAGCTTGAAATTTTTTCCAGCAAGTACAAATCGTAAAAACTACTTTAAAAAAAATGAAATATTCAAAACTTTTGAACCCCTTGACGATTCGAGGCAAATTAAATACCAAACAACCTTATTCATAACTCGATACGTGTACAATGTGTCAACTCGATTGCTCAAAAATTGCGAGAGTTATAACGTGTTTTTCGTCGCACCCGTACACGCACACGTCTGGACGCGCGCTAAAAATTGCATTACTTTATGTTTTCGACTATTTTAAGTATATTGACATTAAAAACTCAATTCTTTTTTAACAATTACATAGCTTCCTCTATGAGGAAGTAAAAATAACTACATCAACACAACTAATTTCGATCTAAAGTTATTATACATTCGATCTAAAGTTATTATAAGAACTAAATGTTGAACGTATGACGTCTGTTTTTAAGTAGACTTTAATGTAATGTAAAAATTCCTCGAACAGAGCGACCGCAGTGCAGGGCAATCAACTTAAACGTTCACCTCGTAGAATGAGCGTACCTCGCAAAATCAGTAACCAACAAGGTAGTTGCAGAAACTAATTCGCTTCGGTCTCTGCTCTACGAAGTTGTCCTGACGGCACGGGGAGAGGCAGGGGGGAGTCTCAGGGAGACGCGAGTAGTAGAGTAGGGACTAAGAGCTGACGGGGGTTGAGGCAGGGTAGGTAATTGCTGTCGCCACTGTGTCGCATTTCGACCTGGACGTTAGTCGAGTCTTTCACTATACTCAACCCACTGTATTTATTTTAGTCGCGGTCGTTCGTATGGCTTTATGAAGTGAACGAGGGAGAAAATCGGCTGGTAGATGCTAGCAGCTCGTCGTGTCGTTCCTCCTTCCTCAAGGGGCTGAAGTGACCCGAAGGGCGTTACGGCAGGTGGGTTCTCCTCGGCATCGTTCGAAAGCGCAGAAAGCATAGGAGCAAGAGTTGCAGCTCAGCAATTACATCTCTACCAGAATGGTCGGACTCGCGCGGCTCCGGATCGTAAACCGGCCATGTATACACTAGGAGAGTGTAAACCTCTAACAGAGAGGGGAAGCCCCGTGATAGAGAGCCTGAGAGAGACACGGACAGTATAGCACACCGATAAACTTTATGAGAAACCCGGCCTGTACAGGCTTTAATTTCAAAGCTTCGGTCGTATCAGAGAAGAGCCTATGTATAGTGTTTAGAGGGGGAAGAGGAAAAAAAAGATTCAAGTCACTTCTTTAGCTTGTGTTAAGGAGATACTATAAAGATCACCTTTTACTCTCGACTGTGTTTCCAGTACGTTTTAGGGTCATGTAAGATGGCTGACCATTTATTAAGGTAGTATACGAGCACCGCAGTTTTTTCAAAAATATCTGTAAGATGCTATACTTCCAAATATGAATATTTTAAGCAAATGCAAGGAGTATATATATTTCAACGATTAGAATTTTTTCTTATTTGCGAGTTTGTGCTTATAAAAAATTTGATCATATTTTAATACTTTATTTTGATGTATATTAACAGCTTGTACCGATATATTCCTATGATAACAAAAATAATTTTGTAATATTAAAATCTCTGTATATTATCAAAAATATCTCACCGCTGCAGCTGTGTAGGGTCCAGAATTCCCTGATTACCCACGATTCCCAGATTACTCAGAATACCCCGATTACCGAAGATTCCCAGATTACCAAGAATTCCCGGATTACCCAGAATTCCCTGATTACCCAGGTTTCCCTGATTACCCGTAATTACCCAGGATTCCCAGATTACCCAGAATTACTTGGTAACCCAGGATTCCCAAATTACCCAGAATTCCCGGATTACCCACAATCCCGAGTTTACGCAGAATTCCCGGTTTACCCACAATTCCGAGATCACCCAGAACTCCCGGCTTACCCACAATTCCGAGATCACCCAGAATTCCCGGTTTACCCACAATTCCGAGATCACCCAGAATTCCCGAATTACCCTGAGTTCGCGATTCACCAAAAATTCTTTAGTTACCCAAAATCCCTTGATTACCCAGAATTCCATGATTACCCAGTATTCCATGAATACCCAGAATTCCATGATTACCCAGTATTCCATGATTACCCAGAATTCCATGATTACCCAGAATTCCATGATTACCCAGAATTCCACGATTACCCAGAATTCTATGATTACCCAGAATTCCATGATTACCCAGAATTTCATGATTACCCAGAGTTCCATGATTACCCAGAATTTCATGATTACCCAGAATTTCATGATTACCCAGAATTCCATGATTACCCAGAATTCCATGATTACCCAGAATTCCATGATTACCCAGAATTCCATGATTACCCAGAATTCCATGATTACCCAGAATTCCATGATTACCCACACAATTCCCTCTGCTTGCATAGATTTCGCGGATTACCCAGAAATCCCTCCGCTTATCCAGAATTCGAGGATCACCCAGAATTCCCGGGTTACTCAAATTTCCCGGTTTATCCAAAATTTCCGGATTATCCATAATTCCCGATTACCCAGAATCTACGAATGCCGTAGCAACCGTTGCCATAGTAACCATTTAAAGAGTTAGTACGAAACGCCTAAGCGGCGATGACCACCTAGTATTTTATAATTTTATCATACCATTACCATTTTTGAGACACAGTATTTGAGGAAATTTCTTGCATAATCGTTAGTCTAAAAACATATGCCCCTTTTGAATGGAGCTTATTATGTTTTTAATTACTTCCTTGAGGTACTGGAGTGTGAGCTTTCTTTTTGTCAAGTTCTTTTACATGTTTTCTTGGTGATTTACGATTTTTTGTGATTTTTTTCTTAGAACATTTTATGTTTTCAATTTTTTAATGATCTCGCCATTTTTTGAGTGATTTACTATTAATTTAACTTTTGTGCAGAACATTTAGAAACAAACAAAAATTGAAACCATTTCACGATGAAATATAAATTTTCAAATTATAGATTCAAATTATACAAGAATTTCAGGAACCTTTGATATCACATATTCAATATTTTTCCCTGAAATGTTTCACACTACGAAAAAGTAGACGGAGAATAAAAAAGTTTGTGAAAAGTCAATTACTATGCGCTCACATAACTCATGTAGTAATAATTCACTAGATTATAGGTAAAGTTACATTCCCGTAAATAATAGTTATGTTCATTCCATTTAATCGAACATAGCAGACATATTTTCTGGTGTGAAACGTCATTTTTTACTCCCAACACCAGTAAAAATTACAAACGTATAAAAATTACTGGTACGCCGTTAAAATTTGCATTTTAACATATGGTAAAAAAGCCAGCATTATCAGCACTTATCAATGTGCTCGACACTAAATCGGTATGTCCATTTCGCTCTTCAAAATTCCATTATCATTCCAATAATTTATGTTTAACATATAAAAAATGAATGTTTCTGCATTTTCCCAAACTTTATTGGAATTGCAGCAAAATAAACTGTAATTTGGTTAAATCGTTACTAGTAATTTTTCTCTGCGAGCGATTCGATAAAACGATGCACCAGATTTTATATATTTTTTTTTCAATTTCCTCTTAGTACCTAGGATTCTCAAGTCGTATCGGAATTCATTGAATTATACAAATAATTCATGTTAAACACGAAGTTGACAATAAATATCTCAATAACATTAAAATGTAATAATGTATGCAAGTGAAAAAGAAGAATTAAAGTCTCTCATTTATCTTGTGTAAAAAAGCTTATCCAGCAAAAGGCACAACGAATAAAAATAAGAACGAAAAACAGATAAAAGACGTTGTTGTATTCGACGCTGAAAGCACTTCTGCTCTGAAGATACACAACGAGAAATAGAGGCAAATGAACGAAGATAAATGCTTTTACTGATTACCATTATTGGATCAGCTTGACGCGATTAAAGATTTTTCTCCAAAAGACATAATCTCTCAACAGGAATGGAAATCGTCAGCCCGCCTTTCTACCCTTATTCTTTTATTACACGTGCAAAAAGGAATCGTTATTCTATATACTTATTCCCATGATAGTATAAAGGTTTTCTCGAAATATTTTCAATTAATTTTAAGTCAATGTGACTTGAGCCTGAAAGATAAATCCACTGTGAAAGTGTTTTAAATTTACGTGGAGAATTACGTCTCGCGAAACGAGAACGTTTTACGATTCGAAAGATACAGCCGTCGTAAAAATCCTATTTTTTTTATCATGGAATTCCTGTATAATAAATTAAGAATTCATTCAATTGATGTTATTTCTGTTTCTGCGTGAAATTAGAAAAGGGAACAGCACGTGGAATTTGTTTTAACTTTTTAAAGATTTTCGCCGAAATACTTGATCTTTTAACAAGAATAGAAGAATTCCTTTTTGCCTCTTTTATTCTTTCATTACCTTTACTGAAATAGAGGCTCAAATTAGCAAAACCCAGATTTGCTATCTCAACAGAGTTTTTAAAACATTTCATTTTTTTCAGTTAAGTTTTTTGAAGGTAACAAAAATGTTTTGCAAATTTTACAACGATTTTACAAATTTATATAACTTTTTTTAAGTGAGAAGAATAAAAGAATGCTAAAATAATATTGATAGGCAATTGCATTAACGACAAAAAAAGATTTCGGAAAATGAAAATGCAATGTTTATTAACAATTTATTAACAATGTTTGTTAACAAATTGAAAATTCCGGCGACATTTCTCGAGAGAAACCGCGCGTAAAAGCTACAGAAATTCAGTTTTGATTTTTAAGATTCTAAGAATTGTTGTCAAGAAGATGTCAAGAACCGAGTGCCTTCAAATGAAAAAGTTTTGTGAACAAATGTTTGATTGAGAGATATTCATGTAAAGAAAGACTACATGCTGAACATCAACATCAACATGCTGAAAAACAGGTTTTTCAGCATGTTGAGCGTATATAAGCCACGGGTAAAAAATTGAATTTTCTGTTAATTGAGAACGGCTTGGACTACCTACATGGCTAACATTTGATACGTTGCCAGTCTATCATTGTAAATTTAATTGGATTTGGTTCTCTCGTTACTCTTTTATCAGACTTCAATTTTTGTTTTTAATGCAAAACTCCTTAAGAACGCTAAATTGAGCATATTTCAAGCTATCTCACTAAATCTTTTACACAAAGAGTCGTTACGACCAAGTTTGGTTGTAAGGGTGGTTGCATTTCATTTTACTGTTTGTGACGTATTTTTCTTTATCTCGATACCGCGAGTTTAAAAGTAACAAAATAATTCAACCAAAAAAAACAAAAAAATGGAACCGGAACCAAACTTAAGCTCAAACCGAAAGGGAGAAAAAAAAAGAAAACACGAAACCGAAACTTACGTCACCTTCGGCCGTTTGCATCCGCGAGTGCAACGAGATCCCGGGGGCGCCAGTTAATTTTTATTTCGCCGGTATTAACTAACCGGACTAAAACTGGAGATCGGTGGAACCGGCCGACTTCCGCAAAGACGAAACAGACACGAAAACCTAAAACTAATCATCGGATGCAGATTATGGTAGAAGGGTCGCGATCCTCTCGCCAATAAAATAACTAACGAGAACACACACGACATCGAGAAAAATTATTCTGAACCAGAACAATTATCTTATGTTGACTTAAAAGTCACGGAATCGTATCTAAATGCATCGAAAACTGCTCAGCCGATCGAAAGATCCAGGCGAGCATAACGAGAACATATCTCTCCGCACGATCGATAAATTATCTTTTAAAAGAATAACTCACCGAAACAGCAGAAGATATTCCAAATAACTCGACGGGATCCGTATCTTACGATACCACGAAAACTACACTTGATCACTGCAGCACTTCGAGCAGTAATTAATGCATCCCACAAGGCACAGAAATCAAAGAAAGAATTCTTTCAGAATTGTCACGAGAACGACACATGATTATCCACGAGTCGAACGAGAAGCACCCGCGAAAGCGAACACTCGTGACAGGTAGGAGATACCATGAGCAAGAAAGAGACAGCGTATGTCTCCTTCACGAGCGCGAGAACAATAGGGCCGAAACCACAACACACGGGAACGCGAGAGGGGTCCGAGTGGCCTCGAGGACAGCTCTCGGTAGACTAATTTGTCTACAGGAATCATCGAAAGCAATTATTATCATTATCACCAAAATCGTGACCGATAACTACTGAGATGGATGGATGGATGGATGGATGGATGGATGGATGGATGGATGGATGGATGGATGGATGGATGGATGGATGGATGGATGGATGGATGGATGGATGGATGGATGGATGGATGGATGGATGGATGGATGGATGGATGGATGGATGGATGGATGGATGGATGGATGGATGGATGGATGGATGGATGGATGGATGGATGGATGGATGGATGGATGGATGGATGGATGGATGGATGGATGGATGGATGGATGGATGGATGGATGGATGGATGGATGGATGGATGGATGGATGGATGGATGGATGGATGGATGGATGGATGGATGGATGGATGGATGGATGGATGGATGGATGAGAGAGACAGAGAGAGAGAGAGAGAGAGAGACCTTCTCACTGTGCCACCCCGCATTTAGGGTGCAGCCTCCTTTACCCACAGACTTTTCTGCCTGTCTCTGCCTCTGACTTTGTCTCTGTCTCTGTCTCTCCCGATCTCGAACTCGTTCGTTCGTTATGAACAAGCTTTCAATTTCCTCGATCACCGCACGAGCTACGCTACGTCCAGGTGCGTTTCCGTTAAAATTCGTTACTTCCACTCGTAATACACTGGCCGATTAAAGGAGCGGTTCTACTTTCGTTTCCTTCGTGACTCGGAAATTATTCCTCTCATCACTCGTCCTGGAAAGTATGTTTTCTTCCTTTCAAATCTTTTTTCTTTCTAAATCTCGTGGCGGTGCATTACTTCTCAAAAACCATTTTCTTTCTTTCCGACGCCCCGAGCGGTTTCTTGAACCTCCTTCGAAATACTCAAGGGCTTTTCTTACGGAGGACTCTTTTTTTTTTTTATATGCCTTCAAGCTATTACACAAAGCTCACTCGACCACGTAATTGTTTCACTAGTTCTTTTTAGACTCAAGGAGCATCAGAACGGAATTATATTGCAATTTTTTTTATTACATAATAATGATGTCATGAGAGTCGTTAAGAAAAAGATTTAGTTTTAGAGTTGCTTATCGACATTCTTAATTTCTGGTATTAAAATTAAACTTACGTAAGTGAAATACTGTTTCCGTTTACATATATTGAAGCAATAAGACTTTGGGGCACTCTCATTTTTTTTTTAATTTGGTGATCTTCAGCCGTTGTATAACTTAATTTTACATATTTATTCTTATTAAGCAGAGATGCCTAATAGCTACGTCTTAGCAGAAGTAGGTTCACTCAATTTTTGCTGAGAAGTATAGTAATGACAATGAATATTACTGCGATCCAAAACTGCCAGTAAACTCATTAAGTGATTATGACGGAAAAATTATACCCGTCGGAAAATGGTCTAGAATACTCCGTAATCCTCAATCAACGAACTGCCGCAAAGTGGCGCAGCGCGCCTTCCTGGATAAACGACGGGACGCAAACCCCCAACTAAGTGACTCAATTTGTTCGACTCTCTTCTATCGCTCTTTTTTATTTTCATATGGGATATCAAGTTCCCTGCAGTACATATCTGAGAAGCCAGACGGAAGCCAAGTGGGACTAGAGGGAAGATTCTTCTCTCTCGTTATATAATTTTTCCCATCAGACTCGACCAACGATAGCGACGTCGGTGTGGCTACTTGAGCGCGCAACAAAAAACAAAAAAAAAGTCCCGATTTATTAAGACAGGCTCGTGCTGGCCTTCAAGCTCAGACTTAATTAACGATAACTTTTCGAAACGTTAAGCCACGCGGACCGGCGAATCTTTTAATTAACGCGGTGAAATACGAATTTGGACTAGATGCTTTGTATTTGTTCGTGGTAAAAGTGGTATATATAGCATAGAACATTTTCAAACGCACATATTTCACACATTTGTTTGACAAAGACAAACAAACAAAATTGCCTGGTCGAACAAATGTCTGCTTTTTGGATAATTAATTTTGTTCTGAAATACATTTTGCAACCGTGTATCTCAAGGTAAATGCTTTGGATGTTTATAATATTCTTTTCAAATATAAATTTTGACTTATATTTTTCCGCAGTGCAACGGAGAATTGTTATATTTACTGAGTTATTTAAGAGACTTCACATGCATTTATCGTATCTGATGTTTTTCTAAGGTGCTGGTTATAGTATCTTAAAGAAAGTCTTTCTTTCAAATAGAATACTGATTGCAGACTACAATTAGAAATCAGGGTTTTTAATCTAATGTTAAGTAAATAATAAACAAAACGATTCAAAGTTGGATATTTCGTTTTAGCGATATATTTCTCAAATGCATGTTATTAATTGACAAAATTTAAACCACGTGTACGTATGTCGGGGTAAAAAGAAAATAAGATGGATTTGGATCTCTGTAGCATCGTAAATTTGCAGTTCGTTAAGTGTTACTAAGAGCGCGCGCGAATTTTGGTGGGAAAAATAAAATATATTTAGGATTTTGCCGAAACTTTGCAATACTTAAAGTGTCAAATTCCAAGTTTCTCGAGGTGTTGCAAATTATATAAAACTAGGGGAGCTACGCCCCCTGCGAGCTTAGCACGCCACTATCCCCTGTCAAAATAATGGAAAACTTTCCTTTTAGACTTTTGTAAATTTTGTAAATTGGATCTATTCTTTAGAGGGGTTCTTATGAAGCCTGGAATCCCCTTGAGACCCTTTCTCATAATATATACCTTCTCTAGGCCAGGATTTTTCTAAATTCTCCCTATGTGCCCTCCCTTCAGGCCGTGATAATTCTAAGTCCCACAATATCCCCCTCCTCCAAGTCAGATTTTTTGTAAGTCCCCCCTACACACCAGGATTTCTCTAAGTACCCCTCCGGGCTAGGATTTATCTAAGTCCTCCTGTGAGCCCATCCCGAGGCTTCGATTTTTTTTAATCCAATGATTTTCCTAAATCCTTCCTATGAGCCCCCCTTCAGGCCAGGATTTTTCTCAGTTCCTGCTATGAGCCCCTATCTAGGCCTGGAATAATCTAAGTCCGACAATATTCCTGTCCTCCAGACCAGAATTTTTCAAAGAAACGACCCTCCTAAACGTCAGCCTAGACAGAATACTCTATTATAGTATAGAATAGTATAGTATAGACTAGAAGGGCTTCGTACCCTGCGCGCTACATGCGCCAAACCCCCGTGCTACGGTAATTAAACATTTCTTTTCGGAGTTTTGTAAATGTTCTAAACTTTTTCGATTTTGTTGGAGGGGGTCTCACGGGGGACATTGAAAAATCAGGCCCTTGACGGAGGGCCTGTAGGGTACTTAGAGAAACCAGGCCCTGGAAGAGGACATTGTGGGGACTTGGAAACATCAGGTGTGTAATTTGACCCCGGCTAGCTCGATTGTCCTATACAGCGGTGGCGATCCTACACTGGGGATTGTCTACAACACATAACTTGATCATGATGCGCACACGAAGAAGAAAACAGATAGTTAATTTATAATAAATATTTAAATTACATTGACCCAAAATAAAGTAGTTTAATTATTATAAATCGTAGTTGTTGTTGGCCGAAGTATGGAGAATGTATCAGTGGATGATCGGCTGTTGGCGGCCAGGAGGGGGAAATAAATGTCTCCCTCAATTTTTTTATACGTTTCGACCTTGGTCTAGGTCCTTTTCAATAATTTTATTTTATTTTGTGTTGTGCATGTTAATATCGTGTTTGTTTGTGAGAAGTGATGTTGAATAGTTTAATTATTCTCTTATTTTTATTAAACTATGATTAGGTCACCGGGCTCTCTCGCCCATGTGCTTATGATTTGTAGTTTATCTCTTTTTTGTCTTTTCTTTTAATTATTGGCACACTACATTTTTCCGCTGTGGGGCTAGAGATCCCGGTAAGCAGATAAAAAGTAGTTTAACTTTTCTTTTTAACCTCACTTCCAGACGAATCACAATTTAAAATATGTTAAAATATTAAATCATACATAGCACCCATTATTATTTCTTTTTTCACTTGTCATTCCAACTGAATCAATGCTCAGAATCTAGATGAATTTTATAACTATAATTGCCATGTTGAAGGGTGTAAAAACGTAGTTAAAAAAGAGGAGTCGAAACAAAAGAGAGGTGCGCTCGTTTCTTCGATACTCAGGATATTCAATGGGAGTGAGAGAGCGAGGTAAGGGCCCCCTACCCACACATACAGTTTATCCTCCTTCTGTCTCGGTTCACAGAGAGAGTTACAGACTGGAATGAGGGGAATTGGAGAGACGAAAGAAAATTCCTGAGCGAATCGACGAATGTGATTCACTATTGAAAAGTGATACTCTTCGTCGTTCCCGGTGGCCCAAGCTGTGTGAGATCCGGTTCGCAGCCAGAACAGAGATAGCTGTCGCAGTAAAATCCCCAAGCGATCTAAATATTCAGATCCTTCTATACCGCTGGCATGCGACGGTATAACGATTGTGCGCACAGAGCACAGTGAGCGAACCCTCTTTATTCTCTCGTTCAAACCATTCGGCTCGTCTCTTTCTTTTTCGGTCCTCGTCTTGCATTCTTAACGGCGTCCTGGTGGAAAAGCGCGAGCGTCAAATCGACGAACCCCGAAGCGTTTCAGCCCTCTCGCTTACCGGTAAATTTGAGCCTCTATTCCTCTGTCCTTCATGCCGTCCCCCTCCCCCGACTCCCACCCCAGTATATCTCTTCAATCGTAAAACGTTCTCGGTTAGCGAGACAATTCGCCGAGCGAATTTAAAACACTTCAGCAGTGGATTTGCCTCTCTGGCTTAATCACATCGATTTTTGAATGAATTTAAATTATTTCAAGATAAACCTTTTTTACTATGATGGGAATAAGTGTTTATAACGTACATTGCTCATGTTCAGAAGAGAACGGGGCTAATTCAGTCACTTTCGCATGTAAATTTTTTAAAAAGTTGCAAAGTAAAATTTTGCATATGTAGCTTCGTCATTATTTTTTACCTTATATTGAGTCCCCTCTATGAGGAAGTACGTTGATCAATGTTCGGTTCCTTATAGAGAAAGCTTTGTATGAGGTAAAAAGTAGTGAGGTATATGTACTTTCAGTTTTGAGTTCCATTATCGTACCGGGTGATTAAATGTTTTTCTATTCACGACACTTACATTTATACAATGTAACGTATTTGCGTTGTTCAGTACTTTGTAATGAGATATGATGAGGCAATTACTCTTGACTTGCTAATTTCAGATTGATAAATAGAACCGTTCTCGAGTTATAACATGTGACGTGTTTTTTTTTTAAATCATCGTCACGAAAATATGACACGAACGAAATTGCGTGATTTACGTCCGATTTTCGTCGTTATAGATCCCGCTTTATCGCACCTCGACTATTTCATGTTACCGTTCGGCTCCCGCACGCTCTCGATCGAGATTTTATTTTGTTTTCGCTTTGCACGAGTTCCAGTATTTTTTGTTATTGTTTATCTTACGATTAAGTTCCGTTTTGATCGAAGTTCTCGAATGTATTCGGTGGTGAGTAGCTCGAAGTAATGAGCAGCGTGAATGAAGGAGTGGCCCGACGAGGGTTATTGCGAATACGCAAAAGTCCAGTGCAATTCCGGCACCCCAATGAATAGTGCAATGCGCTGGAGAACAGGCGGAGTTGTAGTTCAGTTCCGGGCAAGGTTGAAACCCCTTGCGCTGTGTGTTTTATGTTTTTAATGAAAAGAAGAGCCTTGTTTTCGCGCATTCACTGGGGGAAGCGATCGTGAAGATCCATATTTTCTCCCTCTCCCTCTCCCTCTCCCTCTCCCTCTCCCTCTCCCTCTCCCTCTCCCTCTCCCTCTCCCTCTCCCTCTCCCTCTCCCTCTCCCTCTCCCTCTCCCTCTCCCTCTCCCTCTCCCTCTCCCTCTCCCTCTCCCTCTCCCTCTCCCTCTCCCTCTCCCTCTCCCTCTCCCTCTCCCTCTCCCTCTCCCTCTCCCTCTCCCTCTCCCTCTCCCTCTCCCTCTCCCTCTCCCTCTCCCTCTCCCTCTCCCTCTCCCTCTCCCTCTCCCTCTCCCTCTCCCTCTCCCTCTCCCTCTCCCTCTCCCTCTCCCTCTCCCTCTCCCTCTCCCTCTCCCTCTCCCTCTCCCTCTCCCTCTCCCTCTCCCTCTCCCTCTCCCTCTCCCTCTCCCTCTCCCTCTCCCTCTCCCTCTCCCTCTCCCTCTCCCTCTCCCTCTCCCTCTCCCTCTCCCTCTCCCTCTCCCTCTCCCTCTCCCTCTCCCTCTCCCTCTCCCTCTCCCTCTCCCTCTCCCTCTCCCTCTCCCTCTCCCTCTCCCTCTCCCTCTCCCTCTCCCTCTCCCTCTCCCTCTCCCTCTCCCTCTCCCTCTCCCTCTCCCTCTCCCTCTCCCTCTCCCTCTCCCTCTCCCTCTCCCTCTCCCTCTCCCTCTCCCTCTCCCTCTCCCTCTCCCTCTCCCTCTCCCTCTCCCTCTCCCCCTCTCCCCCTCTCCCCCTCCCTCTCTCCCTCTCTCCCTCTCTCCCCCTCTCTATCTCTCTATAACGCGATACGAGGATTTAAGGACACTTTTATTTTTTTTCCTCTGTACCGCCTCTCATGCATGTATCTGTTCCCTCGGAATTTGCATACCGACACACTTTTTTCCGATGATACTTTCCGGTTATAAAATAAATTACTTTTTTTAAGTTCCGCCCTTTTTTTATTACACCATGATTCTCATGGTGATGATCTCATGTACATGGTGTATCTCACACCATGATCTCATGCATGAAACTCTCTGTGGAATTTTATACGCTCGTTGCATTATTATTTTCACGAAGGGAGATCAGTACTGGAATGGAAAAAAATTATGTCAGCATTGGGGGAAGCATTTTTATTGAGACAAATGACGGATTAGAATAAAATAAACCGTTGTGCCCTCCATATTGTTTCCCATTTGGTAAATTTAAATCGTTGCTGCTAAATAAAACTATAGCTGATGTTTAATGAAGTTTGAGTTATAATGGAATTGAAACATTTAAAGACCTCTAAAATTTCAGTTTTGTAAGCTGTAATGGCAGTCATTAATTAAATGTTTCGGTTTCTTTGGAGCAAAATAACAAATTACAAACACAGCGACCGTTTCTTGTACCAAATTCATCTTTCATAAAAAATAATCGTGGATTCACGTGGATAATTCCAGCCAGCTAATTTCAGAATTTACAGGAGTTGAAGTTTTTGCAGACATTTTTTTATTCATTGAAATTGCAATAACATTAGAACCACTCTATCTGTAATCGATTCACGCCAAATTTGGCACCGAATATGGTTTAATGTTAGTCCATTTGTGTACGAAATTTCAGTCTGATTTACGATAGTTATCACGACTTTTTCAAAATTTTCAGAATGCTGTAAGATTTGAATCTCTCAATCGATTCACGCCAAGTACAATCCCGAACGTTACTGTATAATAGCCCACTTGCGTACCAAATTTGAAGAAGATACGTGAAACATTACGCTAGTTATCGTGCTAACGAGAAAACCTGTACATATACAGAGAGACAGATATACATACGCATACTGACATTTTTTGTAAACCACTTTTCTCGGCGTTTTGGACTCAGTGTCCACACATGAGAATCTCGAAAAAAGAATTGCACGAAAACAAAGCTTCTTCTATAAGGAAGCCAAATTCACGATCACAAGAAAATATTCTAATGCATGTAAGCTTTCTGTTCAAGTCGTAATTTAAAAGTTGCCAAAAAAGTGCCGCCGGCGTAAAAAGCAAGAATAGCAGTTGAAAAGAAAAATTTCAATGCATTTTAATTTTTACGGTACGTTGAAAACCCGCATCGTTTCTTGATTAAATCGTAATATTATAGAAACGCGTTTATTGTACATCTACATTGTGTTCAGTTCAAGGTATAATAAATTATCTTCATTTATATTCAAGCATGCTGATTACCACAATTCGATCGAAAGGCAATTGAAATCATTATTCCGTCAAAATAATAGCGAATACATTTGTCACAATTTTGTAATAGGATTTAGTAGTACTGGTTCTGAAACATATATAACTACACCGCAATATCCTCACTTATATGAAATACATAATTATAAATAAAGTACAATAGTTCTCTTATCGTAACCGTTATTTCATCAGTTCTGTATTCCATTCATGCGTATCGCTTTATATGAATTTTATTGTATTTGCATGTGGGCACCAGGAACATGGTAGACAATCTGTGCCATACATTCAGTCGACCTTATTAACAGAGACTGTTCCTACAGAAAATCACCAGCTTCCGGATAAATGACCTTTCGCTTCATGATTCGTTGCGTCAACAAGCAACGAGCTACGCGGTCAGTCATCTGAAAAATAGCAGCATAAAATGCTACTGAACTCGAGTGACCAGTGCGGCATGCACATATTAAGCCTGGTAAAAAAATATATTTTTGCTTCCTCATAGAGGAAAGTATGTTTTCGTTTAAAATTTTATTTTTCGAGATTTGAATGTCAACGTACTTCAAATAGTCTAAAACGTCGAGAAATTTTTAGCTGGCGTCCGGATGTGTGTGTGTGTATGACGAAAAGGACGTTAAAAGGATAAGTGTCGCAATTTTGGGCGATCGAGCTGAAATTTTGAACGCGAGTCGAGTTATCACCAAGGGTCATTGGTATTGAATTTACCTCGAATTAGTTGACGGATTCAAAAGTTAGGAATATTAACTTTTTTTGATTAAAAAAAAATACTATAACTAGATAATGGTTCAAGTAACTGATCTAAAAATGTTCACAAAGCTTAAATAGAGTGTGTTAATGTTTTATACTAAATTTAGGCGAAATCGATAAAGTGGTTAAGATTTTATGGAAATTAGCATTTTCGTCGTTTTTTTTTAAAGTGCTATAGCTCGAGAACGGTCCAAGCAATAGAACTACAATGCTGCATAAAACTTGAATAACATTAGCTGTTGTTTTTTGTGTTGTTGCACCCGTAACTCCCAAAGATATTGAGATAACACATTGAAAAATCTGCTTATTCAAATAAAAAATTTGCGAAACAGAACTTTACATATTGGTTCCTCATTAATTTCCATTTCTAACACACTTTCTTCCATGAGGAAGCGAAAAATAATAAATAAGCTTTCTCCTAGAGGTGGCTTTGTGAAAAATGAAAATTAATGAGGAAGCAATGTGGAAAGTTCCACTTTGCAAGTCTTTTTTATCTCGTCTCTCACAACTCGAAACATTACTATTGGATCTAATAATGACTCTGTCAAAATTTGGGTTCCGTCAGATAATTTTTAGTGGTCGCTCATCGAGTCTCAATATTTGCTATAAAAAATAAACTTTTACTGTTCAAAGCGGATTTAAAAAATGCTAAGTCATCGAGGGCGGTGTACATCGCTGTGCGGCTTTATTATATGTTAATTTTATATTTCAGATGCTGAATTAATTTCTTTTCTTCACATAAAAGGTTTTTGACTTGTGTGAAAGTAAAAAAATAATAGAATTATCTTTTTATAGTAAATGTCTGAGAAAATAGTAAGTTTAGCAAAAAAAATTAATAAGAATTTTTTTAGCCCATCAATTTTTTTACACCGAGAGAAATTGAGATAGTCTTGGTAACTATTCAGTGATAATAATATTTTATTAGATCAGCTAACTATTTTTATAGTTACATTAACTTACCTCACTATTAACGTAACTACCTTTGAATGGTAACAGTAATCAGTTTATGGCAAACGTTTTTTAAAACTTGTTTCAACTGATATAATTTTTTTCCAATAACCATCACCCCATGACTTCAGTAACTACTAATTCTAGTACGTTTTACTCTATAAATGTAGTAGCCTGTGCCATTTTTCGAAAGTTATATACTACATAGTTAATTATACTACCATGCTAGTCACACCAACAAGCTTTACAGGTTCCGATAAAAATAATTAAATAGTTCCTCGCACGGAATTTCATAATTATGCTCACTGCTTTATATGAACCATTAATTCATTCATCACCTGTTATTACATAAATGTAGTTACATGTCCGGTTTTGTAAAGTTATACAATATATAGTTGAAGATAATATCGTGCTAGTTACATGAATGAGGTCGATAGGTTCCGACAACTAAGTTTACATAATTTGCCAAACATCATGTCCTGTAGTTACTATAACTATTGACTCATAGTTAAATACGGTTGTAACTAACCATTTCTGCTAGTTTAATTCATTATTCGCACTCAGTTTTATCAACTGTTAGTTTACTAGAATGTATCCATACATTTACAGCGACAAAAATGTCCGCATTGGACACATTCGACACATTGGACGGGCAGGTCCGCGGTGTGTTGTCGGACTCGCAACAGGTTTCCAGTTTTATATGCACACAGGTCACGGGTCGTCTCCGAGAAACGCACCGGCCGTTAGCCATCTAGCGGGAATGCTTATAAGTTGCACTCAGGCAAGACTGTGGTGGGCCTGGCAACTATGAAGTGTTTACTACTTTTTATTAGTTCGTGCTTCTATTTCTGTTACGTCAACAAGTAAGCTCCGTTAGATGGCCAGCAGACAGAGCTTTTCTCGTACGCGACTCGTCACCTGAGTATACCAATTTGAGAATCCGTGGCGGGTCCATCTATACTACGAGGGACTGCCCCTCGAAGGTGTCTTAACCCATCGTAGTTACCACTAGCTCCTTCCACTCTTAGTGGTAGTGGCTTATGGTTGTGACAATCATTTCGGGATAAGTTTCCGAAAAGAGCTAATACAGTGTTGCTCTTAAATCGGAAATTAATATTATTGGTCACTACAATAAGAGAAATAGCCTTCAATTGTTGACAATTTTGTGGTGTTTATAACCAAATTCTACTAGTGCGATAATAATTTAAAGAAGTTGTACGCATAATTGTGAAATAATTGAGAAAACTACAGAACTAAAGTACAAACAAAATAAACACCTTAATTAATAAGAACATTATTAGTAACTACAACGACAATATTAAGATTTATATCAGCAAGTCTTGTAGTCGTTTTAATCAATTTTCGTACACGGAGAGAAGGTCCTCTTTTAAAAAGTTGGTGGCAATCATCTATGTTCATGTGAAGCCGTTTTATTCGTGCTATGATTGGTCGTGGTCAGATACCAGGACCGTGACCAAGTTCATACATTGAATCTTTTTGTTTTTGTCAAATGTCAAAACTGACAGAAGGTGTGACCCGGGCGCTGCAGTGCCCATAGAAAAATGGTGACGCCCGGCAGAGCGTCCGGTCTGCCTAGTCTAGTAAAAACTGCGATATATCCGCTAAAAACTACCAGAAAATTCTAGTACCGGTGATGACCATGCCACTCTAGCGAACTTTATCGTAAAATTCGATAAGTTCTATTAGCCCTACTAGTATTTTATGCTTATGATAATTTTAGCTAGATGGTAAAACAGTTTTTGCTACAAGGTAAAACGTTTTTTGCTGGGAGATTGGTAATTTTTACCAGAAATCGCAGTAATATCGGTGTCGCTTTCGTGCATCGACTCGAAAACTTTCTATGTCGATATTAGGATGTTTGACCAATATATTATTGGAATGAAAATATGACTAATTATTATGAATCAGAATAATAGCTATAATAAGAATTGTCGAAGTTGAACAAGTCCTAACCTCCTAACCTTTCGCGCGTAGACAAAACGACGCAATACAGTCATACGTGACTTGGAGGTTATACCGATATATTATGCGGGTCAATCAGTGTTTTATGTTTTTTTAAAGATTAATTTCGCAAATGTTTATTTGTACATCTCTTGTTTGTTACAGGAAAAAGGCCGTGAGATGTCTGATGTTTTTAAATAAATCTATACTGTCACTGATATGGCATTTAAAACCGCTGTAATAAAAATTAAACTTCACTCATCCAGATATTTCGCCCGAATTAGTTTCTGGACGTTTTACACCGTTTTAAGTGTTATGGCACGAATATCTCGAGAGAACATTTTTTTACGAAAACAAAGCTTCCTGTATAAGGAAGCAAAATTACCATTATGGTCGAGTAAAAATTTCTATAGCGTCTGTGAATTTTTCGCATATCGCCGTTGGTGACGCTGGTGTACCATGTCACTTTGGAAATTTCTACCATATGACTAAGTACTTTTTGCTAGATCCTTCTCTCCGTGTACTTTCCATAACGTAAAAGCCAAGATTGTCCAAAGCTGATGCGAAATTGTCACCATAACTATAAAACTTTCTTACTTCAAATATACAAATGGGATTAGTTAAAAATAGTTCTCGTAACAATAATTTTGATTACGATAACTACATTATACAGTTATACCGAATATATATTTTTGTACAGACAACTAGAAAGAAATAACTAAGGTGCTATTTAACTACAAATTTATAGTTGCCAGTACCATTTTTTTCTCTCTGTGTAGAAAAAAACTTTTATGACAAATTACTTTAAGCCTCTTCTTTTCAAAGATATTTGCAAAATAATCGTTATATGCGTTTTGCACTGATCTCCTTTTATATTAATTTACTACTGCATGAATAATTTCCGGACAGCCGTCGATTTATGCATCACTTCACGTTGTGCCAAATCACATAAACTGTCCAAATTATTCTTAAAACTTTCTTCTTTTTGTCGTTGTGGCAATGAATTTCTTCTACGAGTACTTTTTTTAGATTTTGCCAAATCGAATGAAGTTTATTGAAATTTTTAAATGGAATATTGGATACTTTTGCAACTGGCATTCCGGCTAGACTCAATTTTTTTTTGGATTGCTTCTACAGTTTCACTTGCACCGTTTTCAATTGCGAGGCGAACTACATTACACGTTTGCGAAAAAATAATTGTAAGACTTGCCGATTTGTTAGTAATTTTCGTCCTTCAATTGCGACACTAACGGGTCCAATTAAATGAATTATTTTTCATTTTTATCATGTCTGACATAATCAACATAATTGAAAATACCTTCGACACGATTTAGTCCTGACTTCGTATTTTTTTACGAGACAAAGGAATTAAATAAGTGGAATTAAAGGAATTAAAGGAGTGAAATTTTCTATAATAAAGCAGAAAATGTTTATAAAAACGTAATTCAAACAATTTTGCACACCTAAAAAATAGTTATATACACTGTAACAAATGAGAAGGTATAACTGGCAGAGTGTGCGGGGTAAAAAATTACGGTGTTAATAACAACACCGTTATGGAGTAAAATGTACACGGTGTAAAGTGTAGAATTAAAATCTGGTGTTACTTTTTTACAGGTTACACTATATGGATTTGTAGTTATAATGAACACCGTACTGGGCGTAGCATTGTCAAGATTCGGTGTTAAATTAAATACTTTAGTGGAACACTGCTATCGGTGTACATATAGGTCCATCATTTCGGTGTTAATGTTTTTGTTTAGCACTTATTTATCCATGATTCTATCAAAATAACGTGAGACCTGATTTCGATGCACTGACCGGCGTATGCTTTTGTTGGCGTAAACTATTCACGGTGGAATCGCGTTAAGTTTTTTTTAAATTCTTGGTATCGAAACGCTATCGTATCTCTTGAACTATTTCCTAACCTCCACATGTCTCAGCGCGAAGAAATACTAAGCCGTGTCAATGGCCGGTGTTTAATACCCGGTGTCAATTTACATTGTAACCTCAAAACTTCCAACATATTTCCCTCGAAAACAGGTAAACTAAATTCAATGAAATTATTCGATATTATTTGTGCCGTAATTCGGCATTGTACACAAACTAAATTCATTCATTTTGCTTCCTCATAGAGGAAGCTTTGTTTTCGTGAAATTTTTTTTTTTTCGAGATTTTCATTTCAGCATACTCAGAATGGTCCAACTCGTCGAGAAAAGTGATTTGTACAAAATGTCTGTATGTGTGTTTGTATGTGCAAATTGCTTTGTTAGCACGATAACTGTCGTAATTTTCGATGTATCTGCTTCAAATTTGGCATGCAAGTGGGCTATCATACAACAACGTTTGGGATTGTAGTTGACGCGAATCGGTTGAAAATTTCAAATTTTACAGCATTTTGAAAATTTTGAAAAAATTGTTTTGAGGCTATAACTTCAGCAAATTAAGAGATATCGGACTGAAATTTTGAACACAAACGAACTTACAGTGAACCATGATAGGTGCCAAGTTTGGTGAGAATCGATAGAGTGGTTCAAATTTTATTGCAATTTTAATTTTTTTTTTAAACCGGCTGCAATTTACCACGTGATTCCACAATTATTGAGTATCGAAGATGAATTTATTTTAAGGAACGGTAGCTATGTTGATAAATTTCGATTTGTTAAAAAAAAAAGCAAAACATTGCTGTCGCGAAAAAAAAAAATTCGACTTTTTTAGGCAGATTTCAATCAAATTTGGCATACATGTGGATTGCCCTAGAATTAGGTCTGGGTATAAATTTTACGCAAATCGGTCGAACGGTTCAAATTTTATACCGTTTTTTAACTTTTGAAAAATGTCGTTTGAGCATTCATTCGCGCAAATTGCGAGATATCAGGCCTAAATTTGTTTTACTTCCAGACTATAATAAAACAAGGTTTTAATTCAAATTTGGAATAAATCGGTCGAGTTGTTCGAATTTTATAATATTTTTAATTTTTTGAAAAATCTCGTTTGCGCACTAGCTTGCACAAATTAAAAGATACCAGCTTCAAATTTATTTCACGTATTGAGCTATGAAGCAAGGTTTGAGTACAAATTTGTAGATAATCGGTTGAGAGGTTTAAATTTCATGACGATTTTAAAATTTCAAAAAGCTTGTGAATGCGATTTTTATAGTAGACAAATTTTTTCATGCACAAACAAGTCTGCAAAGTAGAACCTTGCAAATTGCTTTTTTACATTTTTTAAAAATGTAAAATAATGAGGAGTTCTTTGTGGACTTTCAACACTAAGAAAAGTGTTACTATAGACACCGAAATTAACTGGTCGAAAGTTCACACCACCATTTTTTAACACATTGGATTTCTAACATAATTCATTTTCATTCACCACTCACCAGGGATATAGGTCGATTGGAATCAAATGGACTTGCTTATTTCACATAAAGAAACTCGTCTTTTTGTTGCGCAGTAGAGACTCTATTTTGAGATTCAACATTTCGTTCCGTAATCAGCGACCTTAATTATGTTTCTAATATCCGAATCCTGATTCTCATCCAAATCAATTAATTTTTTGCATTTTAGTCCGCCATATTGGATGGGTCATTTTGATTATCTAAATTTTGTATTCAGATTCGTAATTAGTGACCACAAAAACTTTCGGGGACTGGGTTTTATCCAAATCCGTCTAATAGCCTTGGGACTTGTATGTTCGATCGATAGCAGTTATAGTAAAAAAGTATCTGAAATTTCTGTAGTCGGCTTAGTCTAGTGGTTAGCATGCGCGTAGTTAGCTTGTTAGGTAGAGCTAGGTAGGTTGATAGGTCTTAGGTTCGAATCCCGTAGACATCACTTCTCGGATGACATTATGAAATACTCGTATTTGTGGGCAATCTATTTTTTTTTCTTTTTCTATATTAATAAAATCATATTCATAACATTATTTATTGGCAACCCTCTTTAAAACATGCTTTCTGAAAGTCAAATTTAATTTACATATACCACTAATTCCGCGAACTAGATCTTTACTCTGGGTGGTGTCAAAATAATTGGTGTTAGTTTTATGGTGTTAAGTAGAAATTAACACCGCCACTTTGACACAGCCCCTTTACACCTTAGCAGAGTACATGGTTTACATGAAATTGATGAACTTATGTAGATACCATGTTGGTGTTAAAACGGTGTTAAAATTAACACCGATTTTTTACAGTGTAGAGAAAAGACAAAGTAATTCGACATTTGAAATTAAGTTTGATATATAATGAAGCCTGACAGCGATTTACATCACCCTCAATTGCTTAGAATTCTTAACAAGTTTTAGGTATAAGGTGAATACAAATTTCAGTGCGATTGTTAAAACTGTTCTTGAGATATGTAGGTTTGAATTTTGAATACCTGCCACATACACATAGGATCCATTCAGACATTTTTTTCTACACCTTGACATTTTGGACCACTCTGGCATGAATTAACATCTCAAAAAAAAGGGTTGTTCACGACAACAAAGTTTTCTCTATGAGGAAGCAAAAGGATGCAAAGGAGAACTTTGCACGTTGCCACCACGTTATTTTTTAATTTTTACAAAGCCACCGCTATGAGGAAGTATATTCATCAATTTTAGATTCCGCAGAGGAAGCTTTGTGCAATATGAAAAGTTATGAGAAATCTGCGTTGCAACTTTCGTTTTAAATTTCAGGAGCCGTTTCTTCTGTACTTCTGAAAAGCTTTATTTTAACAGAAATCTGATCGGATCACATATATTTTAAGGGAAATTGCTATACATAAGAAGTTTCCACTGTTCTATTCACATACCATATTGTATGACATGACTGGAGTCATCGACACAATATCGACATCGGTCAAGGACGTGCCTTCTTTCGTCAAAGTGAAGTCTCTCAGGCGGTGCCAAATGAAAAAAAATATCGATTTAAGATAGACCACCCTAGTATTCTGACATAATTTTTTTCGGGTTTTATAGAGTTTTGAAGGTTTCGTATTTTTTTTTTGTACATGCTATAATTCGATAATGGTACAAGCCACTGATCAAAATGTTTGCATCAAACTTGTATTCAGTGTAAAAAAATGTATAAATTATGTGTTGAATGACGACCCACCGGAGTTCTAGGATTCCTAGAGTCGAGGACACTGAAGCCTCCGTACACTGTGTGACAACCACCTGGCAGCTTGATAGCCAAACGAGAAATTCCGCGGCCTCGTATGTATAACCATAACGTGCACGTCGTTATATAGCCGTTCGGGATTCTCTATTCCGGAAGTAGGCATCACAGAGGCATCACAGATTACACGTACCTCTAGTATACCCGCGTTTGCGGATCCACACTCGCAACCCGCATTCACAGTTATAGTATAGCAATAATAGTTACGATAACCATTATTTTGTCGAGTGGTTGGTATAGACGTTGGAGTAGCGCGCCGCTGGTATTGCGATTGAATATCTCTCAGCGGGTGCACGGATTGTCGTCAGCCTGGCAGAGAGTAAATAGGTATAGGGGCGCGAGGAACCAGAGAAAGAGAACAGCGAAGGAGAAGCAAGTGGCAAAGGGATTCATGAAATCGTTTCAACCATGAATCCCAATTCCACGAAGATACTTCGAACAATTCGATGGGTATCTCCAGTACTTTGCGAACCATTCGGACTATATGCTCATTTCCATCGTTGTTGTCACGAGATCGAGAGAAAAATAACTCTGAAGAGACAAAAAATAGCCCAATGCATCGAGGACTCTCCAATAGTGCGATGTCGTATAGTGAAGCCTGGCGCTAGTTTTGGCTTTTGGCTTGGCTCAGCGCTCTTTGAATTTGTATTTTATTAAATCAATTATTCTGAGTAGTATCGGTTCTTGATACGGAACTTAACGGAACGATATGGAAACCGTCCATTTTTAAACAGACTTTTTTAAACAGACTTTACTCGCTATTGATACAACCAAGCCCGGTCTTCCCGACCAGTAGCTCTTCTCACTGCTCTACCATCGTTCTAGTTTCTAACCGTACAGAGTTACTGGTCGCTTTTTGAGGTATGTTTCATTATCATATTAGACAAAAGTGTACTTTAAAATGGATGTATCGGTTTTTGGATATTGCGTGTCTAAAGACTAAATGTTCTTAAGTGCCAATAAGTGGAGTTTAGAGGCAAAAAAGCGTACATGTGCCCTGTTGGAATTGGTACAAAAAATGAAAACGCGAAAAACCGTAAATGGCGCGTTTATACACATATCGCGTCACTAAAGGTTATAGGGCTTAAGCGCCTAGTTATGAACTTTAGAAATTAAAAAACCCAAAACGTTGAAAATTAGAAATTTTACTAACATGCGTTCGAAATTTGGGAATTGCAGTAAAATTTGTTCAACGTTTCGATTATTTAAGTAAATTACTTACTGATTAATATTAATTTTAATATGGCATATTATTATGCATGAGTTTACTAATTGATTTAAGAAATATTGAAATTATAATTGAAAAACATTAACTTTACAGTTTAATTCTTAATTAATCAATTCTAATTGTGTTTTTTCAAAGATAATTAAATTAGGTTTTGAAAATATTTGACAAAGAATAATTTCAATTAAAAAATTTAGAACCAAAGTAGCGTAGTCTATACGGTTGAAATTACACGTTGCATTGAATCCTTTTTAAAAATATTAATTGATTTTTCGGCTCGGATTTGCAATCAACGCGTTCACAAATCCTCCATGTCAAGAAAATTGTAGATACGGTAAAAAATCTATGCTTCATAAAGTTGATTAAAATATGCAAATGCATTTATTTTAGACTTTCTATTTAAAGTTGTTGTAATGCCAATGATGCTGATCGTTCGTCGGCATTGGAACACAGATCTTTGACCGTCGTCGATTAATCCTATACCCTATTTTAAATTGTATTACCTTACGTAACATTACTTAGAATTGTAGAATAGTTAATCTCGAGCTTAGTCTTTAGATGAACAAAGATGAATGCAATTGAATACAACAATAAATAATACGGCAACAATAAACCTTCTCAGAATCATAATCGATGTTGAAATTTAAAAAATCGTGAAATCAATTTCGTTATTTTTAGAGCTACACTGTTGCACATTACGTCCCTCATTATTTTTGCACACAGTTTAGAGACGTATACCGAGTGCAAAAACAATGAGGGACGTAATGAGCAACAGTGTAGCTCTAAAAATAATGAAATTGATTTCACGATTTTTTAAATTTCAACATCGATGCGGCGGTATTAAATATACTCCTACGACATTCCGGTTTCACACAATTTCATGATTCATTAAGATGAATAAATAACCCGATGAACGTTTCGAAATGAAAAAAAAATGGTACATGTCACTTAGCCACAGGATACGTAACTTTTAGAATTTCAGTAGCTTATGGCGGTAACTTTACTAAAGGGTGTAGATTAGTCATACAAATGTGGTCCCCTAGGAAATATCACCAATTTCTAAAGAGAATTGACTTTATACTCGCTCCTGATACCACCGACCCCGGTCTCGCCCCGCCTCTAGCTTTTCTCTCTGCTTTTCTTTCGGCCTAGTGCCAAATATCGTTGAGAAAAATACACGAAACAGTTCTCAGCATTTTCTGTGGAAATTCGGTGCAGAGAGAAGCAAAGCGCGTCTGCAGGAAAACGAATACGAACAGCTCTGAGAGAAAGAGAGAAACTGACTTCTTATTCTTTGTTGTTTTATTCTCTTTGTTTCTCTCCCGCCACGGCACCCCGGACGCTGGAAGCGTCTTTTTATTTTTCAAGAAGAAATCCACCGATAAGAGAAACAACGGCATTTCAGCCGCCTGGGTGGTCTTGTGAAACCACCCAACGTCTGTCTCTCTCTCTCTCTCTCTGTTTTACTCTCGTGCAGCACCAGTTCTCGAGCTGCCGAACCTGAGCCAGTAAAACTTCTTACCCCATACAGTACCGAGTAAAAAGGCCGAGGAGCCGGAGGTATGAGGTAGGCGCCATGAGCGAGCGGAACACCGCGCTAAACTCCCAAACTTTCTTACTGAATTTGCTGTACAGTATTATCCGGGTGCGCGCAGTTGGACTTGCCATTGTTACTGCTATATACGCTGTGCCCCGGTGCCTCTGGTAGTATTACAATTTATTATCGGCTCGAAAACTGACTCGAGAAACTAAGTGCGAACTTTATTCGGTCGCGATGATAATTATATAACTCCAGACTGTATTTATCGTAGGATAACAGAATAGGTACAGTGAATTTAATGTACTGGTACAATAAGAATTATTACATAAGTTCAAGAAATTAATTAATTTAGAAAAAAAGTCTACTTACGCGACTTAAAAATAGATTGAAAAAGCAGCTTATGTAATTTAATGTAGCGGTCGTGAATCTTTTAGTTGTAAACTAAATTTTAAATATTTTCTCACGTTTACATGTTAGTAATAAATGTGCGAATGCTAAATATTTTTACTTATATTGATGTTTTTTTAGATATATGTAATAAAATCTGCTTTTGCCTAAATCCCAGAAGAAAGGATAAAGATTGTTAGAATCTTTAGGGATATTTTTTCTACGTTTGCCTCCCTTTACCGATTGTAACCGGGAAATTGATAAAATGAATGAAAAATTAACAAAATGGCGTCCAAAAATAAAAGAGAATGAAACGATTCCTTTTATTTATTATAAAATTGCAGTAATTTTTGTTTGAATTTTTTTCCAGGTATAATTAATGCGGACTAGTGTTGTGGACGACTCCAGTACAATTTTCAGGGTGCTATGTTCAACGATTTATCAGATACCATAGTCAAAAGATTAAAAAATCTTGTATCGAAAAAAACGCGTTACATAACCGTGTGAATATATCCGGCCATCCGTATATTGTGCAGTTTTCATTCTCCTTATCTTAATTTTATGAATTAATGGAATAAACTCTACAGAGACATGTTCTTAAATTATCACACTATCAGAATATGCAAAAAAAAATCTAAATTCGAATTAAAAAAGAAAAAAATCCAAACGAGGACGTCCTCTTAATATGTAAGTACGTTAGATTATTTATATTACCAGAATTAATATATTTATTAATGTGTCAGTTTCGAGATCAATTTTTTTTACGGTGAAGTGGATTTATTAGACTTTATGTAGTCTTCAAACGTCATCGTTGAGGTTGGCATCTTAAGTGGGCCGAATTTTCTGATTTTTTACATTGTTGCATATATCGATATAATCGCAGATCTAGTATACCGTTTTAGCCATACATGTTTTTTACCTAAGATTCACACTGAGTAGTCCTGCTTTCCATTATATATATTTTTTATTGTAATCGGACTGTTAACGTTTTTTTAATTAATAAATAATTAAATGAAAATCTTTCATTTATCACTTTCAACAAATTCACATTGTCGGAGAAATTGTCCTATCTACAACATTTCTGAAATTTTACAAAATTGCCCAAGTTAACATTCTTATCTTACCTTCTGTGCACATGAATAATATTGCAGCAATGGAAAGCCTCGCTTGCCATCTCAAAGCCATTTCCGTGTGATATTATTCTTCTCCACGATAACTAGGAGCTAAGCTCACTCTCGCTCTTTTGCTCTCTCTCCCTCGTCGATCAAACGACCCACATCCTTGCGTAATATCCCTCCTCGACTTTAAAACCTGGTCACTGCACTACTTTCAGCTCAACCAGCACAATCACCCGCGCCAAAGTTACCCTTATATTTTCTCATCTCACACTGAGTCTCATTCAAAAAAAAAAGATCCGTTGATTGTCGCGTCCAAAAAATACCCAAGTCCCTTTCTGGACACGAAGTCTGCGCGCGTTGTGTTTATTAATTTCAATCACGACGACGTTGCCTCGCTCTAAACGTCTACCCACTACCGAACGCGCGAACACCGCACCGAATTAATTAACTTCGAGGCCAGCGCCCCATCGGCATAGAATTGCCACGAGAGATAGGAATCTCCTCGTCACCGAGGCAAGTGCCGTTGCTGCTCGTTTTACATATCCCAGTGGTTGTACGATTTATCCAGCGTGCTCGTGTCACACGCATCTCGTCACGCGCATATATAAACACGCACGGTGAAAAATTCGGCACGTGAACGAAATTGAAATCCCGAAATCTAGCAAAACGGACAGTAGTTAGATATTCATTAAGATACGTTAGTTTTGGTGGTCAACAAAACGCCCAGTTTCCGTATGTATTTCTCGGGCGTATCCCCCCCCTTACAGGAGAGTGTTCAGGGTGTGAAATATTTTGAGGAACTTCAGCAATGTGAAAATCCTTAATTCCGCAATCTCCGAATCCTCGCTACTGTTCCGGGTTGTCCTCTTAGTTGGAGGTTCAGCATTACCCAGATGTGTCTCCAGTCAACGTTAATTTACGTCGTAGCTTTTCACCTCGTCGACTCGGATTACTCGGCGGCGGATTATGAAATTAGCCAACTATAATTTCACGCGTTTATAAGCACACTCTGCTATTTCACTTAGTCTCGCGTCTTCAGGGATGTGAAACTTTTCTCGTTACTTTTATTTAACCACTCAATCAACGACTGTTGGTATATAAATAGCGTTACGAGATTGATTCACTTGTGATAAGTGCTGGAAATTATTGATGCACGAGAATCCACAAACATTTTTTATTTTCCAACCATGCACACACTTGTCAATTCCAATTCTAATAAGCACAATTAATTTTCATTCTTTATATAGATCATCCGATTGACACTGACCTCTTGGTGATTGAGATTTATATTTACAATCCACTTGGATTCTAAGTATCGAGATTAATGTGCACTGTCTTTTTTTTTGCAGTGAAATATCAGCGGGACAGAATGTCCGTGCTAACAAAGGCGCGAAACGTCAGATAATATGGATCCCAATGAAAAACTCGGAACCGAAAGCCCGATTTCATTTTTTTTAAAATAAATAAACGATCGATATTTGTTTTTAGTCCACAGACAAACAAAAGAATTTTTTTTCATTACAGACTTGTTTCACCGGACTGTTTGTATCCGCGACATGCTAGACACAGGTATAGAAGATGCCTAGGTGGCTAGCGAGGGGCGATCAAGCACCACGTCTCGACCCGGTGGCAGATTTAACCTGACTGGGGAGATTCCCGTTGGTGGGAGCATGCGCGCTTCCGTAACGCCACCCCCCTGCGCGCGACCCTCTCTCGCGCGCGCGTTAGCCACACGGGGTTGGGTGTGCAGAATAGTCGGGGCTTTCGGAAGTCGCTGAGGAGAGAATGAGATGGAAACAGGGAGTGAGAGAGCAGAGCAGCGAGACATATGAGGGAGGAAAGAGTGAGATGGAAAGTTAGAAGGAAAAGTAGGGTTGAGTTTTTGGTCCCTCTTGCGTATCTACATAGTGGCTTACACAAAACCACCCGACCTACCACATAGTTAAGCTGACGGGCCCCCCGCAAGAGAAATGGAAAGAGGTCGAGAAAGGAGTGAAAGACACTTTTCGAATTGACAGAGTGAGAAAAAGTTACAGAGAAAACTGCGCGTATTGCATGAAATAACAACTATGATTTTATCGTATTTGTGTAACACGACTTCTCCTATATCGGTTTTTTTAATTAGTTTGCCTAACAAAGTGTTTTAGAAGAGTGGTGCGTGTGCATGTGCGCGAGGTTTACGTATTCGACATTGTAGAAATATGGCATCGACTCCTGGTTTGCTAAATGGTAGTCTTTTTCCAAATTGGAAAAACTGGTATGTTTCATTGATAACGTCAGCACTAGTATATGTTGGTAATTGGTTGTATTCATCCATGCGTCCGGTTTCATACTTTATGTCAGTAGCAACATCGATCAATTTCACTTATAACTGCTAGCTGAAAATAAAGGATTGTTGTTACTATGCTTGGGATTAAATTGCATAGTGAAGGAATGTATTATTGAGAGGGTCCGGTACGGTACAGTCTGATGAGAGGAGTTTTAGTAGTTCAGAGAAAAGACACTTTACTAGGTTTACTTTTAGTAAATGATCAAATTCAAGTAATTATATTCAAACTTACGTCAATGCTCTCGGCCAAATTTAAATTGAAGTAGTTATATTCAAACTTACGTCAATGCTCTCGGCCATCCATACCGAGCCCGCAATATTAAATCGCTAGATTTTTTAAGTATTTCAGGTGGTTGAACTTTGATTGTCTTGCCGATCTATACTAGGGTGGTCCATTTTAGATCGATTTTTTTTTCATTTGGCACTCTATGAGAATCTTTACTTTGACGAAAGAAGAAACGTGCATTTTAACAGAATCCTACAAACATATTTAGACATGTTCCAAGGCCATTTAAGGAAAATGTCAATTTTATTTATTATCACATTTTGTCTTTGGCGAATACGATTACAATCACGTAAGTAGCACTCTACGATTGTTACTTACTGGAAAATATCGATTTTTTATTGCAATTAGGAAATTTTTGTCGCTGAATCTGCTGTACAACTGCGGTTGTGCAACAAATATTGAATCTGATTTTCATTTTTGTTTTTCGAATTGAATTTCGAGTTGAGCTTGGTTTACCGCTGCATTGGCGGTATTGGCACCATACAACGATCTCACACTTTTGAGGCTGCTGCACAAGTTTGAGGAAGTCCACGCAACAATATCACAAGCAACCGCTTCTGGTGGAGCATCTATCGTATCTTCGAGAAGAGTTAGTAGCACTGGCATTTTTCTATGAAGTGGTTCATATAGATACGAAACAAAAAATGATATTTGCTCTAAAAAAATCGAGAGGGTTCGTTAGATCTACCAAAACGCTTGTCACTGTACAGTGAACATCTTCAAGAAATAAGTACCGCAACTCTCGATGTGTTCGTAACGACGACGACGCAAACATTCTTTGCTGAACTCGAAATTCAAACAGAATTTCTCGACCGGGATCCTGTGACTTGGGGTCAGAGAGAAGATTACCAGAAAGGAGTAAGCTTTGTGAAGGGATTTCAGGTCGTACACAACGTTGCTGAAACAGGCGTTGCACTGATCGAGGAGTCCAATAGATTGATGAGCAAAAATGAAAATCAGATGCAATATTTGTTGCAAGTTATACAGCAGCACCGACATAATTTCCTATTTACAATAAAAAAATCGATACTTTCTAAGAGCTTGCAGTAAGTAGCAATCGTAGAGTGCAGCTTACGTAATTGTAATCGAATTCACGAAAGACGAAATGTGATAATAAATCAAATGAACATTTTACCTTAAATGGCCTTGGAACATCTCTAAATATATTCTTATAATTCGGAAAAAAATTCACGTGTCTTCTTTCGTCTAAGTGAAGACTCGCAGGCGGTGCCAAACGAACAAAAATATATCGATTTAAAATGGGCCACCCTAATACATATATTTTCATACAAATTATTACAAAAAATTAATATACTGTTATGAATATACGACGACTTTCAGACTGACTAGCGTTACCCTCCTTGACAACCGAAAAACGAGCGACGTGATGACATAGCCTTGACAAACAAACAGTCTCAATCGCGACTTGGTTAAGATCAGACGTGTGCTCTGTACGACGTATCATTGAAATAAAGTTATAGTTCTTTTGTGATCTGTGTGTTATTTATACGGATACAACAATACGTTGATAAATTTTAACATTTTGAAGTCTACATTTTTCATACCTCATCGACAAATTTGCTCTCATCCCGATCCATAGAACACAACGTTACGGAAGTGTTCAAGTTTGAGGAATTTCTGCTCGAATTCTTGAGCTCCCTGTGAGAAGATATGGAGAGCAGTCTCTCCCTCATTTAATCAGAACAGTGAAATGACAAGAATTTGCGAGAAGAATTTACCTGGTTCCGAGGAGTGAAAATCGCGGCGCACAGAATTGACAGCTTATATAACATTCGTAACGCATGAACATGTTTGTATCGCACTTGCTTAGGCAAATTTGCAAAAATTCTAAGCTTGATAACTGCAAGAGTATCTCAAGGAGCGACGTCAGTGGTATTCAATACGAGGGCGCTTGGGATATAAAGGGGTTGGTTTACCCAGCTTGACGCTCGTCTCCGTGGTGTATGCTCGGTGCTTCGTGTCGAGAGTTCCATTGACCTCTCCACTTATCCATTCTCAGCTCAGAGGGCTCTATCTCTTTCGCGTACGTATACATTCGCTTAGCGTGAGCTTGCGCATTGGCATGTCACACATATAATAAGGTTTTCACGTTTCTATACTTGGCCGAGGAGACGACACGAGAGACTGAATAGGTATATACAATGTATATACAATGTGTGCGTGACGAGCTATTGGCACAACGATAACTTCGTGAACGCGAATTCTACATCAACACGAAACCGCGTGAGAGTGTCGAATAAACTACATCATTAAAAAAAAGGAGAACAAAAGTTGATTAATGAGAATTTATATAAAGGTGGGGTTGGCCAAAGCAATTTTCTTTGGAATAAAATGTTAGCTTCATGCATCCAAACAGAAAAGAAGTCCAAAATAGCGGAAAGGGAAGCGGACGTGGGTAGGAGGGGTGGGGAGTGTCTATCGTTCTATCGAAAAGTTGAGGGAATCCAGCGCGCGCGTGACGTTCAGCGTTGTCTCATAGCAGCACATATATATATACATACAGTATAGCTCGTGCAGCATAGCAGGAGAAACATGGGATACCGATAAATAATGTTTCGCGTGACGGTTCGTGCCTTCGCGGATACGACCATTCATCAGACTAGTATACGCTCTCGGCACCAAGCTTGTGGAGATAACGACGAACGGGGTAGAGAAGGTTGAACGGGCTATAGTCGAAGGGGAAACGAGTGGGAGGAGTTGAACGAGGAATAGATCTGAGTCTGGTGGGATTCTTGTCTCGTCAGGTATAGAGTAGTGCCGATCGACGAAGCTTTCAACTCGATTTTCATCGGAATACAGAAGCGAAAGTTAGTCGTTTTCATTAGGCGCATAAAGTTTGACAACGCCAATTCACCGTTTTCATTCGAATAGCTCAACAGCTTTTCAGTGATAAAAACTTTTCAGTCGTTCAAACTTTTCAGTTCTGATAATAGATCGAACTGTTGATATAGATCCGAACAATATTACTCAGAATCGTTGATGTCATGCCATACGAGTGGTTCAATTTTTTTTTTGCATAACTTGTTTACTGTAAAAATGTGTTGTGGGTACTTCGGTAAGGGACGGTCTCAATGAAAGATGATGTGATTTAAGTGTCGTCCTGATCAGGGCCTCTTCAGAATATTTCTCCGTTTATATTGCATTACATATCTATTAAATAATTAAAAATAAAATTGTTTTAACAAAAACCTAACAGAATATCTATGATAACTTATAATGATATTGTTTGAAATAATGAAAATTCAATTTGTTTATGTGTTTATCGCTTACCCACTATCTTGTGAAGATCTAAATTTCAATTTTATTATACCTATGTCGTTGTTGTTCTATTTTGTCCTCTCTGAATTTACTAGAGTTGATCGACGTAGAATTTTTTAAGTGGAGGAGACAATTAAAAGTGTGTAAAACTTCGATAATGATGTGTATTATGTATATATATATATGTATATGGTGACCGGGCTCTCCGGTCTGCGGGGTATGTCTGAAAGTCCAATTTTTTTATTTTATCTACATTGATGTTATCGGCCGAATTCTGTGAGATTTTAAGTCCATATGATAAAAATACCTTTGATTTTTGATAAACCTATTGTTTTTTGTTGCGTAAGTTACTGTTTTTAGTTTATTATTTGCTGTATTTTTCCTTTTTGCTTCCTCATAAAGGAAGCTTTGTTTTCGTGAACATTTTTTTTTTTCGAGATTGTCAAGTCAGGACACTCAGAATGGTCTAAAGCGTCGAGAAAACTGGCATAGAAAAAATGCGTGTGCGTGTGCGTGTGCGTGTGCGTGTGCGTGAGCGTGTGCGTGTGCGTGTGCGTGTGCGTGTGCGTGTGCGTGTGCGTGTAAATTACCATTTATCCATTCATCTTCCTAAAATTTGGCACGCAAGTGGGCTGTCATGCAACAACTTTCGGGATTGTAGTTGACGCAAATCGGTTGGAAAATTAAAATTTCACACCATTTTTAAATTTTTCAAAATATCGTTTTCACGCTGTAACTTTTGTAAATTAAAAGATATCGGACTGAAATTTTGTACGCAAATGAACTGCCATCAAAGCGTGATGTGTACCAAATTTGACGAGAATCGATAGAGTGGTTCTAATTTCATTGCAATATTTTTGTTTAGACGCCTGCGAAGACTGCAACTCCTTCAAATTCTGAGATATCCGGCTGCAATTTTTGACATGATTTTACATTATTGATTATCAATGATGAATTTAGTGGAAGGAACTATCGATATGTCGGTACATTTCGATTTTTGTGAATAAAAGAACAAAAAAATACCATCACGAAAAAAAAAGATTGAAATTTTTTGCAGATTTGGCTTAAATATGGTTTACATATAGACTACCATTGAACAAGGTATGGGTACAAATTTGACGCAAATCGGTCAAGCGGTTCAAATTATATAACATTTTGTGATTTTTTAAAAATCTCGTTCGCGCACTAGATTGCACAAATTCGGAGATTCCGGCTTCAAATTTGGTTTACATATGAACTTCCATGGAGCAGGGTTTGAGTGAAATTTTGACGCAAATCAGTTGAGCGGTACAAATTTTATGACATTTTGCATTAAAAAAAAATGTCTTCCGAGCTCAAACAAACCTGCAAAGTAGAACCTTGCAATTTGCTTCCTCACAAATTTTTATCTTTGACAAAGCTTGTTTTTACAAAGCTTCCTCTATCAGGAAGCCAAAATTGATTAACATACTTCCTCATAGAGGTCGGTTTGTAAAAAAAAGCTTTGTCAAACATAGAAAATTGTGAGGAAGCAATTTGCAAGGTTCTACTTTGCAGGCATTTTGAAACATGTACTTTAGACCGGAGAGTCTGGCCAGCATGGTGTTACATTTTCACTAACGGTGCGACTGCAGTTTATATTAAGGATATCCTTACCAAACATCGTTTCTGTTTGATCTTATTCAAACTTATGTGGTTTACAGAAAAAAAACGCTTTATTTGTTGGAATTTTTAAAGATTCTCACGGTCTAATTTTTTTGCTACGTGATTTCAAAGTTACGTATGTTAACGGGGGAAGGTGCGGTTGGCGCGATTTCGCCTTGAGATCGATGGAGACTACACTTTAACACGGTAAAATATAAATGAGGCCATTAATCCATTATATCATAGAAGTGTGACAATCGTGTGTTGAGTCAGGAGGAAATAGAACAACAACGACATAGGTAATAAAATAGCTACAAATGAGTTGCTACCACGATTCACTCCATTGCGAGTTTCAATAACTCGCCAGTGAGTTCATAGTACTCACCAGAAAATTGACGAAGGTTGACACAGCCTGAAATGAAGCATTGGAAGTGTGAGCTATCAATATCAAGTGACGCGGTAGTGTCTCGAGACAAGTACATTTACCTCTCTACTTACCGACCGATCCGACGAGACGCTGCCACAGACTCTTTTTCTCGAAGGAACTCGTTTTAGCAACTTATTTCGAGGTTACATACGTTATAATGATAAAATGATAGCATTTTTCAATCATTTTTTTTACCTCCAAATGCAAGACTTTTTTTTCGAAAAATTGTCCGGATGTATGTATGTGATGAGAGGCCTAAAATTCATATTATCATAACTCGTTAACTACTTGACAGAATCAGCTCAAATTTTAATGCTATGTAAACTACTAGTTATAAATCTTCTAAAAGGATTTCATTTTTATGAGATTTTTAAAATTTTGAAAAATGTCCATAAACCCTCTAGATCGAACAAATTTTTAGCTATTGAGCTGAAACTTCCTAGTAAATTTGAATAAAACGATGCGACCTTTGGTATTGAATTTGAGCAAAATCAGTAAAGCAGCTTGGATTTTACGTGATTTTGAATTTTTCAAAAAATTAACGTTTTCGTCTCTGGCTTTCACAAAACTTAAGCAAGTAAGCCAAAACTCTGTACCTAATCAAAATGTAATGCAACCGTGTTTGTAGCGGTATTTTTTTGTTTATACATTTTTCACTTCTAATTCCCGTAAGTATCAACATTCAATTGCGCATAAATCCCGAACGGCACGATGTATCGATCTGAAATTTTGCACGCAAGTGGAGTATTAACTCCTCTTCAGTTAGTGCAATTTCGTACAAAAAATACACACACACATACACACACATAGATTTAACAAAATTGTAAAGTTTTCAAAAAAAGTACGTGAGTACGCTCACGTTTTTGTTGGACAAGTAACTACCAAAAATATAGAGGTAACGAAATGAAAAAAAAAATGGTAATCAAAATAAAAAATGATGACAAATAGTATGTTGCACATTGTTTACTCATTCAATTTCATTTTCTGCGAACCTTTCTCTATGAGGAAGCCAAAATTGATAAATAAACTTCCTCATAGAGGTGGCTTCGTGAAAAATAAAATTTAATGACCAAGTAGTGTTCAACATTCTATTTTGCAACATTTTTATTTTTAACTATCAGTTTTTTCATTTTTTTCCACTTCAGGTCGAATTATTAAGAAATTCGGCGATCAGGAATTAACTTTAAAATAACTTTATACTCATTATTATTTAGATTTGAAAAATTCAAATCGTCATGACGTCATGACGGGAGCGTCATAAAACACCTTGACGCTGGAGAGTCGCACCAATATCTCGGGGTGCTTCAAAGTCCCTTACAGGATGCTGTGGCAGTCAAGGAGACTTCGCGGCAAGTACAGGCAGCGGCTCAGGCAAATTTGGAGTTCCGAATTGTACGGGCGGAACAAGATCGCTGCCACCAACATGCTTGCCGTCCCGGTCCTTCTCTACTCCTTTGGGGTAGTTAGGTGGAGACGAGACTAGAGGCGGTGGCGAGACAACCACCTTTTTCGCCACACTCCCTCACGCTTATTCCAACAGAAAACGCAACCACCGGACAAGGTTCCGTCGATACAGGAGGTCGAAGCTTACTGGAAGGAGTTGTATGGACAGGAACCCTCGTTCAAGCAGGATACTCCAGCCCTGGGGCTCTTCTCCGCCTTATGTGAACGCGTTCAACAAAGGCAAGGAGAGTGTCCACCGGTCAGCGAGGATGAAGTCAAGAAGGCAATCTTGGGCATGAAGAACTTCTCTGCCCCCAGGCCAGATCGAATTAACAGCTTTTGGTGGAAGAAATTTTCTTCAACACACCGATATCTGGCCCGGATTTTCACCTCGTTTTTGGACGGGGAGATGCCTATTCCGAGCTGGCTGGTGGAGGGGCGCACTGTGCTGATCCAGAAGAAAGGTGATTTGTCCGATCCGAAAAACTATCGGCCGATCACCTGTCTCAACGTATGTTACAAAATATTCACTAAAATCTTGAATGAACGAATACTTCAGACAGGGGATCCAATATGGCGAGAGATTTACGAGCAAAGCGGCTGTAAGCGGGGCGTGGCAGGTTGTAAAGAAAATCTGTTGATAGATCGATCCGTCGCACAGGACTCGGTCCAGTACAAACGCAACCTGTCCATGGCATGGATCGATTACCGCAAGGCATTCGACACAACGTCGCATCAGCTCGTTGTGAGGCTCCTCGAGTGCCTTGCGGTACATCCCCGCATAGTGAGATGCATAGAACACCTACTACCACTCTGGAGGACTCGCTTCACCATTTCCATCGGTGGAGCAACTCAGTCCACAGAGTTGGTTCAGTACAGGTGGGGGGTCTTTCAAGGAGACTCCTTAAGCCCACTCCTATTTTGCATCTCACTATTGCCGCTATCTCTCGCCCTGCGCCAAACTCGCGGGTACAAGTGTGGACCTGTCGGTAACCGGAGACACAAGATCACCCACCTTTTTTATGTGGATGATCTGAAGCTCTACGCCTCCGGTGAGAGCGATCTCAACCTCGCACTCACCGTAGTGAACACCTACTCGCGAGATATCGGCATGGCCTTTGGATTGGACAAATGCGCAGTGGTCCATTTAGTACGCGGAAGGTCTGGGCGTCTTGCGGAGGATGCGCAGCTCGTGGACGGGAGCGTCATTAAACACCTTCACGCCGGAGAGTTCTATCAATACCTCGGAGTGTCGTAGAATCCATTACAGGATGCTGCGGCAGTCAAGGAGACTCTTCGCGGCAAGTATAGGCAGCGGCTTAGGCAAATTTGGAATTCCGAATTGTCTGGGCTGAACAAGATCGCTGCAACCAACATGCTTGCCGTCCCAGTCCTTCTCTACTCTTTCGGGGTAGTGAGATGGAGGCGAGACGAGCTGCGTGAACTCGACACCAGCACACGCAAGATGATGAACATCCATAGGAGTCTTCATCCCAGATCTTCCGTGCCCCGTATATACCTCCCGCGTCACATAGGTGGAAGGGGCCTACTTGGATTGGAGTGCCTGCATGACCGTTTGGTCCTCGGTGTAGCCTGCGACGTAATCGGAAGTGCGAATCCGCTCCTGTCCTTCGTGCATGAACATGAAAGGACGGGGGTTGGGGCATTTTCATACAGGGCGGCAGAGAAGGCAGCGGAAAACCTCGGCTTGGAATTTCGTGTTGGTCGGGGCGGCAGAAGGTCGATTAATTCCATCATCGACCTGGAACCGACCCGCCGTCGGAACACCATCAGAGCCGCAGAGCATAACACCCTGCTCGAGCGGCACGCCGGCAAGGCCATGCACGGAGTGTTTTTCCGACACATCGACAGCATGGACTTGTCTGCGCGGTTGACTTTTGCATTCTTGCAGTCAGCCGGTCTGATGTCTGAGACCGAGGGATTCATCACTGCCTGCCAGGATGGCGTAATTAACACGCTCGTCTACCGGAGCCAGGTGATGGGTATGCAGGTCCCCGATACACGGTGCAGGGCCTGCAAACGATCGCCAAAGACACTCATGCATATACTGTCAGCATGTCCCACCTATGCGGTCTCTGGCTATATCCATCGCCATAACGCGGCCCTAAGAGTGTTGTACTTCCACCTTCGACACTCTTACGGGGTAGACGAGACGCCACTGCTGCCCTACGCTCCTGGAGATATTGAGTCTGTCGTGGGAAATGAGAAGTGCCGGATTTACTGGAACTATTCATTTCCCACTGTCAGGCAAATAACAGCCAATAAGCCTGACATTGTCGTCTTCGACCACGAGATTCACTCGAGTCGAAGTGAGCCAACTCACTGGCGGGTCGAATGCAGAAGGCGGTCATTCTGGGTTCGCTCCGTCTACTTAGGTCACACGATTCTGGACTGACCTGACTGCTTACCTCCGGGTTGGAGGAGCAGTCAGGCAGAATGATTTTTGTTAACCCGCCCGTCCCGTAGGTGAGTCGGAGCCCTACGGGGCCGGTCGGATATTTAATTAATTTAATTCTAAAAAACAACAACAACAACAACAACAACAACAACAACAACAACAACAACAACAACAACAACAACAACAACAACAACAACAACAACAACAACAACAACAACAACAACAACAACAACAACAACAACAACAACAACAACAACAACAACAACAACAACAACAACAACAACAACAACAACAACAACAACAACAACAACAACAACAACAACAACAACAACAACAACAACAACAACAACAACAACAACAACAACAACAACAACAACAACAACAACAACAACAACAACAACAACAACAACAACAACAACAACAACAACAACAACAACAACAACAACAACAACAACAACAACAACAACAACAACAACAACAACAACAACAACAACAACAACAACAACAACAACAACAACAACAACAACAACAACAACAACAACAACAACAACAACAACAACAACAACAACAACAACAACAACAACAACAACAACAACAACAACAACAACAACAACAACAACAACAACAACAACAACAACAACAACAACAACAACAACAACAACAACAACAACAACAACAACAACAACAACAACAACAACAACAACAACAACAACAACAACAACAACAACAACAACAACAACAACAACAACAACAACAACAACAACAACAACAACAACAACAACAACAACAACAACAACAACAACAACAACAACAACAAACAGTGAGTACAGCTTTGCTGGACAACAAACCCACTGGTTAGTTGCGGACGTTGTTGCTAGTAACTGTAAATTAAAGTAAAATGTTCCTAATTTTTTGTTTTACAACCGATGAAGTTTTTCTTTACGCGTAAAAATATTGCCTGTACTTAAAGAGTTAAAGGAAAGCCATTAGTTGCATTGACCATATAAAACCTTTTTAAAAATGAGAAATACGTTTAACAAATTTACCTGAATTATTCACAATTTTGCAAATTACTGTTCGTCTTCATTTGAATTATTCTATACGCAAGCCATTTCTGCGCAGGATTAATTATAGATCTGCAGATTCGTTCTTCGGAATATTTCACATATATGAGTATAACGATTGTGATACAATGAAAATGCCGTGAATTTTCAAGAGCTAAGATAAAACCCACACATTTTTTATCTATATATACGTATATACTCGCATGTGCGGGTTACAGCGTACGATGCTTTTCAGTTACGTGCGGGTATGTTGCACAGTGTAATATAATAGAATAGCGATAAGCTTGTGTGAATGTAGCGAAGGCTTGAGCTTCGTGCGTACGTGCACGTGACGTATGCTCACGCTGCATCGGTTTAGCGCCTGAAGGGGTTGAAACGTTGGGAGCCGTCGTCGGGGTCAGAGACATTTATATATACACATACATATATATATATATATACACACACATACATATATACATATATATATCCCGGATATACCTCACCAATGCCCTGAAGCGCATAATAGAACTGTAGGAGAGAAAAAGAGGGAAGCAATAGAGAGAAAGAGAGAGAGTGAATATAAACAAAGTAAAGCAGGGAAAAGCCTGTGAAGAAAACGTGGAAAGGTTCAGTCTCGTGGAATCGCGGGCATTTTGAGCGAAAATTAACCCTCAAAGGTCCCCGAGATAATAAGATACGGGGTGCGAGAGTTGGCTCACTCGCTTTACTAAGAGACAGCTCTGGCTCAAGTAGTTATTGCGGAAATCATCCTTTCGTCCCCAATGTGGAAAGGAGTGACGAATTCTCCCTCAGGGCTTGTCACGGAAAATCAACGCAACCACCAACGTCGTTTCTCTGCCGCGTATCTTTCAGCAAGACTCTTTTCCTTCTTTCTCTTAGTATTAAAACGTGTAAGTAGGCTTATGGCTCGTCTTCCAGATCACTGGACCAAAAACTTAAGCTATACGGAAATGGGAACAATTTAGGTAATTTTCCGGAAGTGTAGATTTAGAAAAACACTGATACGTAAGAAGTGAAATGCCAATTGAATTAATTCATTGTATTCATTGCATTTTCTTCAGAAGTATGCGCGTGTGCGTGTGCGTGTGCGTGTGCGTGTGCGTGTGCGTGTGCGTGTGCGTGTGCGTGTGCGTGTGCGTGTGCGTGTGCGTGTGCGTGTGCGACGAAAAGAACGTTAAGAAAGTAATTGCCGCAATTTTTGCGCAATCGAGCTGAAACTTTGCACACGAGTCAAGTTATGTTTAAGGTTGTTTGATACTGAATTTGGTCACTATCCAAGAAAGAATTCACAATTAAGAGATCTTTATTTTTAAAAAGCTTCCTCTACAAGGAAGCCACAATTGATCAGCGTACTTCCTCGTAACATAGCTTTATAAAAGAAAACTTTATCAAAGTTTCAAAATAATAAAGAAGCGATATGCAAGGTTTTACTTTTTTAAATTACATTTTCTTATGAGAAAGCTTTATAAAATACAATGTATTTTATATGTATTTAATACATGTAATAAATATTGAAATTCTGTCGACTATATAAATGGTAACTAATTCTGTTGAGACAAGACTATGTATTCAAAATTAAATAAATGAAACGAGTGACTCTCATCTACACAGACGGGTGGGAAATGAGTGAATGCTTTTTTTGGAATCTACGTTTGAACATGCATTTCCACCGTAATGTGATGATTCGTGTTCTTTTTTGGATCACAATACTTTTTTTCACATTCAGGGGATAAGAATAAAGTGAAGAATTGTGATTACGAACAAAAATCATAAAAGCTACATGCCGCAAAGCTCTACCTAGAAGCAAAGTATCCTTTTTCGAGAATTAACAATCTTGTTTAGTAATTTTATGATATGTATTATTGAAAAAAAGATATTTGGCTTTGAAAAATCATTGATTTCCCACTCGTCTCCCACAATCAATTGAATTAATTAATTAATTGTAATTTAGGTATGTTATTCTAGTCAACTATGTACATTCTATGTAAGATAAATATTTTTCTTATATGGTTAATAGGATTTTTTCATTCCATGAACAATATGCCAAGAAATATATAGAATATAGCTACTGCTGTGCAAAATTTACGAATGACACAACAGTTTATTTGACAGTTTCTGGGTTTATTTGTGCATCATGATCAAGAGACGCGGTAGCGTCTCGACGCCAAGACTTAAACGAAAAATATGCCTCACGACCGAGACGCTGGCGCTACTCTTATTTACAGCAAGCTCGCCCCTTTTTCGTCTGCTACGAAATGTAACTCGAATTATCTCAGTCAAAACGTCGCCGACGCCAAATGTGTCAGGTTCAATATTTTTTATTTTTTTTTCTCTTTCCAATGAGCTCTGTTTTAATAAAATTGGTGCCCGCAATGCTAATATCTGGCCACTTACATTTTCAGAATCAATGAAAAATTTTTCACCGCACTCACACGACGTCGAAGTGCTCATGTGCCCGTCGATATACGTGCATGGCGTGTATCAGCCCGTCTTAACTCTAATCTGAGGCAATAGATCGCGGACGCTAAATGTATCAGCACCAATATTTTTTATTTTTTTCCCCCTTTTTAATGAGACCGGTTGCGATAAAATCGGTTCCCGAAGTGCTGATATTTGGCCAATATTTCACTTTTGTCCGAACCCACACATCGAAACTGATTTGTCCGATCGCATATACGTGTGCGTACGTGTGTGAATAATAATCGATTCTCTTACATCAGATCGAAGAAAGGGGAAAACTGACGTGCGGTGGTGTACATAGGCAAAAAAAGTGCCTCGCCGCGTTTAATATTATTAAATTATACAGTGTCGTTCGCGTTTAATTCAAGAGTGCCGTAACCGCGACAGACATCATGAAGAAATCTAGACGTCCGAAACATACATTTCAAATGAGTCGAAAGCGAGATAGACAATCGATCAAAAAATTAAAAAAAAATAAACCTCAAGATCTGACTGATCTTACTTATTTAATCATTTAATTTATTTAACAAATTGCAGCCACCCTTGGGAAACAGTGGCACAGGCTGCCCTAATAAGAAAATATCCGAATCCAATGAATACCAACGTACATGGCACTGATGTGTCATTGACCGTAAAGTCATTGAAGGTGTTCTTCGCACTCATAGACTTGTTACCAGTGACTTTGGCTTTCCAAAGTGGGCACAGGCGGTAAGTTTAATGAAACGTACATTTTTTTAAATGCTATTGGACCAATACAAATACATTTAACACATAATTTTGTACATAATTAAGATTATTATACATTTGAAACTGTATCGGATGACTTAAATCAGAATACATTTGAAACTGTATCGGATGACTTAAATCAGAAGGATGTATTTTTTCTTGTTTAAATAATGATCTTTATTCTGATAGTTATATTTCTCATATTTGTAATGTAGAAAAACCTGAGAATCGACATTTTTGTTGAAGTTCGAATGACGTTTAGTCATCTCTCATCCTTGTCGAGGCTTGGGTATTCTAATTTCATTGGCGATGGTTTTCAATAAAACTGTGTAAAGCTAAGATTAATCGAGCTGCTCTAAAAATTTGATGTATTTGGTGAAAATTAAGATTTTTTTAGCATATAACTTCGCCATATGGATATTCGTTGTTTGTCTGATCTCAACGACAATTATTCAGCGCTAATTGGCATGATTCACCAACAGAACCTACCGACGATCAACTTGATATTGCAAAATTGTTTCAAAATATTATTTTTGTGTTACAGGTGATGAGATGTTCTCCGACACCTACAAAATAAAGCTCATCGACAATGTTCTTTACAAAGTGTACGGCAAGGTACTGTTTGTTCATTTAAAAGATATTTGTCAGAGAAAATGTATCATTGAAGAACTAATTTAGCTTGTCTTTTTTCTCTCTAGCTTGTCACTCCTAAAAACAGTGGAATTGAGATTGCTGGGTTTAACCCGTCGGCTGAGAATGCTGACAAAGGTACCGATGAAACTGTGGAGTCTGGAGTCAATGTGATGCTCAACCATCGTCTACAGGAAATATATGCATTCGGCGCCAAGAAGTCCTATACTCTCTACCTTAAGGACTAAATACATAAAGAACTGAGTTTCTATTTTAATCTAAATTTCATGTTAATTGATTTTAGTCTTGAACATTTGTACACACTTTTAGCTCCACAGTAAGCTGAAGATTTTTTTTTTAAATACTAAATTTTATAAAATTTATACACATCTATAGATTGACTACTATTTTTGACCAACTATTTAGCCAGATAACTCATAAATTGAAAGAGTTATTCTGCAAAACGATATCTTCAACATATTTAAAAACCCATAACATATTAATGTCTTATCGCATCAAAACATTAATTTCAAAAAGATTATTACTCTGATTTGTTCATAATTATTACAAAAGACTACATTTTTTATGAACAATAATTATTACAAAAGACTACATTTTTTATAAACAAAAATCAGTTATTCTTATGCCCAAAAATATGTGTAATAATCTTCTCTATCCTAGTGATGTCCCTTTTAATTGGCCGTTATTAATGCTTTGAATATTTGCTTGTTGCAGTGGGCAGAAAATTGAGCATTAATCAAAAACAAATTTCAATTAAAACGCGAAATAGATTTATTAAAAAATGTCATTCTTCGTTTATTAGCAATTAAAAGTGATAATTTTTTTTTTTTCATTGAATGTAAATGACGTTTATATAATGATATCTGCAAAGCAGTGAACACTGACAACATAGCTTTTTTTCTACATTTTGAACCAAAAAGCTAGATCTTTTAAAGCTTCATAGGCGATTAAAAAAGAAAAAAAAAAAAGAATTGCCCTTATGGCATTACTATGCATTACTAATGCATCTAGTAAAAAATCATGTATTTCCTTTGTACAAAAAAGTACTTTGTAAAAAAAAGTTCTTTCCAGTGCAGTATTGCAATCGAAGAAATGAAAAAAGTCTTATTTCTATATTATTTTGTTTTCTTTGGATCAGGGGTATTGAACATGCAATATTTACGAATTATGTTTGAAGGGTAACTTACACAACTATAATCTAGAAAAAATAAAATAAAGTACCACCGAAATGATGATTTTTTAGTCCCAGGGCGGAATAAATCCTACTGTATCTGTCTATCTATTTTTATTCACTGTTCAATATTTTCCATGGGGTTATGATTTAAAAAAAAAAATGAAATCCCACAAATATGTTTTTTCAAAATAAAAATGTGACGCCAAAACTTAAACGTGTAGCCATCCCATAAAAAAAAATCTCCTGCAAACAAAAAACCCATAAAAAAATCTCTTCCAAACGAAAAATAACTTACAAAAAAATTAATCCCATAAAAAAAAATCTGCAAACAAAAAACTCATTAAAAAAATCTTACAAAAAAATTAATCCCATAAAAAAAAATCTCCTGCAAACAAAAAATCCATAACAAAAATCTCTTGCTAATAAAAAATGCAAACAAAAAACCCACAAAAAAAATCTCTTACGAACAAAAAATGCAAACAAAAAACCCATAAAAATATCTCTTGCGAACAAAAAATAACTTACAAAAAAATTAATCCCATAAAAAAAAATTTCCTGCAAACAAAAAATCCATAAAAAAAAACTCTTGCGAACAAAAAATGCAAACAAAAAACCCATAAAAAAATCTCTTGTGAACAAAAAATAATTTACAAAAAAATTAATGCGAATCAATATATTAGCCAAGACATAAAAAAAATCTCTTCCAAAAAAAAATAACTTACAAAAAAATTAATGCGAATCAATATATTAGCGAAAGCATAAAAAAAGATGTAGATGTTTGTCAAAAAAAAAACTTGGCGTGCCAGCGTTTTGCTTCCGTACATAGTCCATTGAAATAAGGACGGGACCACTACTGACTTCCACTTATTAGTAAGATTCAGAGAAAGTTTAGTATTGCTAACTTTTAATTAATTACAATCGACCAGCAATATTTATTCATTGAAGAGTGATCGAAAATACTGTGTGACTTTTAATTAATTTTAAAGCATGAGATATTTAGCAAGCCTGGCTGAAGGAAGCTACGAAAAGTACTTTGCGTACGTCAGTATGACCTAAACTGAGAGGAAGATTACACGGAGATAATTCGGAAGTTACGATTTTCTCCTACTCAGCAATTAGCCTTTTTCGAGAATTTCAATGGTATTTTTTACGAAAACAAACAGGTCAATCTGTTTCTTATGTTATTTTTTATTTGCTTTAATACCGGAGAAATATATATTTTATAAGAAATAATAGGTTAGTAGCCTAAATCATGATGATGACGTCACAATGACGTTTGTATAATAAAACTATTACGACAGTGGAACACCTAGCGGTAAACGATTCGTAGTAACTAGACGAAAATGGCTCATAACTCCGTCGTTATTTAATAGTTACATTACTGCGTAGAAAATTGTAATATATAACAGCGATTGTTCGTGTTTACTGAGAACATAGCTCGGCGAGTTTATCGCGACATATAATACGTAATACTCTAAACCACATATAATAGTAAATTATTATACAAGGGCGAAAAAAGATTTTCCGTTGGGTATTGTACGTAATTTGACCTAATTTTACAAGGCGTGAAAAAAGATGTATTACGCACACGAGGCGTGCATAATATGTCCATTGCCACACCGTCTGAAGCAAATGTAGTTTCTGTCCCGAACTTATTTCAATGGACTATGTACGGAAGCAAAACGCTGGCACGCCAAGTTTTTTTTTTGACAAACACCTACATCTTTTTTTATGCTTTCGCTAATATATTGATTCGCATTAATTTTTTTGTAAGTTATTTTTTGTTTGCAAGAGATTTTTTTTATGGGTTTTTTGTTTGCAAGAGATTTTTTTTATGTCTTGGCTAATATATTGATTCGCATTAATTTTTTTGTAAATTATTTTTTGTTCACAAGAGATTTTTTTATGGGTTTTTTGTTTGCATTTTTTGTTCGCAAGAGTTTTTTTTTATGGATTTTTTGTTTGCAGGAAATTTTTTTTTATGGGATTAATTTTTTTGTAAGTTATTTTTTGTTCGCAAGAGATTTTTTTATGGGTTTTTTGTTTGCATTTTTTGTTCGCAAGAGATTTTTTTTGTGGGTTTTTGTTTGCATTTTTTGTTCGCAAGAGATTTTTTAATGGATTTTTTGTTTGCAGGAGATTTTTTTTATGGGATTAATTTTTTTGTAAGATTTTTTAAATGAGTTTTTTGTTTGCACATTTTTTTTTATGGGATTAATTTTTTTGTAAGTTATTTTTTGTTTGCAAGAGATTTTTTTATGGGTTTTTTGTTTGAAGGAGATTTTTTTTTATGGGATGGCTACATGTTTAAGTTTTGGCGTCATAATTCTAAACGGAGGCGAGACGTTTCATCGGTACGATTAAAATTTTGCAAGCCTCCTCCATAACAAGCTTGGCAAATAAATGTTTGTAGAACTGAAAGGACACGGACGCCATGGTTGCGAATTACACGGTCTTTACTCTAGTTTTCGGCTCTCTATCTACTCTACGAATACTCACTCCCTCTCTGTCTAGCTCGCTCGTTTGCACTGTCTGTACTACTCACGATCGCCTTCTCGAGGGAATAAATGTAAACAGCCATATAACTACTTACGAGTTTGTGGATAGAGAAACGGCCTGTTACGCTTGGTACCGTATCCTACGTATACAACGACCACTTGGAAGGGAGTTTAGCAAGATCGCTTGAACTCCCTTTCTAAAGATCCGACTTCTCGAGGATTAAGGACGATACTATATTGGCTGTCGATCCGAGTGTACTGAGAATTATCCGTTACATCGAGCTATCGCTTTTGAATTTCAACACTACTTTTAATGCAAACGACATTTTTCCTTCAGGATATTTCATGACCTTATTTTTTTTACCGTATGTATTTTATTAAGCGTAGTGACTTTGTGGCATTCCTTTATTTATCTTGCGTAAAGCTTTGCTTCTTCGGCTTCGGAAAATTGTTTTTGTTTTATACAATTATGTTCTTTATGTTTTTACCAACAAAATATACCGGATCTGTTAATGAGATTATTTTTAATAAAAAATATGCAGATTTTGTGAAAATTCTTGAAAAGGATTGAAACTTATAGTGAATTAGAAAAAAATTTCAAAAGTCACTATAAGTTCCCCTTAGAGCACTATAAAAAACAAACCTCCGATACTGTTACGAATTTGAAGATTTATTAATACATAAAAAATTATTGTCATGACTGAAATAGTTCGGTATGATAATTAATGAAAAAAAGATAGACTTAACTATACGGAAAAAATGAAATAGAAATAATGCAGACGGAAAAATAATTGAACTCTGAATAATAATTGTGTTCATACCAATAAAATGAGCATTATTCGTGCACAATTTCATGTGTGGATCGTTATTGTTTAGTACTATTACTAAACAATAACGAAGAATTACTAACAATAACTTAGTAATTTTTAATCACAGTAACAATTTTAAAAAGTCTGCATAGTAAAACCTTGCAAATTGCTACCTCATTATTTCGTATCTTTGACAAAGCCACCTATATAAGGATACGTCTTGATTATTTTTGGCTTACTTATAAAGGTAACTGTCAAAAATACAAATTAATGAGGATGCAATTTGCAAGGTTCTGCTTCGCAGGCTTGTATAGTATACACGAGGTACACTTAAAACGCCAACAAACAAAACTTAAAGAATATATTTGGGGCATTCGATGCCGATTTTTATAATTAAAAAAAATGAACTGAAAAAAAATCGCTTCGGAAAAGTCTGAAAAAATTCTCTGAAGTTCTAACACATGTAGAAGTATTCAAACAACAGCCTCTGCAGTGAAATTATTTTTCGGAGAATATCGGACATCGAAGGAAGAGGACGAAGCAATCTCGGATACGCCTCCGGAATTAATGAAAGCAGCCGAAGCACTGTGAAACGATTTACTTCCGACAAAATCTCGAGAGCGATACAATAGCGTCTGCATCGCCTTTACGCAGTGGATGAAAGCGAAAAAAGGTAACCTCACAACTGAGAACGTGGTACTGGCGTATTTTGGCGAACTGACGAAGACATCAACCTGGAAAACTTTAAGCAACCGCTTCTTCCTCAACTATCGCAATGGGCGATGCACGATTCGAGTGATCGGCAAAAACAAGCTGGGTGGAATGCCAAGGGATACCACCGAGTTCTTAAAACTGCCCAGTCCGGAACTCTACACAGGTCATTCTTTTCGACGATCGTCAGCCACCCTTTATGCTGATGGAGGTAAAATTCAATTTTTTTTCTATCATGATAGTTATCCACCATACGGTCCAAGTTGCAAGATCTTAATGTTTTGTTTGTTTTGTTTGTTTGTTTTCAGGTGCCAATATAACTGAAATCTGATATATATAGATATATAATCATAATTATATCAAATGCTTAAAAAAAAGAATCTAATAAAAATTCCGGTTGCCTCTTAGAGTTGGAGCAGTAACATAAAAAAATTTGGATTAATTCCGAGAGGTTGAGGGTCTCACTCAAGTCGGATCGATATTTTTGAACATTTCGAATTAAATACCAAATATGAATATCGTTGGATTCTTATCAAATCCAGTATCAAACAACGATACATCCTATTCATGTTTTATACAAAATTTTGGATCAGTTGCTTAAACCATTCTCGAGTTATAGTATTTTCAAAAAAATTCTGAAAATACAAATTTCCATAAAAACTTTAATACTTTATCGATTTCGCCTAAAGTTAGTATTAAACATGGGCATACTCTATATAAGTTTACACCAAATTTAAGATCTGTTACTTGAACCGTCCTTGAGTTATAGCATTAAAAAAAAAAACGAAATTTTCAAAACTCTGTAAATTCCGAATCGCTCTACCGATTTTGTCGAAAATCAATACCAAACATTCAACGTATCTTCAGCTGTGAAAAACTATTTACCTAAATAAAGTCGAACTTTTACGAAAGTTAGAGTGACCTCGCCCGTTTTTTTTTTTTTGTTAAATTTTGTTAAACATCATAACAGTAAAGCGGGGCAACTACTTAATTTGAGTTCCAAATTTCAGTCCGATCGCTCGCACGGTTACGGCGAAAAAATTACCATGAAAACAAAGCTTCCTCTACGAGGAAGCTATAATAAAAGTATAATAATTACAATGCATTTCGGTTAAATTTACAAAATATATGAGGTATATATTTATTGCTATGTTCTTCTCTAGACAATAAATTGCCATGGCTTTTGTGCATACCAAATATTCGCTATTAAAAATTCCATTGGCATTCTCGTAATTTTTCTACACTACTTCGAGAAATAAAAATTCCAATTTTTGCATCCCTGTGCGCACCATTTATGGGAATTCCAATATCATGTACTGGAAATCTGTTGAATTATTACTATTTTATTTCCCTCTGTGTACGACCGTAGAAATAATAAACTGTCTTAGACAAAACGTCGTATAGACTATGGCTGTATCACTATCGGGAACCAACGTTCAACGTTATGTAATCAATAATATCCGTTCAACAACAAATATATATGGGGTATTCCAGGTAAATTCTACCAGGGTTGGACCCTCACCCTTTCAAATTTTTATTCTAGAAGCCGGAAACGTTCCTTCCTGCTCAATTAGTGTATCTATTTTTTGAAGACTTATACCGACCCCTCTTCACGCCTTCGAACCTTGTGATTTAATGATATTGAGGAAAATATGAATTTCGACTTGTTTTAAATTTTGTAAAAAACTACACTAATTCCTTACCCAAAACTGAGAATATCCCAAGAAGAACTATAGTGCGCAGGGTAAATCTAGTTTAAAAAAAATATATTTAAATAAATTTAAACTAATAAAATGAAAAAATTATTATTATTTTTTAACTCGTGCACAGAAAGTCCCGCGTTCCAAAACTTGAGAGCGTGGCAAAAGTTCAGTCCCGTACGCAAAGAAATGTCCTACGCATGCGCACATTAGCTACATTCTTCGTTTTCTATACGCATAGTTGTTTTTCTTCACGCTTCCGTCACTTTTCCACACGGCAGACGAACCAGCTTTGAGGTTAGAGGCATTGTTCGCTCACCTTCGCAGCGCTCTTCAGTCTCTGAAAGCGAGAGTTTCCGTTCACTCGATAAAAAAGCACGGCGTGCAACTCGTGCCGAAATTGGCGATCGCGGCTCGTGCGGTTGTCTTTCTGCACTAGTTGCACAATGTACTATTTATGTTTTATTGTAAAAAATCAGCATATCATCTATCATACTACGACACTTCAACTATCTTAAAAGTCACTAAATTTTAGAAAGATATTTCGAAATAGTATATCTTTTAAAACATAACCATTAACTGTAAAGTCATTAAAATTCAGCAGTTATTTTTTGTCTATATTACTTTCGTCAGCGAATGATTTTTCTGTTTCCATGCACTTTCAACTATCTACTGGGATAGATTTCCATAGTTACAGACGCTTCTACTAGAGACGCTCACTTTTGTATTCCGTTTACGAGAGCATACGCGCGCGCCATCGGTGCCGGTGTTCATCAGTTTACAAACTTCTTGATTGGTAGCGGAACATAACCTGACCTTCCGTATTGTAGGTATCAATTATGATCCCTAGAGCGCTAGTTAAAAGCACAAGGAAACGGAAATAGTATATTGTGCACCAAGGGCGGAAAGTTGAGCATTTTTGGCGAGTGTATCGGATGATGCCCGAGGGGGGTTACAAGTAAAGGGCCGAGGACCCTTTGGTACTTCTTGCGCACTGAGGACAGCGCCTCACACGAGGTGGAATGTCAACTTCGTCCTCGGCGCACATACGTTTTTTTTTACATATCTGCACGAAACGTTCGTACTCTGTTCTGCGATGAGAGCGAAGCTTTCCTCCTGTAGGAGTGCTTTCCTCCCTTGGGAGTAAAGTATTCACTTTGGCCCCTCTCACCGGGGAGCAAAGTACGAAATTTACGCGCAGGTGTGTGAAAAATCATTTGTTGACGAAAAAATATAAATAAAAAAATGAACCTTAAATTTGTATGATTTTACAGTTAATTATTATGTTTTAAAAGATATACTATTTCGAAATATTTTTCTGAATAGTATAGTGACTTCAAGATAGTTGTTGTGTGGTAGAATGATGATTTTTTACAATATAACATTAAAATAATTATTTTTAGATTTTATTAGTTTAAATTTATTAAATTTTTTTTTTTAAACACTAGATTTGGCCTGCCATAGTTCTTCTTGGGATATTATTATTTTTGGGTAAGGAATTTATGTAGTTTTTTCCAAAATTTTGAAAACAATATAAAAATTCATATTTTCCCCAATATCATCAAATCAGAAGCTTCGAAGGGGTAAAGCGAATTCGGTGAAAATCTAAAAAAATAGACACTAATAGAGCAGGAAGGAACATTTCCTGCTTCTAGAATTAAAATTCGAAAAGGCGAGGGTCAGACCCTGGTCGAATTGACCTAGAATGTCCCATAAGTAAGCAACAGTAATTACAACGGTAGATATGACATTCGCAGGGCTTGGATAAACTATGTTTTTCTTGTTAAAAAAAACAATTCATCAATCAAACAAGGTTGATGACATAGCCTAAAAAAAGGAAGAACACAAATATGCGAGAAAAATGTATCAAACATTTTTGTTCTTTCTATTGTTCCTTTCAAACGATATGAAATTTAGAAAAAATAAAAAAAATTTGCCTGACGAAGGCTTTCAGCATTGGTCGAAATGTCGACATTCCAAAGGTTTCCAATAAATAATGATTTGCCTACACATGAAGATCCATAACTGTTTTGTACAGGCCTCAAAATTAAAATCCCTATATTCTAATTGGAAGGCACCTTTTCAGGAAGAAAATCGCGAAATCTGCAAAATATATTGCTAAATTTATTCGCGATAGTTGAAATCTGCATATTGGTTTAATAAAGAAGCAAGATCAAGTGAAAAAAAGTTGGTTGTGGCTTGATCGCAACATGTGACTTTCTAATTACTATTGTTACTGGTGTTAATATGTTGTTGTAATAATACTTGGTATTAAACGCGAAAGTAAACAAAAAGAAACGATGGGTGGGAACTTAAAATTGTTAAGTTAATTGCAATCAAATTCGTGAAATAACACGATTGTAGTTTTTGATATATTGTATTGATATATACATAAATTTTCTAATACATGAACTGAAACAACATGAATGACATGAATGACATGAATGAACTGAAACAAGACTTTATATTATAAAAATATCTCGCAGCCGCCGCCTCCGCTGCTGGGTGGGATATGTAGGACATTTTATGTCAAAAGGGCCCTCCAGGATCGATTTTTTTGAAGACCCACTCAAGCCTGGATTTTTTTCTAAGTTCCACAAGGGCCCCCTCATACGGCTGACTTAGAAAAATCCTAGCCTGGAGGGGACCTTAGAGGGGACTTAAAAGGTGCTCAGACGTGAGGGGCGTATCACCTGGGCCATACGAAACCTACCTAAATTTAGTACATGTATATTCTAAATTTAGTCGGAGGTTCTATTTACTCATTTTAATTAAAAATCGATTTTTTCTCAAACAATAAATGAGTTAATATTAATTATGACTCTTGTGTACGCTTGTACAATGTACAATTGGAATGAAAAGAACTGCATACATCTGAAGTACGCATTGTTTGTTATTCTCTGGACAATAAATTGCTATGGCTTTTATGTATATCAGATATTCGCTATTAAAAAGTCCAGTGATATTCTGGTAATTTTTCTACACGAGCTCAAGAAAAAAAAATTCCCATTTTTGCATCTCTGGGCGCAGCATTAATGGAATTCCAATATCGTGGACTGAAAATTTGTTGAATTATTACTGCTTTATTTACCTCTGTGTACAGCGTAGAAATAATAAACAGACTTGGATAAAAGGTCGTAGCCTACAGCAGTATCGCTATCGAGAATCAATGTTCAACGTTATGTAATCATTAATATCCGTTCGATAACAAATATAAGCAACAGTAACTGCGTCTGAAATTTAGAAAAAAAAATAAAAATAAAATGTCCTATAAATTGGAATAAATAATTTTATACTTTCATGAAACGATGGAACTTTTTTTTTGTTCTACAAAAAAAGCATGAAGCCGTTTTTTTTCCTTTGTACTCGCAGCTGTCGGAGTTTCCCTTTTTAGTATTTTTCTCCTTTATGCCTGCTTTTTTTGCGGTAGTTTGTCTGTACATTTCAGATCAAACCATAATAACCTTTTAGTCAGTCTGCAAATTAAAAATCCGCTTATTTTTACCATTTAAATTTTTGTACACGTTTCAGGGAAAGCATTAAAACGATTTGGTGTTTTGGTTTAAGTTTCAATACAAAAACTACATTTCATGTATAGAATACACAATAAGTTTCTCTGTGATCTAAAGTCTCCTTCAGTAGTTTTTGTATTTTCAGACAATTCTCTTTTGTATAGCTTATATGAGTTTAGAAAGAAATATCTTTCAATACAGACTGTGGTTTACATCAAAATTTGTTGTATATCTGTGATGAAGCAAATGTAGTTTTTATAGTGAAGTTAAAAAAAACACCAATACCTTTTGGTGCTGTACCTGAAACGAGAAAATCAGTATTTTTTCTTTGTTTTTTTTTTACGTTTAACGTAGAATACTAAAAGCAATTGATGGTGTGTTTTAAATTTCAATATCAAAATTATATTTTATTCATAGAAGATACATAACGAATTTCAGTGCAACCTGCAGTTTCTTTCAAAAGTTGTTGCGCTTTTAGACGGACAGAAATAAGTGAACGTGTGGAATCTAGGACACTCAAAACTGTATATCATGAGGCAGTAAACCGAGTATTAGAAATGTATTTTAATAAAGATCGGTGTATGTGTAAGAAACAGACGATCTGCCTAAATAAACCGAAGAATATCAAATTATAAATCGATATTGGGACACCAAATACAATTTTAGGTCTGATGTAAGACCGTATTGGGTGCGTCTAGTCAGCACCGAGACTCCTACCTGCTACTTTTCTTAGGCTTGTTAAACAATCAAGCGGTGAACTCTATGAGTAGTTTGGCCTGTTTTCATTGAGGCCTCGCGAATCCACATGTAGTTCGCATTTCCTGACCTACGCTCGCTACCCTATATCCTGATACGAGGTAGTCCGCGAGACTCGACAAGTCCTACTATGCCGGTTCCTACATTCTGCGCATTCTGTTTGTGTTCTGTGAACTACAGCTTTAGTTCACATACTCCACGCATTCTTCTCATCGCAGCAGCAACTGGTAAACTTTCAATTTTCTGCGCATTCATGCACATTTCCAGCACTGTACGTGAGCATCTGCTTTGCGTCGTAGAATGATGTACGACTTGCAGAATCTCCATTCACATACAAGTACAACTTCATCATCGCTTTTCTTTTTTTTTTTGGTAGTTACACTTAATCAAAACTTCTGGTGTGCTCATTAAGAAAATTAGATAGCTCATTAAGAAGTTGAAAGCCAGTCAAATCAGTGTTATGTTTTTATATTGTAACGAGACCCTATCTTTTCCTTATTTATTCTCGAGATCGAACCACTGCACGCGGGACTATTATAAATTACTACCCGGCTACGCTTCGGGTGATGCGCGCGCTCAGATGCCTAGCAGCTCGTAAAGTTACTCTCTTACTGTTGTCAACTGCGCTAGGAAAGTCACCCGAGCCCCCTGTTCACCAGACTTAGGAAACCAATAAAACCCTTTCTCTCCATATTTGTAGCTTCTACTATCCTCCAACAATTTTACTCTCCTATAGAACCCTTCCTTTCCATATTCGTAACTTCCACTAGCCACCAACAATTTTTACTCTCAAATAGAATCCTTCGTGTCTTTATTTGTAAAGCTACTAATTTTTACCCACCAATAGAAGCCTTCCCGACCTTATTTGTAAAAACATCTCCTGCGATGTTCAAACTTTGTATAAACCCCATTCTACAAATAGTCAGTAGTCTCCGAACCTCTGTGAATACTGTTGCTCTGTCAGTTTGTACTCAAACAAATAAACGTTTTAAGCAAATCGCTAAAGTGTCTACCGTATCTCTCCATTCCTAAAACCGCGTTCTGTAGCCAAGTCGGATGCTCTCGACATAACATAAAATAAAAAAAAAAATCCCTCGCGACATCACAATATCGATTTTTCAAACTTGTACGGATTCAGCATTAGTGTAAGCCACTGCAGTTTGTTCATCATAAAACGCTCTAACAATTCCCCGCCTAGTTTTTTTTGTGTTTTTTTTTTTTGGTAAGAAACTATAACTGTTTTTACCCAGGATTCTTTTGTCGTATATTTTATTATTCAAACTAATTTCTTTTTATACTTGGCGTCGAGTCGCTACCGCGACTCTTGATGAAACGTAAGCGATGATTCAATGGAGAATCGGTCAAATGATAAAAAATTGTTGTCTCGATTCTACTTGCCCCTGACACAGTCAAACCGGATCTGCAGTATTATAGTGGTGTTTGAATCTCATTAAAAGGACCTTGCTTATTGTTTTTCATATGTTCAAGTATATTTCGTCAAATACCATTCTTTAACGACACTTGTTCGGGCTGCATTTCGAGTTTGCCGAACCCCATGAAGCTTCTTTCTGTCGTCTGCTGTATCGGCAGTTTCCGAGTGGCTTCTGAAGGGAAGTGACAACTTTGTCGATCAACGCGTGCTCGAGGTTAGAACCAGAGGTTGCGGTTTGGTGTCCGAGACAAGAGTTCGAGGATGACAAGGAGAAGCTGGAAGAAGGACAAGTTGAAAGAGGGGTATAACGTCGCTTGTAGTTTGCCCTTTACCTCGTGCTCGACTCTTCTCATCCAGTGCCACCAAGAAGGGGTTGGCTACAGCCATCATCGTTGTCGTCGTCGTCGTTGCGGTGAGAATCTCTCCAAACCCATCCCCCCTCCATCCTCTCAAACCTCCCTATCCGCCTTGTTCCTGTCTTTAACAGCAACCCTTAGCCGGCGGCTTGAAGCTAACTGAAAATTAACGTGCCTCAGCCACAGCCAACCTGCTATAAAGCCTTTTAGGATTCTCCACTGAAGCGAATATCCGAACAGTCTTCCATATTACAACAGCCTTGAAAAGGTAAACGGATCGAAAAGGGAAAGGCAAATATGTCGAAATGAATGACGTGAAGCTGTTAGCATGTTCGATGTTAGTTTTCCATGTATCCCGCTTTTAATCCTGAGTATCCGCAGGCCAAATATACTATTTTGCTACGTCGCAAACAAGTAATGTTGAATGCGAAGGTTATTTTCATGTCTGATATTGTGCCAATCGGATGAACTCGCGGTATGATGGAGATTGCATAGAGATCCTACAAAATACGGCCAGCACCTTTTTTTAAATCCTTTTCGAAAAGGTTCATCGTGATCTCGAAGAGAAATTGTAGTCAGAAAATATGTGTGATAGTTCTCTTCTCAAATGTATTAGAATACCATCGATTTAGCCGCCATTACTGGACTTACGTTTAAGGCCATAGTACCAGCAATAAAAAATATCTTGGATTCAATCCCAAAGAAAATATTTTAAAAATCTCGGTTCTTGAATATTTTATAAAATTTAACCTTTCAAGGGGTATTCCTCACTTATTTTCACACTAAGTACAGTTTATACTCTTATAATCATATCCTACATTCGTAGCGAATTCCAATTTACTATATGTGCACTCAAATCGAACACTTATGTCCTTAAATATCTGTCGTTGACTCGATTACAAGAGCAGAGTGCCGCGTTTCTCCTCGTATCATCGCGTAATTCGAGATGCCAGAACCGTAATTTTTCGATTGAGGAAAAATTCAATTTTCCTCAGCCCTTTCCACGGACACTGTGCACTCCTCGAGCTCCACCGAGCTCTACATTTTTCGCAGAAACAAATTTAATTCACCCTTTTACATTCCGTTCTCGTCCTTCTCTTTGTACATGCTAAAGCACGGAGAGCGCAAAATAATTGATGCGAACATTGGAAACGGAATATTCGGTAAAAGCACTGGCGAGTCATCCTGTTCCTTCCTCTCCATTTCTCTCGATACTAATTCCACAAATTGCGATACCACTGTTCCCTGGTCTCACGCTTTCTCCATCATATGACCAGTAAAATTATCTTTGGGATGTTATGAAGCGTTAATTGTACGTGCTAGAGCGAATCGAAGCAGCCAACACCTAACCAGTCCATACGCTATGGTAACGGCGTTATATAGAGAGTCGGGCTGCCAAGCCAACGGAGGTATTTCCAAATCCGCGAAAGAACGAATTAGTGGTGGTGATATGTGCAATATAGATGGACTGACGTAATAGAGAGCAGGTTTGGTGAAGCATAACCTGACGTGAAATCTTTAAGTATAACAGCTTCACCCTTATTGTCATTTCTGAAGCGGGAGGGATTCATAACACGATAGATGTGAAGGATGAGGAGACACTACATCAGATTGAGTAGGAAACATATTCTGCGTAACACACACAAATGAGGCCATTCATTTGTGTGTGGGTTTCGTGCGGGGCTTACTTCATTAAGACTGTGGGGAATGTGCTCCTTTCCGGCGTACCGCATGAGGTTTGTCTCCCCGTTCGGGTAGACGATCCGACTTGAAATTTAGGCTCTCCATTCACACTAAATTTAGGGAAAGCTGAGTCCCAGAACCCTCCGCAGAGCCTCCGAAAATGGTATTTATAACCCAATTGGAGTGACGGGAGAGTATCGCAGAGTGAAATTTTTATGTTTTAGCCTGTGACTAGGTTCTGCGGAGTGGGACGCGGTTTCTAGATCCTTCGGTAAACCTCTGAAAGTGGTATACTTGCCCATTTGAAGTTAATGGAGGGTATTTGAAGGTTCTACATTGTAAATTGGGGAGGCCATTCGTTTCCTGCTTTGATTGCTGTTCTTCAGGGTTGTCCATTCTAGATCAACATTTTTTTTCGTTTAGTACCCTATGAGAGTCTTTACTTCCACGAAAGAAGAAACGCAAATTTTTTTCTGAATTGTAAAAGTACATTTAGAGGTCATTTAAGGTAAAATGTCAATTTTATTTATTATCTCATTTTGGCTTCGGCGAATTCGATTATAATCACGTAAGTTGCATTCTACCATTATTACTTACTGCAAGCTCTTGGAAAATATCGATTTCTTTATTATAATTAGAAAGTATCTGTTCGCCGCAGTAAAACTTGCGAAAAATATTATTGAAAAAAAATCAATTTAAACTGGACCACCCGGTCCCGTTTTATGTAATGATCGTGCGTGGATATTTTCTTACTGAAGTTAGAGTGGTAGTTTAGGGTACTTAGTAAGGAGATCGATTCAGCTAAACAAATTAAGGGTAAATACATTTTATTGATGATTTCATACCTTTAAAAAAACTTATATCAAAATCCTATAATGTGCATACGAAATACTTTAAATCTGAAATTTTGCGCAGCTAAGTAAAGCTATATAATGCTATACGATGATATGTCATTTCGTCGCTTGATATAACTTTTGGATTAAACCAGACAACGAATTTTAGCTATCGAAGTCTTATTTTGTTCGTGAGAAATTTAATTTATTTCATACATAAAATAAATACTTCCTGAATAACGATTTACAGTTACTCCAAATTCTACGGCACGCTGAATTCCTGAAAAATATTTTTTATCTGGGCATACGTTCTGTTGAATTTGTGAAGTGCGATAAACTATAAGTATCACTATAATTTAAATTCTATATAACGCGACACGGTCTTTATTCCAGTTACGGTGTTATTAGTGATGATTAACTTTTTAAAGTTTAGATTAAAAATGTTGAAATTGTGTTACTCATTTTCATGACACTAACGACCGCCACAGCTAGCTGGATGCTTTGGTATTTACATTGTACTAATTTCTAACAGCAGTATCAGATCTGCGTGACATGCTGTAACGGAAGTTTCGAGCAGATATTGGATTAATTTTCCATGCTACGGACATTCGTCCAACATCAACACATTTCATACGCTACGAAAGTGGAGAATATAAGAGAACAGAGGATAGAGCGGGGATAAAAGCGAGAGAGATAGATTTTCAGGGTGACAGGGATAAAGGGATGGTAACCCGCGAGGGTTGAGGGGTCGACTGAGACGAGGAAAGTTTTATTGGAAAACTATCCGTGTCCCTCGCAGTGTGTTCGTCCGACACTCGATCATTCCCGTGCGGGATAGCTACCGGTCGTTCCGTCCGAAAAGCGAAAAATGTGCCTCTCGCAACGAATAGTCCACTGACAGAGGAATAAGAGACGAGTAGAGTACGGTTGCAGTACCTATGCACGACCACTTAAGGGGACAACATATAGTGACTTTTCAACTTTCTACTCATGTCCAGCATTTGTTACAAAACTTTTACATTGTTTTTTTTGTTTTTTTTTCATGTGTAATTTCAGAAAATTTGTATGCATTTGATGTACTATTTGCTGAAATATCCAAAAACAATTATCAGCTTTTTCTATCAAACTGGCATATTCCGTTCCTATTTGCTATCAATTTGTAAAAATTTGTCATCGAAAACTAATTTCGATCAACAATGTAGGTTAGATTGGCCTACCCATTCACGGGTGTTTCCAGATTTCCCGATCAGATTTTTTTTGTTTCTATTCAGTCTGCAATGAAAATTCGATATTGTTCAAGTTGATTTACATAGTGCTTTCGAGACTATTACCTATAGCATATACTTAAGAAGGTGTGCGATGTACCATAGATATATCAACGAAGGTTAAAGTGAGTGTGGACGTGAGCGGCCCACAATGCCATCAAACTCACTCCCTGCCTAACTTTGATGAACCTCTGATGTAGATGCCTGGTTGTTGCTCCTAGTACAGCATAGGGTGATTGTTATAGAGACTACAGGCTGAGCGTATTATACCAACACCCGTATATTAAGTACAGCCGGGTCACAAACTTTCGTATCTCATCCCCCTTCGCTATAGCAGAGTTTCCTGTCAACTCGATCAGCACACCCTCTCGAGAAGAACACGCGCGAAAATTATCGTCGGCGATCCATATGGAAAGCTGCTTGGTGGAGAAGTAGACAAGCGAGGATCGCAAGATAGTCGGGATCGTGTGAATGAGAGGACGACGACACAGCAATATAACTGTAACATTATGTGCAGCCATACCAACCTCGTCTCGGTTGCGGTGGTGGCAGTGTTGAATATTCGTAGTTGCAAGGGTCATAAAGTTTTCGTTGTAACTCTATGCATTCTGTATAGAAGAGTTGTCAGAGAACTCTTCCACGGTTCCGGGTATATCGTGGGCTCGTCACGATCGTCCTTTAACTCCTAAGCTCGACTAGGAGCTTCGGTACCGACATTGTACCATACAAACTGTCATAGCGGGAGGTTGAGTACGTAGATACACGAGAACACCAAGAAACGAGCCTGCCCTCGCACGGGACACTATATGCACAAACGACTTGCACGTACAGAAGTGAATTTTCCAGGCTGTCGTTAAGCTAAAGTTATGCCTGCAGGATGTCCAGGATAAAGTACTGTTATCGCTAGGTTCTCACACATCGCTTCACTCTACTTTCCTTCATTTCATGGCTGGCAGTGGTCGACACGGGTTAGTAACAAAGATCGAAGTTGTACTTGTTGATGAGATCTTGTCAGTGCTATTCCTATGAGGTAATATACCATATATCAAACAAAAATGTTACGTTTTCAATTACCAAAAGTACTGATTGAACGAGGCGTAGTAGTGTTACGCTTTTTTTGCGATCCTAGTTACTTGGTCTGAGCTCACGGGAATGGAAGTTCCGCGCCGAAGTAAGTGATCCGGGATGAAGTCCGGAATGGACTTTGGGAGTCTCAAATGCAGAAGTCCATCCGAGAATCCATCCGGGCTCTCGTCAGGGCTGACCGAACTCTATCCCGGACTACTTTTTTCTGCGCAGATTGGCACTTTGGTTCTAGGACCAAATTTCCTCGACAAAATTCCTCTGGATAACATACCCGTGGACAAAATTCCCCAGATAATTTATTTTCCGAGAAAAATTTAGAGTTTCCGACGACAGTCGGTGATTTAGAGAATTCGCGAAAGAAATCCAATTAAATGTAGCACGTTTTCACTGCATGGTATGTTTGTCTCGAGTGTGTCATCAGTTTCGGAGTTTTTAGCCTCATCGTGATGTTAAATCAAGTACATCAATTTTTGCTTTATTACATTTACTATAAGCCTCTTGGATTCAGTTGACTCAAAGGAAAATCGGGTACCTCTACCTAAGGAGTGTCCACTCTGTGTAAGTGTTACTAGTGGTATAAAACGATAATTTTCGCTTATCCGTTAACTTCCTCCGGTTGCGGTCATTCTTTCGGTCTCGTGAATGACCTTTTTATGCTCTGCTCATAGACATCTATTTGCTACGATTTACCGGTGTGATAGAATCCGGCGATGAACTCTTGTACGTTCATCCTTACCACAGCCCAGCTATTGGTACCAGCAAAGAAAAGGGTAGCGTATATATCGTCGCTTTCAAGCAGGCTCTAGAAAAAGGAAAACCTCCGTTTGCTTCCTACAGTTCCACGTAAGCGTGTGTCCTTTCCTTTTTCTTTCATTTTCCTCTTGTTTTGGTCTCCTTTAGTTGCCGGCTGGCGGTACTTCCGGGATCCGGCAGCCATTTCCAACCCCGCAGGCAGTCCGGGAGTCCGAAATTGTTTTCCGATTCGACGAGAACGACAACAAGGAAGACGGCGAGCGGACGCCAAGAAAACTTCGTTATAGAAACGCTCTGGGTTAGTACTTGTAACTCGTCCGCGCGTATTTCGCCTCATCGGCTCAAACTCCTCCGCCTTTGTTATACCGTAAATGCCATCTTCACTCTTAACCTCACCCTCTCACGAGATAATTATTAGGAGCGATCTCGATTTTTTTCCCCCTGAAAGAATGAACGGAAGCAACCCGTTTCATTGAATTTTCGTGAACTTCTTTGGGGTCAGCTTAGTTAGCGATTGAAAGCACTTTTTCATTCAACTTTTTTTTTGTTCGTGAAAATCCTGGAGGTGGAAGTCCGGCCGTATTTGTGAGATGAAAGAAGACAGGGATTTTATGCGGAGGCTCGAGGATAAACTTTCGAGGACCAAAACTTTAATTTACAATGAGCCATCGAGAAAACGTCTTTGTTTATGCGATATTAATGATTAGCATGGATAAAAAAGCGATTCTAAGAGGGACGGACGAGGGTGGAACTAGTAGAGGGTAGACTAATTGCGTTTTCCTTGCTAATGAAAAATTACAATTAGTGTCGTCTCCGCTTCCGCCGGGTTTAACAGTATCTGGCAGGCGACATTGGGTAAGCAAAATTGAATTAATACGTTGCAGCTCTCCCTTGCCTCGCGTTTCTCTCTGTAGGAAGCTTTCTAGGCGCGCCATTACTTCTAGAAATACGAAACAGAACTGAAAAGGGTTGGTGACTGTGTGACAGAACGAAATATATATTATTGTCAAATCAAAAAGATTCGATGGCTTTTAAGAGGCACAATAGAATGTCAGTGCAATAAGCTTGGCCTTACTGCGGATGAAATATTATTACGACATCAAACTGATCGGAAATTGCCTTATCAACTGACTAGGCCGTCATATACATAGAACGTGTTCACATTTTTCCTGTCAAAATATACAACGGAATTTCTCATCACTGACAGCGATCTCTACCATTTTTCTTGTTCCTCGCAGACGATATTTTTGTTTTACAGCTCCTGTCAAGTATATTCCGGCGCAGCATCCAACCGACGGTGAACGTCTCTCTATTCTCGAGAACTCTGACTCGCGGTCCTCTCGTATTACGTATGCCGGCCTTCCTTCATTGTTCGCACCATCTTCGTTTCCTGTCAACCCTTGGTTCGACTCCGCCGCTTTTTCTCGACCCCTTTTCGAGTGGGTCGCGCTTAGACCGAGCTGCGGAACGCCCGAAGTCTCACCGACACCCACTGTCTCTCACTCTTCCCCTCGAGTCTCGTTTTATTATATTGGACAGAATGAACTACACACGCCCGACTGGTATGAGCACGGTGCGGTGTTCACCCCTCCACTTTGCTTCACTCCTCCTCACACTAACCGCATTTGCGTCGGACTGGTTCATACTCTTTTTTTATTCTCCGTTAGATTCTATCACCCGTGTTCCCCACGTGCATATTCTCCCTTTGTTTCTGTCATCCGGATCTTCTAGATATAGTGTGGATTTGTACTGTCTATTTCTGTAGGCATGGGTAATAACGCAAGTAGTAAATATGTGATCGATCAATTGCAATTAAACAGTTTCAAAATAATTTTATTCACTGCTTCATGCACTCAACCGAGTTTCCATAATTAACACTCAAGCAGATTATCCGCATCGTAAGATACAAGATATTTTGCTATCTCGCGATATGATAAGCGTGTAAAACTAGGTCGAACGGAATTCGATAATAATAACTTGTAATTTTATGATATTATTAGTTATATTAGCTTCGGTGCGATCCCCCGATCCTAAAAGCTGATATGAACTCTCGCCGGGTACATCACAGTTTTTATTAAGTTAATAATAATTCGCTTCACGTTGATCCACACACGCTACCATACGAGCACTCTCGTCACTCCATTATAAAGCTCCGGGCGCGCGGAGGATTAAACTCTTCGACCGTACGCGTTTCGCATAGAGTGCAAAAGCGTAAAGCCCTAAAGCTGAGTGAAAGACATGGTTGTGTTCATTATACAGTAGGATCCAAACATAACTCGGCAGAACTCGTGTCAGAGAGGAATAAAAGACGCAACGGAGCATACCGGAGGGTTTGTCACGCCATGTCGACGTGTATAATAATTACACCGTCAGCAAACTACTGCTTGTCTCATGCCCTGAGATTCAACCATTAGCTATTTCCAACACTCTATTCTCCTTTCTTGTGGCTGTCTTTAATCTCCTTCCTTCTCTTTTTCTCGACGCTCTCCTCGCCGGATCTCCTTTCTATGTGGTTATTACTGACCTGCTCTTTTCCCGTATTCCACCGCAAGTACCCAACACGTTTTTATTTTTACTGCTCTAGTGTCCACTTCTGTCTTCTCTCTTTTCTTCCCAATATCTTATGATGACCTTTTACCATGTTGAAGCATTTATTATACCGCTTTTTTTAAATTACTGCTCTGTATTTTTTATTACGGGTAGCGAAATTATTATCGAGAAAGCCGATAATAATTTGATTATTACCGATAATTTTTTATTCGTATGTCAAAAAAAGTTGCTCGTGATGTGATCGCAACACGTAACTTTCTCATTATGATTGTTACTGGCGTGATGAGAATATTGTAATGATACTTAATTGGTATTAAGAATGAAGTTATGCAAAACTGAAAACGAATATGGGGCCTTGAAACTCTTAAGCTATTTGCAATCAAATTCATGAAATAACATGGTTGTAGTTTCTGATATATAGTATTGACATATAAATACTATACAACTAGTGCTTCAGATGTTTGCAGTTTAATTAATTTCACTTTTATATTGTACATTGTAGAAGCGTACACAAGAGTCATAATGAACAGACGAAAAAGGGCCAACGTCGAGTAAACTAGAGTGGTGCTGGCGTCTCGCTCATTAAATTCCAATTTGTTCTTTTAATACTTGGCATCGAGTTGCTACCGCGACTCTTGATATTATTACACGCACGCGTGCCTATATTTACCTCCCTCTTACTAGTTTTTGCCTCAAACACAATTTCAATTATAAAATATCAACATAAAATAAATATCCTAAAGGACTTTCTTTATAGTCCGTGCTCGAAAGTTTTTCTTCATGGTCGGGGCTGGGATTAGTACCCAAGAAAATTCCTAATAATTTTGGGGATTCCTCCTAACGAGGACTTACATTACAACGAAATCTTTAATAAAAAGTTCGTCTGATATTCGAATTATTAATTTAATTTTTCTTCATTTTTTTTCCTTCTGGTTTTATGCTTTTACCAAGTACCCTTTACACAGTTGGATCTTCTTTCGGATAAGCTTGTATCCGAGTGATGCAATTGACGCTACGCGTCCATCGAATGTAGTAGAAATACAGACCGTAAGTGTTGCGGAGTATTCGTGAAGACGCACCAGAATCGTTCATCCTCCAATTAGCTTAGGTCATAGGGATTTGGAACGGTAAGGCGGGATATTAATACAGGTTGAACGCCTGGGCTGATACAGGGTCACTTTATTTTATTTACCGATTAATCGGACTTTCTATGTATTATTCCTCTAAATTCATAATAACATAAGTTTCGACAATACTTTTTGTATTTCAGACAACTCTCTTTTGCATAGTATTTATATGCGATGAGAAAGAAATAAGTTTTGATAGAGACTGTGAATCGCATCAAAATTTATTTTGTATCATTAATGAATAAAATGTAGTTTTGATATTAAAGTTGAAAGCAAAACAGCAATACCTTATGTCACCGGAAAAGTGAAAACCAGATATTTTTCTTTTTTTTTTACATTTACGGTAAAGTACTAAAAGCAGTGGATGGCTTGTTTTCAATTTCAATACCAAAACTACATTTTATTCCTAGAAGATACACATGTTAATTTCAATGTTATCTGCTGTTTTTTTTTTTCAAAGTTATTGCGCTTTCGGACGGAACAGACAAACGGACGGATGGAAATGAGTGAATGCGTTTTTTGGAATCTGGGATACTCAAAACATCTATTTACATGAAAATCATGCAGCCTCATTTTCTTTGTATTGCAATACTTTCTCTTTCATATACCCTATATGTAATGAGAAAGTAAAAAGGATCTCGCCGATCAGCAGACGAACATGGGAATGCTAAGGGAGAACATTATCACTTTGTTTATTTCCTTTTTCACAACAATAAGGGAATCTGGGAAGTCTAAATAATTTGTAAAATCTGGGAGTTCTGGATAATAATCAGAGACGTCTGGGAATTCTGGCTTGTTTGATAATTCTCCCTTATGTAGAAATTCTGGCTTCTCTGAAAATTCCGTCTTATGTGAAGATTCTGGTTAATCCGAGGTATAAACGAAACACTTTAATCCTTTTTTGGTCATGCATACATATAATGCCAAGACTGAAAAATAGAAAACGTGATACTTATGTCGAAGCATAGTGAACCACTCACGCAGAATCGATGCTCAGATTTCTCTGGATCATCATGACCCCTATGAATTTTTAACAAGTGGCCCGTAGCCTCTGGCCTCCCACAAAATGCCCGTGGAGGAGAAACCTATCCTTTTTCGAACTTTTTTTTCTATCTTCATCGTGCCAGTGCCTCTACCATGCACGATTTTTCGGTCGACTCACCTTCGAGTAAGCTGTGGTGGTGACCCCCATCGTCGTCTCATCGTCGTCGCGGCAGAAGCGATTTTTATTCTTGACCACGAGCGACTCGTGGATATTGGACGAGCGAGCGAACGTTGTGGAGTCGACCCCCTGAACGAACTGCCTCCAAACGAAAATCCTTTGCTATACTTCTCTATACGGGAATAAAGGCTGACATTATTTCGTCCTTCTACCCGCTAGAACTGGCACGTGCCTCGTTCCCATCGAGCAGCTTCAGGTCAAACGTCAGCCCGTAAACAAAACAAAGAAAAAAGAAAATATAAGACTGGATGTATTTACATTTAAAATTGATTTTCTCGGTTCAGTGTTTATGACAATCCACATAATAGTAGAGATGTACATCTAAATAAAAGTGGCTTATTGATAAATAATAGCACTAAAAGGACATTCTCTTAAGAGTCATTTTTTGGAAAGTTCTTTTTGGATCTTTGGGAATTCCGGAGATTCTGAGTGACTTGGGAATCTAGGAGTTCTAGGTAATCTGGGAATACTAGATAATCTGGGAATCCTGTGTAATTTGGGAATTCTGGGTAATTTGGGAATTCTGGATAATCTGGGAATTTCGAGTAATCTGGAAGTTCTGGATAATCCTTGATTCTCATACAAGGAAGTGGAGACGAGATATTTTTATACTATAGAGAGATCACGCTTTGTGGATGTATAGAATGACCCTGGAAGGCTGTGTAGGTAGAATAGAATGAAGAGTGTAAAAAGGGATTCTGGGTCAAGTGTAGTACGTTTCGATTTTCATCGGGATCGGAGTAGAATCCAATCAAATGATGAAGCAGAGAGGCTCCTGTGGGTCTCTGGCGAAAAGACTCTTTTTCCTATCTTCCGCTTGCTGGTCCCTCTCGACCTGCGACAAAGTTCGAAAACGGAAAAATATCGTTATGCTCCCAAGCCACTGTCGAAAGCAGTTTTCGCCGTTGACGCGACTTGGCCAAGAGCCAAACGAAGCTGCTAGTGGTTCATCGCGAGAAATACAGGACTCGGAGAGTGCACTGCACGAGGAGTATACGAGGAACCACCGAAGCCCCTGCATGATGAGAGAGTAGCTCGAAGGGGTTAGTTGCAGTAGAGCTGAATAAAATAAGAGAAAGAGGAGAGAGAGGGAGAGAGGGAGAGAAAGCGTGTAAAGGGAAAAGAGAGATAGCAGGCACTAGTCAGCAGAGTCGGAGAAAATAGAAAGTTGCCATGAAAGCGCGTAAACATATAAATCTCAGTAGAGTCTCTCTCTTCTCAATCGCGAGCTTGCAAACTCACCACAGAGTTTTGTCGGATTTGTAATCTATAAGTACAACAACAATTTGTCACTTTTCAAGTCTCTATGTGTTATACCTAAAATAGTGTTTGAGGTTGTATAAATTCATTTTAGATCAGATGAAATCGCGTGAAATCATATAATTTCTATAATTAATAAAGTCAAAAATGATATCTCCTTAATTACTAACAGAATCATAATAAATGTCTTCTATCTGAATAAACCATATGTGTGCACTAAAAATCGTAGTCAACATCAATTCACCGAAAATCCCTGTATCGTAAAATGCATCGTCGGGGCCGAACAAGTATAACTATGAAACATTATTGAGACGATCGAAAAGACAATAAAAAAATTGTTAAAAAAAAGATACGATCGTGGTGTAGCCTGCGAACTACAGATACAAGCACACAATATAAAGTATATAGTAGTAGTTATGGGATAATATAGGGGAGTTATATCGTTTATGGTATACAGAGGTGACGACCTGCTTCGCGTCCTCGACTCTATGCTCTATCGTAAACGTTGAAATTGTTCCAATTGCAACTCCGCACAACCACTGCTATGAGCGAACATTCGATAGCCAATCTTAAGGGGGTTTGAAACCTTGTTGATGTTTCACGGCACATCCAAGAAAAAATGTATACTGCTCCACTATGATCGTTTGCTGCCATACAGATTTCTGTGTATATAGTAATTATTTAACTTGGCGTCGAGTTGTTACGGCGACTATTGATTTCAGTTTCCCCACCTCAACGGTTTTTGCGTGTGGTAATTTTTATTAGGGATGTGCATGAGCACGGTCGAGCTCGCTCGAACCGTAATTGCGGTAATCGAGCATAGTATGAGCGCTCATTCTACTCAAACGCTCATTTGGCTCAAGCGCTCAGTCGACACGAGCGGCTCGAACGTTCAGCCGATGCAAGTAGCTCGAACGCTCAGTTGACACGAGCGGCTCAAATGTTCAGCCGATACGGGTAGCTCAAACGGTCAGTCGACACGAGGGCTTCGAGTGCTTAGTCGAGATAATTTATTTGCTGGAATTTGAATTTGAATTAAAGTAGATCGGTAAATCTTCTGGAAATCGGATTTATATATTCATGTTTATTGATTTATAAATTCATACATTTATTCATATATTAATTTCATGAATAGTTAAATAAATGTTTCATTCCACTGGAATATGAAATGAAGCAGAATGAAAATTCAAAATGATTTTGAAAAAATGTTGAATTGATTTATTTCATATCGATTTGATCGGGATTGATTCGTTACATGTTTATTTTTAAATCTATTTTCAAGCTAATATTTAGTGCGGTGTAAGAAAACACACAATTTGATAATATAAGAATTAAATTTAATATTGAAACATTTGATACAAGGATCTCGAGAATTATATTTGATCGTACATTGTATTAATGTCCGACCATTCGTGTCGACTAAGCGCTCAAGCCGCTTGTTGCAGCTGAGTGATCGAGCTGCGTGTTGCGGCTGAGCGTTCGAGACGCTTGTTGCAAGTGAGCGCTCGAACCGAATGAGCGTTTGAGTGTAACGAACACGCATATTACGCTCGAGCGCACTCGAGCATTAATTTTCCGAGCTGAGCAGTGAGCGCTCGAACATCTTAGCGCTCATGCACATCCCTAGTAATTATTTATTTCATTTTTCCTACGTTAACGATAATAGCAAACGGATTTCTACTAAATACTCATGAAATGAAATACCGTGGAAAAAAATGTATATTGAGCAACGGAAAACATATTGGTTCATTACTTTGTTCATTAATTTAATTTTCACGATATTTAAAAATGATTTCTTTTTTGCCGAAAACTCATTT
>OZ024697.1:6409547-6442176 GCA_964016905.1 Perithous albicinctus
ACTTGTGGTAAAGAGCATTCTGTATATGTGTAACGTCGGCATAGAAACTTAACTCCATACGATATATATATAAATCAATCACACTGAAAGTTCGAAAACTCAACTTTGGGTTTAAAAAAAAGTATTTTATTTTTCGATAAAAAGAATGTCGTTACACCAGTATAAAAGATAAGCAGGTCGCTGCGGCTCTAATGCAATAATTTAAGTGTCGAGAGCCGCAGCTCTGGAGACTTTTGTAGGTCAACGCTTTTACTGTACTTTAATGCGTTATTGCGGCTGGAAGAGAGATCGAAAGAAGAGAGTGCGGAAGCAACGAGACGAGAAAATTTCCAATAATATATAAATCACTGAGTGAGTGAGAGAGAGAGTGAGAAAGGGAGCTGGCGCAAAACTTGTTCAATTTTCCTGCAAGCATTCTTGCAGCGTGCCCTAGTGTTCCTTGCAAGTAGGGAACGCCACTTTGCTACACCAGGAAACTAATACACGTACATCGCTTGTGTGTACAAAACTTCACGTTCGCCACGTGACGCAAATAGCTTTTTCAATTTGTCTCTTTGGTATGCGTGGGGGTAGGGCACAGGTTAAAAAAACAGAAAAGAAAAGAAGAATTGTAGCATGCACTTGCATAGTTTATTGTTGATAAAAGATTCAGGTAGTTGAAGCTTACCACTCTCCCGTGGTCAGGAGTAAGTGACGTGGCCATTACGTCGCCTCGTTTCCCGCGTGCCGAAGCATTCCAAATGCTTTTGCTCGCCATAAATAATTTATCGTTTCATCGCAGTTTCTCCAAGGATGATAATCATAATGTACATTTCCGAAAGCACTGCGCTGATGACAGTGAAACGGTGGACATTTCCAGGGTAACGTCGAATAGGGCAAATAATGCACCTGTGGCCACTTGACTAAAGTGGACGTCACCCTCTCGATGAGATAAGGTTAACTCTGTCACATTTGAGATAATCTGTTAAGACAGTTGTGTCGTCCGGGTGAGTAGAAAATAAAATAATATTGCAATTGGACATACGAAATCGTTCAACTTTATAAAGAAACCTCAAATAACAAGAACAAAAAAAAAAAATATACATAAGTGGACTTTTTGTTGATCAGTTCTTTCTTATAAATTTTATTTTCCATTTTAACTTGGTGGTAGAGATCTGGTTGCACTGATAGACTAAATTGCTTTGCAAGGTCTCATTCTTTTCGTAGAAGACTGCCCAATTCAAATGTATAGGAATTTCCATTCGAAATGCTGACGCATAAGATAGGAAGTTAAGTAAATATGTTCTTGTGTGTTCAGGAAAAATTTTAAATGGAAGTAAACATAATTCTTGCGCAAAAAATGTAAGTACGCATTCGGATAACACAGAAAGACCGAGTGCTTGCATGAAGGAAATCGGACCATGCATTGTCAAATTTGTTCACCTATGCAGCAACAGAGACACGTTGAATATGTACACAAAATACTAGTGCTGAGGGATGTTGGCTCTTTCAAAGATATTTCATTTGTATGTTCCATTTTTGTTCGTGCTTATGAATTGATTTGGATTTTTAGTTTTTTTTTATGGTACACTGCTTCAATTGGTCTCTGTTATTTCTGTTTCTGTACACAAACGGGATGAGTGAAGTACATTCTTTCAATATAGAAGCAAAGGAACTGTTTAAATTTAAGAAAGTGAAAGCGCTTAAAATTCAACATTCCTTATTAAACAAACGCATGAAATGATAATGTCATTATTTTGTAAATCGTATAGCATGAATGGAATATAAATATATAACTATTTGTCAACTGTACCCGTGCAGAAAATTGGTTGGGGCTCCTACTTGGCCCTTTTTTGTTTGCCCCAATTTTATTACAGTAGTATGGAAATCTAAGCTCAGCCCTACTAGACTGGTCATGCTTGAAAGTACGGGGTCTTTATGAATTTCCCGGTTCATCCCATAAAGGCTTCCCGGTAAGCCTCTACTGAAATAGCAAAGAAACTTAATTAAAAATATTAATTTGTGCTTATTTAATCGAGTAGTCCCGCACTTTCAAACAGATATGAGATTATTTTTTACATTTGATTATTAGTCTCTGGAAAAAAGTAGTTACATTTGTTTTACATTGAAGGAAATCGAAACAGGAACCCTCCCGATGGTATTGTTGCGTTGTCCCTTAGCTCACTCGGTCATTCAGATCATATAATTATACAATTTTTTGTTGTATATTTCAATCACTATATTATGAAATATGAAGAGAAATGATTGTAACGTAGTCAGAACTTTATAGATTTATACGATTGCGCCTGATATTATAAAACAAAAGCACATTCAACTGTTTTTCAGGGAACTCGGTTATATCTAATAGGATTGTAACGTCGTAACCTTTTTCCCATCTATAAATATGTTCGACAAAGTTGTTTGTATTGTTGACGCGAATTAGTTCGTTAGTAATTGGATGGGTAACCTTCTGACTGAGTCTCCGGATCAGTATTAGGATGGGACCACCTGATTGACTCCGGCGGCTTGTACTTAGATAGGTGATAACTTGGATGGATAGTACTTGGATGGATGGCCCCCGGATGGACTTTATGAATCTGTACTTAGATGACTACTTGTCTGACCCTGACGATCAATACTTAGATGGTTGACCGCTTCGCTGACTCTGGCGGTCAACTCTTAGAATATTGACCGTCTGGCTAATCCTGCGGATCAGTACTCGGATGGCTGACTGAGTCTTAGGGAAGTGCTCACAAGTTATAGTAAGGCCCTAGTTTGTTGTTGCTGAATCCAGAATTGTATTAGGGAAAACTTTACGGGTTGTAACGTGGCCCTAGCATGGAATCAGATTATTAAAAGAATACAAAATGTAAATGGGACCCATTGAGGCTTCGTTACTGGGACCCGATTAGAAAGGCACGATTTGAGCCAAAAATGGTATTAGGGAATCATTTATGGGTTGTAACGTGGCCCTAGTATGGAATTCCTATTGTGGAAGCTGTGACAAAAACTAACAAGGTCCTATACTGTTTCACGGTCACCTGACCAAATTTTTGCATGGTTGACAACGCGATATAATCAGAATGAAAACTTTATCGGTTTTGCAGCTCACTCACAATAACGAGTACTGGAAATACTCCACAATATGCTATTCTGTAGAGTACTTGCAGTCTGACTGTATAATGTAAATAAATACAGGAAGTATATACGTGTCCGAACGTGAATAACACATCTGGAGTAAAAACAAATGGCAATTTAGTCGATGCGTGAAGCTTTATTCCGGGAGTTTCGCTTACCTTCAGTCAAGGAGGACAAAACAGTGCTGCACACGCTCACATAAAGAGTTAGAGTAGCTGAAATAGATGAATGGAATGGCTTATTAACGAGCGAGCTGGAAGAAGTGGTTGATACGCGAGTGAGAGAAGGATGTAGGATGAAACGAAAACTCGCGACAGGGGGCTTATTGTCGTGAATGCAGCAAAGCGAATATACTCGACAAGAATACTATATAAACGAACGATACGTTTCAAGCGTTGGGACAGGACTATGCGGTAGTGGCACGATAGCGTTACTACCGTACTGATTCTCCGTTATTGCTGCACGCTTCTACTGTTTCTACCAGGTCCCACTGTCAAGCATATTTCAGATTCGGATAGAGAAACTAGGAGAGTGTCGGGGTGTACGCGCGTTACAGCGACAATAGATAGCGAGAGAGAGAGAGAGCTCCACTTTATCATATCCTCCCCTCTTCCAGCAGGTATATTCAATGCACCCAGTTTCAATACAGAAACGGATCCTCAAATAGTTCACTTGTAAGCTCGCATCCACTTTTTCGATGGCGTATCTACCATTTGCACGGTGCACGATATTCAGTGAATTGTAGGAAATTAAATTTAGGTATTCTTTGGGGACATGCGGTCGAGATGGAAGAAAAAAAATATAAAGGAAACTGAAGAAAGAAAATACATAGTTGCTATAGATTTCCTGGGGGACAGTTAGAAGAAAGGCTTGAGGTCGGAATGGTTGGAGTGACATGGTACGAATTTGCTTAATCACCAATTTGCGATATTTTACGTTTATTAAAATATTCAACTCAAACGAAAGTTCATTGATGGTTTCATTATTGACAGAAAGAGAGGTTGCTTCTTCTGCGTAAACCAAACATTACACTTCAGACTGCCGAATGCTTTTTCCATCTTATGACTACCGTTAATTTTCTTTAAAAATACTAGTATGAGGATGATAACTTTTTGTTAAATTCTAACTAAGGAAATATTGTACTTGTTTGGGTATTATTCCAAAAGAGCAATAATATTGATGACCAAGTTGATCTAGAGGCAAAAGTAGCTATCGCTCATGGACTAAACTCTTTCAATAAAGGTTCATTCCATAAATCGATTATCGGATCAAGAGATTAAAGCAACGGAACTCAACGCAAAATATTTGAAAGAATTCTGAAATGGCTCGAGAATTATCCTCATACCGAGGATAATTCTGTATTTTACCGAGGATTTATTATATATTTTATGTTGGCAGCGTACCGGTTCCCAAAATTCATAACGTCGGCTATATATAGTATAGAACTTAAATCTACAGAATTTGAAAAAAAAAGTATTTGAGTAAGATGTTAAAAAGATGTATTTTTAGAACGTAGTAGTACGTGGAAAAATTCCTCTTCTAATTGGAAACAGCAAGAATCTACAGGAGGGTGGTCTAAATTTTCCTTTTATTTTTTTCTCGGCCGGGCACGTCAACTTTTTGTAAGAAATACTGAAAAAAATTCTCCAAAAAACTAAGACATGTAAAATAGTACATTATGCTACAAGGGAGGGAAGAGCGCGATTTTGAATATCGCGCTCCCTCCCGCGTAGCATACGATTCTTTTCTTCCGATTGCGTTGAAATATAACGTGATTTCTGTCGCTGAAAAGCGAGAGGAAATTCGACGATACCTGGCCGTGAGCCGTGTGCACGCGCAGCGGGCAGATATAGAAGGCAAGACTTGGTAGGGCATCGTGTCCCCTGTTTGTGCGCGCTTCGAGGATCGCAGCGCTAGCGCCGCGGTACGCGGCGGTCACGCTGGGAACCTCGAAGTGGGCAAAAATAGGGGGCAAGATGCCCAAGGGCGTTTTGGCTCGTATATCTTGCCCGCTGCACTTGCGCACTGCTCGCGGTCAGGTATCGACGACTTTCCTCCCGCTTTTCAGGGACGGAATCACGTTATTTCAGCGCAGTCAGGAGAAATAGTATATCACGACCATAGGTCAGATAGTTGGTGTTCCTGGCCGGTCTTGTACTATTTTTCTTTATCCCCAGTAGAAAGTACGTTCGATAATTAATTTTAATTTATGAATCAACTGCCATATATATAGGCTTTTAACTATTGCCTGCATCAGCGCGCCCTCTTGGTCAACTCTTTAACTGTAACGCATTCCGAGGCGAAGTCGAGGTTTTTGTCGGCAGGGGGGAGGCCCGCCCGAATTTTGCAAAACCGAGGCGAAGCCGAGCTTTTTCCTGGTCGGGGCAGGCATTAGAAACAAATTTAAAATAAAATGCAATTTTAAAATAACTCCAAAAAAAGAAATTGACAATCAATAATTCTTCAAAATTCACAAACACCAGAGAAAATTTATTCCTAGATAAACATATTAGTATACAGGAACAGTAACTTTAACATCACACGTCGGTAATACTAATCTTATTATATTAGTTATTATTATTATTATTTTTAAAAAATATAATTACTAATATAAAACAAATCTTAAACCTCGTCTATAGACCCTTTCGACGAGGAATCATCCATTTTTTTCGATGCCACAGAAAACATAAGCACTTTTATTTATTAAAAATAATACAATTAGCAATCCAGAATGGAATGTAGTTTTTGATAATTGATTTCAAAAGAAGGTTAGAGTTAACTTGGAAGATTGTCCAATGACAACCAGTCAGTGAATTAAGCGGCACTACTGAGTCATAAAAAACAAGAGCGCGCTGTGATTCGGCTAGGCCACAAAAGTCATTGTTTCCGGAGTGAAATGCGGCCGGGAAGACCGTACTTTCGGCTAGGGGATCAAGAAAAAATATTTAGAGATCGCTACCAAAGATCAAATGTGAATTATTTAATTATTTAATTACTATGCGTATAAATGTTTCTGCCAATCGTATTACATTATAATTTTGATCAGGCACCAATCAAAAAACTTCACATCATTCTGAAGAAAAATTAGTCGAAGACTGGATGAGATTGGATAAGATTTAGAGGTTGCTACCGAAGGCTCAAACTCGTTTTCTTTCATTTTCTAGTTATGCCTACTAGAATAACCATATTTTTGGGACGTATAGCTTTATCATTATAATTGGGCACCTACAAAAATGTTGACATTATAAAGAAGAACTAATTGGAGAAAGCTGCCCAAGATGGGATCAAATTTAGAGGTTGCTACCGAACGCTGAACGAATTTATGTTCGTTTTTAAGTATAAATTATCGAAGTAACCTCTACTTTCGTGGCTATATATAACTTAAAAATTTTGATGCGTTGCGTAAAAAAAGTTTGACATTATTGAGAAGAATATATGTGCGCAACGTGGTCGAATTCGGATAAAATGATCTCGGCGCTTATAGAACAATCCAATCGAGTTATCACTAATGACGAAGAACAGACACAATTTATGTTGTTAGGGGTTAGCGAACATCTAAAAGATATTACTAACATCAACAAAAATACCAACGAAAAAGCTGTGAACAAAGAACGTACACGCTTTCACCGATACCTCAGTATCGTTCAATTTACAACAAAAAAGTGTTTTTTAATATAAAACGATAATAAAATCTTTTTTTATTGATATGATTTATCGATACGATCTATCCAAGTACAACATGCAAATAATTTCTTACCTCTGATAAACCCGTGAGCAAAGTTTTTTCCCATAATTTCAAGTGTACAATCAAAAACTATTATTTGAACGTCCGGTAGCAACCTTCACATTTTATCCGACCTCGACCACATTGCACACATGTGCTTACTAATAAAGTCACACTTTTTTTTAGGTGTCGCATAAAAATTTTTAAGTTATAGCCTCGAAAGTATAGGTTGCATCGATAATTTATACTTAAAAACGAACAAAAATGGATTCAGTGTCCGGTAGCAACCTCTAAATTTGATCCAATCTTGGGCAGCTTTCTCCAATTTGTTCTTCTTGATAATGTCAACATTTTAGTCGGTGCCCAACTATAATTTTAAAGCTGTGGGTCCCAGAAATACGATTATTTTAGTAGGTATAAGTGGAAAATGAACGAAAACGAGTTTCCGCCTTGGGCGACCTCTAAATTTTATCCAATCTCGTCCAGGCTCCGACTATTTTTCCTTCTGAATGATGTGAAGTTTTTTGATTGGTGCCTGATCAAAATTATAAGGTAATACGATTGGCAGAAACACGTATATGCATAGTAATTAAATAATTAAATAATTCACATTTGAACTTTGGTAGCGACCTCTAAATATTTTTTTAAATGTCTCAGTTTTTTGGAGAATTTTCTTTTTCAGTTTTTCTTACAAAATGTTGGCGTGCCCGGTCGAAAAAAAAATAAAATAAAAGGAAAATGTTGACCACTCTAATCTACAGGGTATCAGGAAAAAATACGATTACTCGTATTTATATACGATGCTCGTCCGCTCCAGCAAGACAAAAAGTATCAACATTTTTCTGCCCACTGCAGCACTTTTCCTCCCGCTGGAGCACTTTTCGTCCCGCCGGTCAAGAATCGACAACTTTCCACCCGCGTTGCAGGCATGGAATGTGGTCGTTTTTTAGCATAATCGAAAAAAAGAAGTTCCTTTCCGAGAAATATGTGTATATTTGTTGGTTTTAACTACTTTTTTTCTTCAAGACCGAGACCTTCCCATCCCCGTGGGCTTCCTAAAAAATCGATCTTTTTTGCCCGGCCATTTTTTCCTCGGTCTTTTTTATCCGGCCATTTTTTCCTAAATCCGATCTCTAGAAGCTATGGATGAACTCTGAAATCGCGTACTCTATTTAAAGTTTTAGTGATTTAACCCTTAAATGTTTACTGACAATCTGTCTCATTACGCCCCTGTGCTATTAAGCCCCCGTCATTGCTACCAGAGGATTCATGCCGACGTATATAGTTTTCTGCGTTTTCTCCTACAGAGTTTCGTACCGCGTTACAGCTGCAACTTGCTCCTTACGTATTAACGTAGCGATAGAACATCCCCGTGGCTTTATACTCGTACTCCCTTCACCAGTTACTCCCAGAGAAATGCGATACATTCTGCTTGCTGTTTCTGACTGGCCCTAACTATTTCACTCTCCGGTTTACTAGTCGAACGTGAACACGTACACACTTTACGGTGAGAGTTGTGCAGTGGGCATGGTATTGGCTGAGCCTTGTGTTGAAACTGATAGAGTTTCCTCGCTCAAATACCAGCGGATACCGCTCTGAATTTTGTTGAAAATCGTTCAATCCTGTTCAGCTCCAACGCGATAGTAATATCAAAGCTGACTAATACGTTGCGTCACGCAACAATAGCAATCAAAAATACTGAATATCAAATACCCGGCTTCGTATATCTGTATAGTGTACAGAAAATATTGCTTGTAGAAATTGTGAGCTACGTGATTCGAAAAAGCAACTAAGGCGATGTTAAAGGACTTTGACAGGAGACTTTCTTTTAACGACAATCTACAATTTGTCGACTTTTCAATATTTGGTCCAGATATATTTTTTGATACCGTAATGTCGAATTTATTTCTTCAAATTCTTCAACTGTACCTGGAAGCCATTTTACTTTATTGAATATAAGAAATCCCATAAAACAAATTGTATATATGTTCGTGAAAATTGATGACAAGTGTCAACTCAATTTACAAAATTTACAAATGAACCTTCAATGTTTCCTTTTTTTACGTCAGTCCTGTATTTTACGTGGAGACGTTGAATTTTCGAAGTGACCTTGCCAGGTCAAGGGAAGCCTGCGCCCACGGCAACGACTCCGGAGCGAATGGGAAGCGGAAGAAGAGAGTTGAACGAGTCAATATTCATTCCCTCAGGCTCTCCTCGCCGCTGGACTCGTCCTGTATTCCGCTTCTCTCTTTCTGGCTGGACACTCCGGATCGATCGGTGGCTACTGGACACTATGTATCTTTCGGGGTATACCAACAACGAAGGGTGATTGAAAGGGTGAGTGTTGAATCTCGGTCATTTTTTCACCACAATGTTATATTTTCAGATCACCATTTTTTCAACATAAGATAATGGTATCCCAAATGTAATGAGGACATCATTTTTAAGGACCGCGTCCCATTACTTTCAACAGCTTTCGATAAAAAGATGGACCGTACAAGATTACCGGACTTGCAGGACAATGATTGCATCCGTTGCAATGATCTCAAAATAAAAAGAAAGCATATTAATAACCAGAGGTCGAGCCTTTATCCTCCATATTATAAATATCTTCTTAATCCGAAAATCGCAATTTCAACGATTTCACGATGTTCAACTTGATACCGCAAAAAAATGGGGCACTGCTTTCATCTGAAATAACAGTTATAGAAGGTCATCCAAAGTACGACTCGCATCGCCTGATGGTCAATTTAGCGACGAGCGAAAAGTGTTTAGTTTATGATTCTTAGCCTAACTCAGTCAAAGTGAAGAATGTAAATTACAGTCACCCTTTTCTTAAATGGAACATCGTGACGTGGGTCATTCTTCTTTCATTTCCTTCTTCCGTTTATAGTAACAGAATCGTACGAAGGCGGAATAACGTAATTCGTCAATGTCAAGGAGTGCCCCGCGCTGTCGTCTCTCGCTGATGACCCAATGTCGCATTTACCACTAGTACACGTGACGGCCCGCGAATTACCGCGAGGAGATCCGGGGTGAACGGGATGCGACGGCGTCGGCAAGGTGTTGCAATCGATTTCCGATTCTAGTCTATGTGGACACGAGTAGCAGCAACCGAGCAGAGAGTAGTCCGTATTAGTCAGCCCTGGCGAACTCGCCTTATTGACGTCTCGGCGATCCGACCTGACACAGCACCCCCGGGACTCGGGCTCAGCTCTCTGTACCACAGGATCCATACTGTTTGCTGTGGATGGGACATTTCAATGATTATCGTTAATATCTGCATGGGAGGGAAGCCACCAGACCGGTGTATCAAACAGCATATAGATGATGCTTTACGTCAGGCTGGCCAACGGTTGAAATCACATGAAAAACCATTTTTAGTAGGATTTTAGGTAGGAAGAAACTTTTTATCGTGAATCACAATTTAAGTGAGCATTATCCTCTGAATGCTAATGAGGACAAAACTTTTCACGTAGAAAGAAAAATACATCCTCTATCCCACACGATACTTACGGGTTTTCATTGGCGTACCATCAATACTTAATAATAATAAGAGTCCACTTCTAGATTCATAGTATCTAAAAAAAGCATTCACTATTGAACGTTTTGGGTCAATCCAACAACTTAATTATGCTGAACTTGAATTCCATTTTGTCTTTCGTTATAGCCTTGCCCTAAGCCGCTGAGCCGCTGAGCCGCTTGCGCCTAAGTCGCGTGTATGTTGATGATTCCTTCAGCGCGTTAAATTATCACAAATTTACATAATTCTATATTAAAGTCACTGAACCCGTTCCAATAAATGGTTTCGTGCCAATGTAGGAATCATCTACTAGTTAGGGCAATGATCCTACATAGGAATCTTACCTTTCCATCCCCTGAAATGGTTAATGAAGGTGTTACTATATAAGACTAATCTTATAAACATGACTGATCTGTATAAGAGAGCATACTTTTTTCCACCTTGTAATACCTGGGTAATTTTCTTCCAAAAAAAAGTCTCGTCTAACTATTCCTTTTTTTCCCCCAAAAACAGACGAAATGTTACAGTGACAGGTTTCATTATTTCTCGCAACTAAAAACCATGATTTCTGATATTACTGTTTTTGCGAGAAGCTAATGATTGTACCATGCTCAAAGTGAAAAGGTGCAGACTCGAATAGAATTTCGTAGAGGACCCCATCGATCCTGTCACTGAAGCATATCGCTGACCCGTTGTATCGATCACTACTACTGGAACCGGGAGAAGCACAGCACAGCAGGATCAGCATATACGCTCTCCACCATCATAGTCGCCGCAAGAACGTTGCGTGACTCTCAGGCCAGAGTTTGACCAAGATGTACCACGTTGACAGGAGAATATACCTACGTCTTCTGATATATCTCTTGTTCTCTCACAAACCCTCTCTTCTCTCGCAGTTCGTATCCTGATTACACACATACGATCGGTGATGTAGCAGGTATCCTGTTAACAGACACTCGCACAGGAAGAGACAAAGAGGGATGATGAGGAGGAGGAGAAGGAGTGGAAAACCGTAGTAATAGTGGACTCCCTGTGTTCAGCGGGACAGTAGTAGAATAGCAGTTACTAGAGCGAATGCTATAGAAGCACTCGACGCTGCTCGGTGACCAGAGAACCATACTCGTGCGGCACCTACTGCGTCTAGTGCTCGTTGCTGTTCCTCGATCCTCCGCCCATTTGCCACGCCGCTCTTGTACACAGAACACTATGAGAACACTATGTACACCAAGATTTCTTGCTGTCATGACGTATGGAAATGTGGTTCCATTTATTATGATGGTTGTAGTGCTGAAGAATAAATTTCAGTGACGAACGAAGCACTTCCCATTATTACAATTTTATATTTAGATAAGTTTAATGCTAGGCCATTTGCAGCTGCATAATCAGTAATAACAGAGGCATGGGATAAAATTTGGGTAAGTCCTTGATTTATATGCGAAGGTTTACAGTGCAAGTATATTTGCATGTCGTCTGAAAAGATTAGGTATTTCGAGTAACGTACGAACGCAGCTATATCGTTAATAAAGTGGATAAATAGTACACTGTAAAAAATCGGCGGTGTAAAGTGTAATGGTGTGAGTGATGAAAATAACTGATGTTAGAATTAACACCATTTTGTTGTTACAGGTACACCCGTCCTGTGCTGTACCGGTAATGCGATGTACTCTGATAGAAATTAACATCAAATGACGTGATGCACTATGTTGACCCTCAATGGTGTCGTTTTTCATAGAAGCCGACACAGTTTCATGATAAATGGTAGTGTACCTAGGAAGTCTTACATTTAGACACTATACAATGTTTCGATTATGCTTTTAAGAGTGTCAAAACTATACCGAATGGTACTCTCGCATGATCGTTTAGGAGTACACAGTGGTGATGAAATTAATATGCGACAGTGTTAGACGTTTGGCTCGATTATTAGTTAATTCAAAATACGGTAGCTGTTCGCAAAGAAAAGAACATAGAAAAACTACTTCGCCTGTTGATGTATTTGTTAATTAAATTTTTAATTTATCCAGCATGAGAACAATACGCAATTTGTTGTTGATAATTTTTCGAAGATTGTTCATATATACCGTGTTAATATTATAATAAATCATGTCTTTTAAACAATTATTCATATTGGTATAGACGCCAATGAATATTTTTTTAACATCCATTCAATTTGTTGTTAATTAATACACGGTTACTTTATTTATTTGGCATATCTGTTCATCCATTAATCTGTTTGGATCAGTTAAATAAAAATTATCTATCGCGACCGTGCGCAATGTATCTTGAAGTAGTAAAAAAATTAGGGAAATGCGTATATCATTGATAGCTTAGGGGTTAGCGTTAGGGATTAGTAATAGGTAGTAAGGTAGGTCGCAGGTTGGAATCCCACCTTGGGTAATTACAGAATAACGCTCGCAAAAGTCTATAATTGCAAGGTAAATTTTTTTTCTATTGAATTCAGTAAGCTTATAAATGTTGTTATCATCTTAATCAATATAAAACAATATTGACAAAGAATGTTAATAAACAAAGAAAAGTTTATTAATAGTGGTGTTGAAATGGTGTTAATGTTAACACCACATTTTTAACAGTGTAATCGTCGAATTACTGTTAGACCAAGCCTTGTGGAACACCATTAGTGACAGATTGAGGGGCAGAGTTGGTGGAATCAATGTCGACTACCACCTGAGTGCGTCCTGTCAAATAAGAGTGGACCCATATCAGAAATTCTGATGAAAAATCTAAGTCGTGTAGCTTTATGAGAAGACCCGTGGGAGAGATTGTGCCGAATGCCTTACTAAAGTTGACAAGGATTAGAATAGTGACTTGTAGGTCGTCTATACCTTTCCTTATGTCATTGGTTAATCTGAGAAGAGCAGATTGGGCTCTATTCCATTCGGAATCCTGACTGGCGCTGGTCGAGGATATAATATTTATCTATAAATTGGACAATCTACTGGTGAATTAGCTTTTCAAAGAATTTGGTGAATTCAGAGAGATTAGGGGGTGCGGGGGAGGGACTAAACTATAACTCGCTTCATCGGGTCGAGAGACCGACATTTAGGCGTAGTATTCTTCGGACGCTACCAACTCTTCTTCTTCTACTACTCTTCCTCTATGGTTTTCTCTTCGTCGACTCGGTCTGCTCTCGTTTCATTGTATGGTCTGCTCGACAGTTGCGCTTCCATCCGAGGCAAAGACTTTAAAGAAGGATCTGTTGTTTTTTCTCTCTGGCCTCCGATTCGAGCTGAACTCGTTTCTTAGTTGTGCCCTATTTCTGCTATTCTCGATGCAGCTGTGGCCCTTCTCGCTCTCGCGTCTCACTTTTCCTTCCATTCCTTAGCCCTATGCTTCCTTGTCTTCGGTCTTACTACTTCGCTTGATGGTACCATCACTTTCCTACACGATTGTATCGATATATCTGCTTCTTTTAATAGAACACAACATGCACCTATTACTCACCCTGGTCTTTCTTTTTCTTCTCTTTGCTTCCTGTGTAGGTAATACTTGCGATTTCTTGTCTGGAATATTGGGCAGTCAAACAGAAGAACTGTCACTCGCACCACAAAGGTTTTAGCATTTTTTAAAAACAACTTATCGTATAGTCTACGTGTAATACTGTATTTAATATTATACATATTATACGGTTATATGCGACATAATATAATAGTGGATGCCTACGAATATCGCGGACGCACGATCACTATAGACAAAATATCACTCCAAGGCGAACTTTCCCATTTAAATTCAATGGAAATTCGGACTCACTGCATTATACACATTTCTGTTAGTACTTCGAAAAATCTGAAACTTTGTATACGTCTTCTCTACAATCATAGGTATTTTACAACAAAAAAATGGATGATTTGCAACTATAACATTTTCTAGGTCCCAGAAAGTCATAACAATGGTACAATTTTTGTTCATATTCTCAAAAATCCCTTAGTGTGACGTATTTTTTTCCTATATAGAGAAGAAAGAATTGAATCAACGCAATATGAGATTACGGGGTGCCAATAGTCATATTCCATTGAATCAATTAGATATTCGCTTGAACCGCCGCGCACTCTCATTGACAGAACCACTTATATTTAATATTATTATAGTGATATTTTATCGTAGTTTTGTTGTCGTGTCATACGTCACGAAACTAGGTATGCAAGATATTGAATTCTTTTTTCCCATAATAAGGTTGCAGGGTTGAAATTACACATCTTAAAAAGGATATTGTACTATATTCGTGAAAATTTGAAAAGTAGTTCCATATTTTTCTTGTAAATGACATGATGAACAAAAGTCCGTCAAATATCTCCTACTGACTTTGAATTTTCAAGAAATAGATTATCAGGAAATTGTATTGTAATTTTATGTAAATTAACAGCTAATGTAATTATTAATTTAATTATCCAATAAGTGACTTTTAATTAGTAAAAAATTTAGAGTTCCCTTTTTTTTTACCGAAAATGGTCAACTCAATAATGCGATCCGCCTACGCCAAATTTACGTACAGCCTTCAAATAAAAAAAAAAAATGTATTGAATTTATATTCCCATAGAAAGATTTCGAAAGTTTTGTGAATCTATTAATCGAAAACGTATTTTCCTCTATGTTAAGTTTTTGTTTGTAATTGATGTCATTGCCCTACAATACCTTTATAATTTTCGTACAGATATTGTACAGCAATGACATTGAAAGTAAATCTGGAAAGTAAAGCAGCAATGAGAGTAGTTCTCGTGAAATGCGAATGAAACTTGATTCGCCTGTACATGACACTTCGGGGATCACGTGCGTCAACCAAAGGCTTTATTGAGTTTCTTCATTTCAATTCGTAGAATTTCGAGTTTAAATTGGTATGGAGAGGGTGTCAGATTTCGTTCAATACCTTGGCGCGATCGAAACGACAGTTATTTGATAGATCGCAATTGCCAGATGTAAAGCCTTTGGAACGAAGTGAAAGCTTGAGAGTACCCCAGAGCGTACACCACGAAAAAGTTTCCTTCCAACAAATTCAACTCCACCCATCCTGCTTTCGTCTCGAATACGATTGCGACGATATCGAAAGGTATGTATCTGAGAAAGTAAAAGTCGGTAACGATTAAATTTGAAGTAATAAAGGGAAAAGTGAAACCCGAGATGCTGCGTAGGTAACGTAATGAGTCGGCAGGTAAAGATAAATATGGACATGGTAAACCGGGAGACGTTAATCGTTGTCGTAATCGGGCGATGAGCTATGTCACACTGGAGATCGCCAAATGGACTGGGACCTCGAGTTTCACCACCAAGTGCGCTTTTGCCAGCGCCAAGGCAGTTTGTGCCCTCTCCCTCTCCCTCTCCCTCTCCCTCTCCCTCTCCCTCTCCCTCTCCCTCTCCCTCTCCCTCTCCCTCTCCCTCTCCCTCTCCCTCTCCCTCTCCCTCTCCCTCTCCCTCTCCCTCTCCCTCTCCCTCTCCCTCTCCCTCTCCCTCTCCCTCTCCCTCTCCCTCTCCCTCTCCCTCTCCCTCTCCCTCTCCCTCTCCCTCTCCCTCTCCCTCTCCCTCTCCCTCTCCCTCTCCCTCTCCCTCTCCCTCTCCCTCTCCCTCTCCCTCTCCCTCTCCCTCTCCCTCTCCCTCTCCCTCTCCCTCTCCCTCTCCCTCTCCCTCTCCCTCTCCCTCTCCCTCTCCCTCTCCCTCTCCCTCTCCCTCTCCCTCTCCCTCTCCCTCTCCCTCTCCCTCTCCCTCTCCCTCTCCCTCTCCCTCTCCCTCTCCCTCTCCCTCTCCCTCTCCCTCTCCCTCTCCCTCTCCCTCTCCCTCTCCCTCTCCCTCTCCCTCTCCCTCTCCCTCTCCCTCTCCCTCTCCCTCTCCATCTCCATCTCCCTCTCCCTCCAACTACGGTTGGTACCAACTACGGTTCCACCGAAACGATTTCCTGGCGACAAGACTCTCGCTCCCTTCGTCCACCTCAACTCCACGATCGATCTAAAACTTCTCTTCGTATACTTCCTACCTGAGCCCGGTTGCATTTAGAAGATACCCACTTAGTATTAATTGGCATTATACTCGAGTGAAAGTCGTTCCGAGGTTTTCGTTGATTATATAATTGATGTCAACATTGTAACGCGGCAAATTTGCGCATTACAATGTTTTGCTACGTCCTGCCCGCTTTTCGGCTCCAATTCGATCTCGCAGGGCTCTTTTTAGAATTCCAGAATATTTATTAATTATTTTTCGATTATTATATTTTTGTTATGTACGACCGGCGAACGGAGAAAGTGAGAATAGAGATTAATGCATCGAGACAGAAAGAGAGAGCAAGGATTCACGCTGCGTCATCGTCCCGCTACAGCATCTGAGATATCTGCTCATTATGCTCTTCGTCATGGTGTCAAGATTCTTCACCCTTGCATCAAACATCATCGTCAGGATTCGCAATCTTACCGCGCAATGATTCGCACTTTGTCAAAACACCATTTCGAGTTGACCCGCTCGGATAAGGACCTCTGCGTATGGTCGGTAGCTCAGCCTACCAAGCCTTGATACGCAGCAAGATCGGCTAGACTAATTTGTGTATTGGCCGAACCGAGGCGCCAGGCGCGCCTCAGACCTGCGAGTACGAGAGCGATACCATGATTTTACTAAATTCATTATCTAAGGGTGGGGATCATAATTCACGAGCGCGAGAGATCGCATAGACTCAAGGCTTTTTCCCGGAGGACGTGAAGCGGTGAGGACGTAGCGCGTCAAGTGTCGCGCTCGAGTCCAGGCAGTCCCTGTATGGTGGATTTATTCAGAGGGAGATACCTGAGATCGGTACGTCGGCCTTGTCCCGGTAATATCTTCTATTTTTCTCTCCGGTCCATTATTTAATATTAGTGTTTTTTGAGAGTGTGAAATATCATGTCGCCGTTGGATTCGATTCTTCGGGGAAAAGTCATAGTGTTAGTTGTTGTTTAATTGTTTTTTTTAATTGTTACGTGCGTGATCTATCGTCGTTCCATTTGATATCGTTTTGAAGGAATTTGTATGATTGGACCGTATCGTTCGATAGGATTATTTTGAGAGTGCATTACGGTCGTGTGCCGCAAATTGGATACTTTTGTAATATTAGCACGGCCGTCCCGAGGCTATTCTTTATTTTTCTGTATTTAATTGAAGCGTGAGTGGGTGCGAGAATGTGTACTGTACGCTGGAACTCCGCGGATATTTCGACCGATCAGGGTTGTAAGGCCTGATTTCACGCTGGCCGTGACGAAGTCTCGCTGGTACAGAATGCCGTCAGGGAAATTAATCATCAACGATCTTTATTTTCACGTGAATTGAAAGGGATAAAACAGTGGAGAACTGAATACACAATATTTATTTATGAAACAAGAAAAACACAACAAGAATTACACTTTTTACTGGAATACACTGTTAACTTTAAATAATTACACTCTAATGCTGCTCTCATCGATAATGAGTCAAAGATACACGCGTTTGGTATTAGTGTCCAAGACGCGACTGTTCGATATGACGATAGTTCTGAGACTGAGTTTACAAAGATTTGAAACTAACGAAGTAAAATTTAAGGGCGTGTCTTAGCTATTTGACAAGTATTCACAATAATGAATTGATTGGCTGCTGACTTTGCAGAAGGGATTTCCGTTACTTGACGACTAGAATTGTACAGTCTAAGTGGGAGGCAAGACGCTGTCGTACGCTTGTGTTTTCCGCAGGTAAAAAAAAGGTTCGCGCTCGCCGTTGACCCTTCCGCGAGACGCGCCGTATTCGGGCTCATAAAAGGCTTAATGAATTACGGCAATTGCTTTTTCGTGAACTATTTTACAGTGGAAGGATTGTTTTTTCCATCTTTCCCAAAAAGTCAGCTGCAATCCAGATGTTTAATGATTATTGCACGCGAAGCTAAGACATCAAAATTTCTTCGGGGCTCGATAATCCCGTCGTTGAACGAAAATTTTATGTTTTGTTTATTATAGCGAAAATCCGTCCTTGCTACGGAACACGAATGTGCGAGATTATATTAAATTGTTTCACTGCAAAAATTATTGTAAATCTAGAGTAAGACAGTGGAAAATATTGTTACCACGAAAATGAGATCTTTTACGGGACATATTCTTTGAATATTGAGTTGCATTGCCACAAGATAATTGATTTTGCTGAATACTAAATTATACTTGGAATAATTGAATAAAATAATAAATTTGTGAGTCCCGTAGCTAGTGTTAATCTTGATTCTTCTTTTATTTGGAAATCACTCAGGAGTCTTACTCCACCCACTCTACGTAAAAATAACTGCTATTAGCCTGGGCTGATAATTTTTAACCACTATCGTTGCTTCTCTCCCGGCGCGAAATCGCCTGGTGCCCTGTTCTTCGGAACGAAATAAAAGGGAGAGAAGTAACTGTCAATTTAGATTGTGGCGTTTGGGATTTTCCCTACGTTGGGGAAAATTTATGTTACCACATATACAGTGTTGATTTGCATACTTCACGCCTCATGAATCTCCAGACCTCGCAATCATATTCTGTTTTCCCAATCTATTAGAGACATCAGCATGACAATGAAAATTCGATGAACATTGTCAAAGGTATATCACGCAGCCAATAATTGTGATGAGTAGAATTGAAGACAGGAAAACGGTTGACAGTAGGCGACAAGAAATTACATTCTCTTCTCGATCGCCAGAATCATATAACAATAAACGGCACTAATCAAATATTGCCATGCGAAAATTTTTATAGAGTGATGAAGGTTATCGGCTATTGGCGACCAAAGAACGAAACTAAATTGTTTCATTAGACGTTTCGGCCCAGATTTGGGTCCTCTTCGGTAATTTAATCACTAAAATCATGATGCAAATTTCTTTTACAATGATATCTTAATTCTACTTGATCTATTGCCAGAGTTTTTGGTGTTGTCTATTTTTAATTGTTATTTATAATCGATTCAAGTTGTTGTTGTATTGAGTAATTTGTTATGATGTAATTTTAGTTTTAGTTAGATGAACTTTATATTAATAATAACATAACTTACTTTAAGTGGTGTTCATTGTTAATCATACTAAATATTGTGTTTTGTGGTTGTCGGATTTCCTAGCCATGTGCTGTCAATATTGTAGGTTAGTACCGAGTGATATATATTGAGTTTTTCTGAAATATCAAATGTTGTAAAGTCTGTAAGAGTAATTAGTTTATTATATTGTTGGCCGTGAAATATTGTGTGTGTTTTTGTCACCTGATTATTTAATTTATGTTGATTCTCAGTTATTGAAATCGGAACTACATTATGTGAACTTCGCCAGGAAACCCGGCAATCAGTGTACTAACGGCTTTGCTAGTTACTTGGTCATGTATTATTATTTCGTGTGGTAAGTTAGTGCTTGAGTGTGTGTATTGTACTGTGGCGGAAGGTCCAAGGAAATTTAAAAATTAGTTTTCAACTTTGAAGAGGGAGAAACTCTGAAAATATGTGTCGGTGTGAGTATTTGTTGTTTAATGAATTTATTAAAATTAATCTTTTTAGTGCGTCAATGAGTTAAATCATGTTTACTGAATTTTTAAATTATTGAGTTGTAAATATTGCTCAATTTGTCAATGTCGTGGTTAAAATTGATTGCGTTGTTGTTTCTTTTGATATGGATCATTTCCATTAGAAGTCTTTTTTTGTAAAATGGTTCTATTTTCAGAATTTTTGACTTTTCAAAATCGAATTCGTGTTTATTGTTTGCGGAGTGGAGTGCAAGCGCTGTGTGAGTGGTGTTGGGATGATTTACGCTATTTTTGTGTTCGGTGATCCTGGTTTTTAAATACCTTTTTGTTTGTCCAATATATATGCTATCACAGTCTTTGCAGGGAATCTGGTAGACTAATGTTGATTTTTTTAGTGGTGGGATTTTATCTTTTGTTGAACCAATTATTTGTTGTATATTATGTTTGTTATTGTTGACCAGGTTTATGTCTTGTGATTTTAATAATATGTGTAATGGGCGGTGAATCTGTCGGATGTATGGGAGGTTTAATAATCTTTTGGTGTCAAAATCATTATTCACATTGTTACTTACGGTTGAATTATAAATATCTCTATGTCTTCTTTTTGTGTGTTTTTCAATGAGGTAGTCTGGGTAACAGTTTTGTTTTAGTGTTTCTTTTATGAGCATTAGGTTATCGATCCAAAATCTTTTGTCAGATAATTTTATTCCTCGATCTATTAGCATTAGTATTATACCTATTTTTTGTTGTGTGGGATGTTCCGAAAAAAAATTCATATATCTACCTGACCAAGTAGGCTTTCTGTACCAGTTTGTAATGATGTAATTGTTTTCTCTTATTAGTAAAAGATCTAAAAATGGAATGGATTTTTGTTCGTTCTCTTTTTCTATTGTGAATTGTAATTTTGGGTTATAAGAATTGAAGATTTCTAGTGTGTTGTTGATTTCATTTTCTGGTAAGGCTAATATTATGTCGTCTACGTATCTTTTGTAAAGTGGTGGTTTGAATTTGAGTTTGTTTAAGCAAGATTCTTCAAGATCTGTCATCACTATGTTAGATAATATTGGAGCTAAGGGGGAACCCATTGGTAGGTCGGAGATTTGTTTATATATGGTGTTGTTGAAAGTGAAAACTGTGGAATACATGATTAATTCTATTGCTTTTTTTATTTCATTAATATTTAAACTATCGTTGAATAAATTCTTTCTTTTGTCTAGGCTTTTGAGTACTAATTGTAGCGGGATGTTTGTGTATAGTGAAGTCACGTCGAGGGATACTAGTATGTAATTGTCACGAAGTCTTATTTCGTGTATTAGTTTTTTTAATTCAAAACTGTCTTTGATGTGTGATGTGGGCGGAGGAAGTTTTCTAGACAGGAATTTATTAAGGAAATCGGCAATGTTGTAAGTGGGGAAGTTTATGGAGGATACTATCGGTCTCATTGGGAAACTGTGTTTGTGAATTTTTGGTAATGTGTAGAGTCTTGCTAAATTACAGTTTTCAGGTTTTAGTGTGTAGTATGTAGGTTCTGCTATTAGTTTTTGGTTTTTCCATCTGAGTAATAGTTTATTTATAGAATTTTGTAGACTCTTGCATGGATCTTTTTTTATTATTTGGTATGTTGTTTTATCTTCAAGTAAAGCTTTTGTTTTCTCTAAGCAATCTGTTCTATTTAGTATTACTGTTGTGTTACCTTTGTCTGCTCTTGTTATAATAATATCTTGGTGATTCATTATGAATTTTTTGGTTTCGGAGATGATATATTTTGTATCTTTTTTGTTATTATTGTCTGTGAATTGGCTTATGATGTTAGTAAGTTGACCTCTAAACGTATCTAAGTTATCTGGGGGAATTAAATGTGTTTTTTCAGGGCTGCAACAGTCGAATAATTACAAAGGAGGTTCCACGTCAACTTCGAGCGACACAACATGACATCCTTCTACATTGATATCAGGCGACAATTTGGAAATAATTATTTAAAATGCTTTAAAAATTGGAGCAACAAGACCTTACTTAAAACTATTAATTCACAAAAACTAACATTTTTACTTAGATGCAGACAAGAAGATCTTATTCCCAAACACTTAAATACAACAAAAATTAATAATATTCTTTTCTCTTCACAAAAAAACATAAACAAATTAGATAAAATTCTCAACTTAACTTTCAGAAAAATAATAAACTTAGAAATCAACGATCTAAATGCAAGACTCAAAAATATCAACAAAGAACTCCACTTACTTAAAATAGAATTAGAAAAAACTCCAGATCACATTCATAACAAATTCTTTGAATTCGAATCATGAAAATTCAAAAAAATTAATGAAAAACTACATGAAACACACAGAAACAAATTAAACAATCTAAGATATCAAAGAAACAACAATATCCATAGATACAATCAGAACACCAAAGATTTTCTACTCACGATATATTCACAACGTCACCAAAACATCACGAATCCCTTAGACAACAATGACATTCACGCAACTTCCACACACAGAAATAGCATCAATAACAACAATAATTATTTGAACAATAACAATAATCACCCAATTACCAATATTGAATACCACCAAAACACAAACAAAATAAACAATCAACCCAAAATAAATCCAATCACAGATCCACTCAAATTCATCACTAATAAAAACAACGCAAACCTAATGAATAATAATAAAAATAAATGGCTAGTGAATCTGTCGGATATAGATATTCCAAATCACATACAGATATTTTTATCTAAAGGACCGAAATTCTGCGTTCCCTATATAAATAATAATGAAATGAAAGATGCTACTTATGATATTATTACGGAATTCGAATCTAAAACACATTTAATTCCCCCAGATAACATAGATACGTTTAGAGGTCAACTTACTAACATCATAAGCAAATTCACAGACAATAATAACAAAAAAGATATAAAAAAGATCATCTCCGAAACCAAAAAATTCATAATCAATCACCAAGATATTATTATAACAAGAGCAGACAAAGGTAACACCACAGTAATACTAAATAGAACTGATTACTTAGAGAATACAAAAGCTTTACTTGAAGATAAAACAACATACCAAATAATAAAAAAAAGATCCATGCAAGAGTCTACAAAATTCTATAAATAAACTATTACTCAGATGGAAAAACCAAAAACTAATAGCAGAACCTACATACTACACACTAAAACCTGAAAACTGTAATTTAGCAAGACTCTACACATTACCAAAAATTCACAAACACATTTTCCCAATGAGACCGATAGTATCCTCCATAAACTTCCCCACTTACAACATTGCCAATTTCCTTAATAAATTCCTCTCTAGAAAACTTCCTCCGCCCACATCACACATCAAAGACAGTTTTGAATTAAAAAAACTAATACACGAAATAAGACTTCCTGACAATTACATACTAGTATCCCCCGACGTGACTTCACTATACACAAACATCCCGCTACAATTAGTACTCAAAAGCCTAGACAAAAGAAAGAATTTATTCAACGATAGTTTAAATATTAATGAAATAAAAAAGCAATAGAATTAATCATGTATTCCACAGTTTTCACTTTCAACAACACCATATATAAACAAATCTCCGGCCTACCAATGGGTTCCCCCTTAGCTCCAATATTATCTAACATAGTGATGACAGATCTTGAAGAATCTTGCTTAAACAAACTCAAATTCAAACCACCACTTTACAAAAAATACGTAGACGACATAATATTAGCCTTACCAGAAAATGAAATCAACAACACACTAGAAATCTTCAATTCTTATAACCCAACATTACAATTCACAATAGAAAAAGAGAACGAACAAAAATCCATTCCATTTTTAGATCTTTTACAAATAAGAGAAAACAATTACATCATTACAAACTGGTACAGAAAGCCTACTTGGTTAGGTAGATATATGAATTTTTTTTCGGAACATCCCACACAACAAGAAATAGGTATAATACTAATGCTAATAGATCGAGGAATAAAATTATCTGACAAAAGATTTTGGATCGATAACCTAATGCTCATAAAAGAAACACTAAAACAAAACTGTTACCCAGACTACCTCATTGAAAAACACACAAAAAGAAGACTTAGAGATATTAATAATTCAACAGTAAGTAACAATGTGAATAATGATTTTGACACCAAAAGATTATTAAACCCCCCATACATCCGACAGATTCACCGCCCATTACACAGATTATTAAAATCACAAGACATAAACCTGGTCAACAATAACAAACATAATATACAACAAATAATTGGTTCAACAAAAGATAAAATCCCACCACTAAAAAAATCAACATTAGTCTACCAGATTCCCTGCAAAGACTGTGATAGTATATATATTGGACAAACAAAAAGGTATTTAAAAACCAGGATCACCGAACACAAAAATAGCGTAAATCATCCCAACACCACTCACACAGCGCTTGCACTCCACTCCGCAAACAATAAACACGAATTCGATTTTGAAAAGTCAAAAATTCTGAAAATAGAACCATTTTACAAAAAAAGACTTCTAATGGAAATGATCCATATCAAAAGAAACAACAACGCAATCAATTTTAACCACGACATTGACAAATTGAGCAATATTTACAACTAAATAATTTAAAAATTCAGTAAACATAATTTAACTCATTGACGCACTAAAAAGATTAATTTTAATAAATTCATTAAACAACAAATACTCACACCGACACATATTTTCAGAGTTTCTCCCTCTTCAAAGTTGAAAACTAATTTTTAAATTTCCTTGGACCTCCCGCCACAGTACAATACACACACTCAAGCACTAACTTACCACACGAAATAATAATACATGACCAAGTAACTAGCAAAGCCGTTAGTACACTGATTGCCGGGTTTCCTGGCGAAGTTCACATAATGTAGTTCCGATTTCAATAACTGAGAATCAACATAAATTAAATAATCAGGTGACAAAAACACACACAATATTTCACGGCCAACAATATAATAAACTAATTACTCTTACAGACTTTACAACATTTGATATTTCAGAAAAACTTAATATATATCACTCGGTACTAACCTACAATATTGACAGCACATGGCTAGGAAATCCGACAACCACAAAATACAATATTTAGTATGATTAACAATGAACACCACTTAAAGTAAGTTATGTTATTATTAATATAAAGTTCATCTAATTAAAACTAAAATTACATCATAACAAATTACTCAATACAACAACAACTTGAATCGATTATAAATAACAATTAAAAATAGACAACACCAAAAACTCAGGCTATAGATTAAGTAGAATTAAGATATCATTGTAAAAGAAATTTGCATTATGATTTTAGTGATTAAATTACCGAAGAGGACCCAAATCTGGGCCGAAACGTCTAATGAAACAATTTAGTTTCGTTCATTGGTCGCCAATAGCCGATAACCATCACCACTCTTCATACTTGCGACCACAGCAAAAACAACTGAAAATTTTTATAATCTCGTTAAGCCCGATACATCGTTAGAAGCATGGACAAACAAAACTTTTCGATCTTTCAAATGAGAGATTTCACTGCGTGAGGCAGCGTACGAATTTCTCGAGGAAAATTGAAATACGAGAAGCTCCTTCAATTTCAAGAGTAGAGTAGGGTAGAAGCGTAGAGGAAGGGAAAGTCCATTAAATGATTACATCGGGCGCATATCCGGGTAGGCTCGTTTCTCGTTGACGACGACGAGCCTGGCGAAACGGCAGAGTCTCAGGCGCTCGTAAAATTTTCTCGTGTGAATGTAATATATATAATAATAATATATATATATATATATATATTTTTGTTCTTTGTTTTTTTTTTTTATTTTTTGTTATTTTGCCATTGATGTCTGTATAATAACATTTACGGATGTCAAAATAATCATCACCACTTTCAAGTATCTCTCAAAGCTTTCAATTGAAAGTGTTTTATTATTCGCACTCAATGGCATTTTCGAATAAACAAGAAATCTATTTATTCGAGAAAGTTTCGTTGTTGTCTTCGCCATGAAAAGGAGGTGGAGTATTAAACGTGGGACGCGCGATAATCTATAGTGAGAATGGCGTACGGGGTGCGGTTCCCATCACTGGGTTACGTTGTCCCCCGAGATGGGCAAGCTTTACTGGGTATATCCAGTGCAGACGTTTAGCAAGAAATTAATTCCCGTTTAATGCAGTCCCCTGGTTAGCATTGCAAATCTCTTTGGTGAGGTATGGCCAACGTTGACTGCTGGTTCGCCAGGTTAGTGGGATGAGCGAAGGGGGCACTGAACCGTACACAGCAGTGGCACAGAGAAGCCCAACTAGGAAAAGTAAGGGTGGACGAGAATTAAGAGCAGAGGATTGAAACCCACGCCTTTTGCGTCGTCCTTCCCCGGGGAGATTTTTTTATCCGTCGTTGCCACAACTCCCGTAATCTGCTTTCATCTTTGTGTCACGACTTTCTCACACTTCTTTCCATCAGTATTAGGGAAATTACGTGATGTCTTTCTCCATTACCGTAGTGTTTTTTAGTATCAACCACTCGATACTCTCTTTCTTCGATCAGCATTCATTGGGTAACCAAACCGTCGAGTTGCGCAAAGTGCAGGTTCTCCCTTGAGGTCAAGACTTTGCCGACGCTGTCGACGACTGTACACAACTCTGTAAATCCACTCCCGGTGGGCTAACTTCGTTGCTCGAAGAGCAGAAGTACCAGTGACTCGAAGAGCCCAGTATGTCGCTCGAAGAGAATTGGAAGTGGACGAGGGCATTGAAGTTTAAGTTCGAGATGCATGTGTGGTAATCAGAAAAGGGAATCTTCTATTCTCTTGTCGTATATTTGCATTCTTGCTTTTTTGTCGTTCTGCTCACTTTATTTGTATTTCCTGCGAATAAAAAATTATATATTACTTTTAAGCCCGCAATTATAATAGTATTATTTATTAAAACTTTTCACAGTCCAGAAATTTAACAAACAAAAAAAAATACATTTCGAAATTATGTTTGACACGAATTTGCAGCGGCGAGTGTGCTATACATTATGTAAATCATGGTTAAAGTTCGAGACGTAACCGTTTTCCTTTCGGTCCATAGAGCGACAATATTCATTTAAGCAGCGATGAATTCATATCGTCGAGGACAATCCCAGCGTCAAAATATATGTTATTGTCCGCGCAATGGCAAAGTTTTCGCCAAGTATTTCGACATCCACATATGGCTAAGCTAGTCAATGCGTTGACCCAGCATATTCACAAACACACAGAGATAGAATACCAGAGAGCGTCAAAGCCAACGCGGCTTTGACGCTCTCTTCGATTAGGTAAATTTACGAGGTGCATAGCGCATGCCTCACCTGACTCTCTCTCTCCCCCTCTCGTCTCGATGTGGCGATATTGTAGTGTGTCCGAAATTGCGACCTTGCATCAACGAAATATTCAAACTTTCGTGCCCAAGCGCGGTCGTGCGTGTTTCTACCGCAATATTATGCACGTACCAGTGTGTACAGCTCGCGTGTTGTTGACAACCTTCCCCTTAATCAAATAACCATAATTTTATATGACAGATCGACGTACAGCCGTTCTACAACTACCCTCTTTATATATTTCCTTTTCTCGCTCTCAAATTCACTTCGCCACGTCTGTTTATCTTCCCAACCTCGCAGTTAGTTCATATTCATGAGAATCCATTAATACGTGAATAATTTTATATACTAGAATCTACAATATTCGCTGCATTGTTTAATTAATACGATATGAACGAGGGAGGGTGCATTAAAAGAAATCATGAAATTGTAAAACACGACTTTATCAGAGTTACATTAAAATAATGCAGTTATTTTTGCATGCAATACGGCTCATCTATATCACTCTCACGATATGTGGCGTAGGTTGCTTCCAGGTTTGGTGGCATAAATAATAGTGATTTTCAATTATCACGGTGGCGTCTGGAGTTAATATTGTCGTGTGCGGTAAGGAAGCGGGAAGTAGGCGTTGAATCCTATTGAATCGAGTGCAGTGTGGTAGAAGAGCACAGGGAGAGAGCTTTCCCCCCGCAGCTATTTCGACTCACGTGAACGTGAGCGACGAGGCAGCCGATGAGAGCAGTGCCAAAGGCGAGACTGTAGCCGCCGGTGCCGACGAGACGAGGAGAATGAAGGGGTTGCAACGGATGCGAAGGAGGTTGGGCGTATCAACCACGTCAGTAAGCGACCCCTGCGGTAAACAGACTAAATTGATACACTCGTACTTGGAGCCGGTTTGCGGTATGAATTGCCACCGGTCACGTAGGCCTGCTACGCTGTGCCACATGCCTTACTCGAAAATGGTTGCAGTTGAACTCTACCTCATTGTACGCTGTGTATGCAACGAGAAACGGAATACTATGCGTGCTATATGCTATCGTGTTACGTAGTGTTGTATGTTGCAATATCTGGAAATCGCACGTGTTTCCTTTTGATAACACGCCCGACTCTCGCATTCATTGGGTTCCTTGCACTTGCTCATTAGATATTCTCTGGGAGATAAACTAATTACATAAACGAAGAGAGAAATTTTTCTATTAACACAGTACAAGAGTCACAAAGTAGGGTTGTTGTAACGTCTGACATAGCTGATTATCAATAACGATTAACTATTATTAACGGAGCTACACGCGGTACAGCATGATTAAATTAATGCAAAGGGCCGCAACGTCTAGAAGAACTGAAGTTCAAACTTAGATTGGATGTTACATTTGTATTGAACAATTTTTGCTAACTAAACTAGTCTACACAGTGTGGTGCTAGGCACCCATAACCGTAAGGAGATCAGTGCACAAATATATACATGATGATTTAAACCACACATTTTTAATTCTTCATACTCCTGCCCAGTTGAATTTCTGTTCGGTTATTAAGTTGATCTGATTCGTTAAGTCGTATCAAAGGTCGTCCCAGTTCCAGCTGCAATTTGGGGATTTCAGTCAGGCAATTCAGATCTAGCTTGGGAACCTCTTTAAGTTTGGTGAGTCTGATCCGGCAGAGCGTAACATTGCTAATATCAGATCTGGCCGAACCCAAATATATAACTGCTGAACGTAATCAGGGAACCTATTACAATCATATCTAGCTCAGACGCAACTGAAATTTGATGAGCCTAACGAGACGTAGTGATAACGGAGCTACTTGAAATCTGTCGAACCTAATCAAGCAACAGGTGCCGCTTTCATATCTACCGAGAATCAGACGACTTGGTGTAAATCATGTGCAAGCCTTATTACGTACGCCTTAATGACACCTACAATAGTTGACATATAACATCAGGCAGCCTGAAAAAAATCATTCCGGATGGTTGTCTGTCATAAACATGATTAAAGATAATTATATATCCTACACTTCATTTCACTAGATTGATTGGCCAATCTACCAACATTCTGTATATTACGTTTGACTCTCGGACAAGACGATTATGTCATACCGTGAAATATATCGACTACGAATTCGTGTTATTTGTGAATAACGGTATGTAATTTGCGTATGATAGCAGTTGTGGACAATCCGAAAGCGCGAGAACAGTAGTTGTGCATTAAATTGATCGTGCGAATGCGAATAGACAAACCAAAAGCGAGGCCAATTCGATAATGTAGTTGACTTCAATTGACGACTCTGTAACTCATGGTTCGCGATAACTCGTCATGTGGTTATTAATCATCGATGCGGGAGTGATCGCATGATCGGTATATTCCCACATTTATGGCTATATAGTGCACATGTCGACATGTTCCTCGTCGTCATCATCGTCGTCATCGCCGTCGTCATCGTCATCGTCATCATCGTCGTCATCGATGAGTTATCGATGCGACGACAATCCAGGGTGATCTGCAGAGACTCCGGTCTTCTCGTCGATTTATGCCCTAGGCGTGATAGCAAGCTCGGAGAATCAACGAGGCTAGTTGCTGCTGCTATCTACGCTCTCTATCTCTCTCCGCAGGGCATTATTCCGCGAGACTAACGTCCTTGCGTGACCTCAACATGATGCGATCAACGTAGACGAAGACGACGACGACTACTACTACCAGCGTCGACGACACTGGGATGAGCTTCGTTTCTATTGTCGCCATTCTGGCTGGGCTACCATGGTCGACGTCATCCTGTACTCTGCCGCGACGCCTCTACCACGTCGACACGGGAACTCGATTAAGCTCTGGACGATGCGGCAGCTGTCAAAACGCGACACCTCTGCCGTTCTCCTGCTAAATCACACAGTGTTCTCGGTCTAAAGCGGCACCACCACCACCAGCTAGGAGAACACGAGGTCCCTGTGGACCTCGTGTTCTCCTAGCTTCTGCGACCCGCGACACTCGATCCCTGTGAATATACCGCGGGTCGGGTTATCGAGTCACCTGGAAATTGACCGGGCGATAGAGTAAACACGGTACGATGTTATCTGGGAGGCTGATAGGCATCTCTGTCGGCTTATCCCCAGCCCTTCCTCTCCTCGTATACCTATGACATTATTTAGGGGCGGGTGTGGACGGGAGGGTGGGGGGGGGGGGGGGGGGGCATTGAGAGGAGTACCTCCGCAGGGAGTATACCAAGGCTGGTTGCTACTCCATTGACCTGATATTATTCATTTTTTTAACATGAATATTAATTAAAAGTTATACTCTATTGATTGATCTTGGATGTCACAAAAATGGAAGTGCACAGCATATACTATTTGCTAGCTAAATCGCCTTATAAATTCTTTATTAGTATCCAGCGATAGTGTTTCCTAATCCTTCAGACGTTAGGACGTGGTTTTATTTTAATATACGGAGGAATAGTTTTTGTGTAGCACAAATATTGTTATGAATATTGAGATCAAGTTTTGCAGGAACACACGATATTACAATTGACAAACGAATAGATGACCGATTTCAGACTGACAGACGACAGTCTTGACGGGATTTTGATAGCGAGCATACGAGTGATCGTAAATAGAAACATTTGTATAAATAATTTCCGCCCCCAAACAAAATATACGCGTTATTTATTTCGCTCGGTCATAATACGAGTCAGTCTGAACGACGTCCGTATATTCATAACAATATATTACAAAGATGATAATTGATTACCGGGCACTTAGAAATTACTATTTTGTGAAATATCGAGCCAATGCAGTTGAAGTTTGAAAATAAATTTCATCGCATTAACTACCCCCATGTTTTGAGGATGTGTTTTCTACCTCTAAAAAATAAAAAGTGACATAACTTATTTTCATAGATATTTTATTTTTTTTTTTTACTTATATAATGTGCTTTTTAAAATCTAGATACAAAACAAGTATATCGGGCAACTGCATTGTTATTTCTTTCCTGCTAAGAGTATAAGTGGGAAGAAAAAATATGGAGGCTGTACAACGAGAACTCTGAACGTAGAGCTATTTAAACCCGATTTCGTCCCTACAGTTGTCACCACTAAATAGTTTATGTTATGTTATTTTCAACTGTTTAGAGAATTTTCGTAGTTTTAGTTGAAACAATTAACTATCAAAAAATGAACGGCTACAAATACATGACAAAATATTACAAGCAGTTTAAACATATATAAGCCGATTACAGGATTTGAAAATGAGGATATAATCTCATCTCTTGAACAGCCCAAGCTTCTTAACTTATCTGAATAAGGCATAACCCAGACATTGCTAGAAACTTCCTAAATACCCCAACAAATAATAGATAAGATGGTTCAAAATTTACCTAGGATTCACGTGAATCCAATCTTTGTCTCCATTTTCAGTACAAGTATCTCAGATGTAATAAAGTTTAAAGCAACCAGTAAAATATCTCCAAAATCGTCAAAAATATAAATATTCTTGTACAGAGTCAGCTTTGAAAATTAACTGCCAATTGATGGTTGTCTTCTCTTAACATCGCTTAATTCTTCATCAAATTACGCACGATATCATCCATATCCATATAACTAACCTGCTGTTTCATACATCAAAGCGTATATATATATATATATATATATAAATATTACCGTCACAGGAAAATCTCGGAGGATAAAGCAGCGAAGTATAGTGGAGAGGGAGAGGGAGGGGGAGAGAGAGAGGGAGAGGGAGAGGGAGGCTCCATTACGGGAGGCCACTTTCGGCGATTTAACGTATTTAACGCGCGCGTTCATGTCGCCTCCCGTCACATACAATACGTAGAATATATGCGTTACGCATGTTGCTCCATTTCTCTGCACACATCCTACAGAATATACATGGTCACTTTATCCTCCAATCCTTTTGTTTCACTTTGAAAAAATGTTTCCCAGAACACAATCATACACACGGTATGTTGTATAAGAGGCTTTGCATCAGGGCGGGACTTCTTAAACGCGGAGAACCGACTGCACATTATAATCCCATTAACAGAGAGCCCGAAGCTGGTAATTTGCAGGCATTACTTTTGCACTTCAACTCTGGGGCTTGCGAGGTTCAAAATGTGTCTGGCAACTCAGCAAGAGTGTCAGTCCGTCAGGCGACATACAAAGATTGGCAAGTTTCATAAGCTTATAAAAGACGTCGGGGGAAAGTCGTAAGTCGATAATTTCACTGCTGGTAGAAGAAAAGGGATCGAAAAAGTCGTTTGAGTACACGAAGGAGAGCAGCGACCCGAAGACGTTGGCGGAAGCCAGCAAGCGCATACCGCCAAGGTAACCCATTCGCGCAGAGGGACGTATGCGATCGATCGTACATGTAGAGTATCGACTGGTTGTAGCATTAACCTTAGGGTCGGAGAATCCAACGGTGGCTGGGCAACGCAGCCTCCCCTGGGGGGACCTCACAGCAAGTGAGGGAAGTGA